>JARHVA010010098.1:30000-220206 GCA_037957365.1 Torreya grandis
ATTTGGGTTTGCCTCTTGGTCTGAAAGTCCCTGATGCATTCTGGGAGGATCTTATTAATAAGTTTAGCAAGAAACTTGTGGGATGGAAAAGGAAACCTCTTAAGTCAGGAAAGAAAGTTAACTCTTCTCAAAACTTGTCTTCAAATCATACCTACTTATGCCTTAAGTCTATTTAGAATTCCTAGTAAATATGCAGAGGCTATTGAAAAAATTGAAAGAAATTTCCTATGGACTGGTACTGAGGGAAAAAGAAGAATGGCCTTAATTGCTTGGGACAAAGTCTGTAAACCTTTGAGGGAAGGGGGATTAGGAATTAGGAAAATCATAAGTATGAATAAAGCTCTTTTAGCCAAATTGGGATGGAGAGTTTATCATGAAAACAAAGAGTGGAGTACTATATGGAAAAACAAGTACCTCTTCAATGCAAAATACCTTCCTAATTTCTTTTCTTATCCTGATGTAATCTGTCCCTCTTCCATATGGGGGGCTATTCAGGGGACCAAAAAAACTTTAGAAAAAGGATGTTCCTGGAAAGTTGGTAATGGACTTAAGTTGAAATTCTAGGATGATGTATGGTTAAAGGATTATCCTTTGATGGAAGATTTCCAAGATAAGGATTTAGTTGATCGATGTAAGCAGAGATATGGTATTCTAGTGGGTTAGTATTGGCAGAATAATTCATGGGTGAAATTAAATGATGTTATTTAAGACTTTAGCAACATCCAATTATCTCTTAATGTTGTTTCTCTTTATCCCTATCTGGAGGATAAGACTATTTGGCATGATGATCCTAGTGGACAATTTAAAGTCTCTATTATCTTTACTTCAAAGGAAAATGGTAATCAACCTCTATGGTCTCAAGCATGGATGAAGGGGCTTGTCCCTAAAATAAATATCTTCTTCTGGATGTTTCTTCAAAATAAAATCTTGACCCTAGACAATTTACAGAAGAGAGGAATAAATGTGGTTAACAGGTGTATCTTATGCAAAAGTGGATTTGAAGATAGAGATCATATGTTTTTGAACTATCCCTACACTCGACAAGTATGGACAGATATCCTTAATTTCTAGGGAATAACATGGGTACATCAAAAAAGTGTGGATCTATCTTTTAAAAGTTGGTGTTGTCCCTCAAAAAATCTTGATATTAATTTTTTCTGGAAACTAACACTTCCTCATATATGGTGGGGAATATGGAAAGAAAGAAACAATAGAATTTTTAGAAGTAAATAACTTCTAGGATGGGTGCTTGGCTAGAATATTATTAGAGCTATAAAGGAGAATTTTAAATCATAGAGGGATTCTGATCAAACCTTTCAATTTGATAACCCCTTAAGATTTGAAAGGCCTAATCTAAAAATTGATAAATCCAAGATTGAATGTGAAATGGAATGCCCCCCCTAAAGGATGGATCAAAGTAAATTTTGATGCGGCAGCTAAAGGGAATCTAGGAAGAGCGGGATGTGGAGGAATTTTGAGAGATCATATGGGAAATGTAGTTGATGCCATTGCTATCCTAATTGGTAAGTCGAATAGTCATATTG
Organism: Torreya grandis; assembly: GCA_037957365.1. Taxonomy (NCBI): domain Eukaryota; kingdom Viridiplantae; phylum Streptophyta; class Pinopsida; order Cupressales; family Taxaceae; genus Torreya; species Torreya grandis. The sequence continues at coordinate 31,545 of JARHVA010010098.1, forward strand.
TTGAAGCTAATGCAGCTCTATATACTATTAGACTAGCTGTTGAATTGGATTTTCCAAATTATGGTTAGAAGGTGACTCGTTGAACATTGTAAACATCTTAAATAATAAAAACTCAAGTTCATGGTCTATTGAGGCTAAGGTGATGGAAATTAAAGCTTTAATTCTAAAGTTTGAAAAAGTGACCATATCCCACACATATAGAGAAGCCAATGGAGTTGCGGACTGGATAGCTAATCATGCTATCCAAACGGGGCAAAAGGTGAGATGGCATGATGCATTAAACAAGAATGTTGATCTCAAAGCACTTATCATTTATGAAGCCATTCATTCTAAAGAGGGAAATATCTACCAGGATTAGTAAATTAATGATTCAAAGGAGTGGACTTAAGGTGGATCGATTACATTCATTGAACAGGTACATTCATGAGAATGCAATGTGGAATTTGCATGTGCCAGCATATTGGCGATTTCCAGTTCTTGTAAAAAATAATTGGGTCCATTGTTCTGCTCACAGTGTATGGGTGTTATTGTAATATTGTTTGTTTTACAAAATGAAGGGTGAACCAAGGAAGCAAGAGCCAAAAAACTGTGAAGAATGGAAGGATAGAGAGGATGTTTGGAAGATTCTTCAGAAAGGGAGAGTGGTAAGTTATATGGAGTGACTACATGGATCTAAACCCCATATTACGATGGCATTCTTCAAAAACTGGGTTGATGATAGAGTAACCCTCCATGGTGTTACTATGAAGCTCATAGAGGAATTCATTGCATAAGTTACAGGGCTCCCCACAGATGGCATTAAATTCTCTAAGCAGACTAGTATTTCAAATGATGCTTATAAAAAATTCCCGAAAATGGATGCAGAAGAGAAGCAATTGGAAAAGAGTGGAGATTTCTTCGACTTGGAGTACATAAAAGGAATTTGGAGAGACATTCTTTCCTACATTTATGAGTATTTCATCCTAGATGGTAGAATCAAAAGAGTTCATCAATTTCATTTTGTCTTTCTTAATCATTTTAAGCATAAAGATAGAATCTCCTTCCCTTTCTATTTGTGCTTTTCACTACTTCAAAGTCTGTTTGCTCATAGAAAGAAGGAAACTCGACCAATTTTGCATGAAGGACTGATTCTTATTATAGAGGGATACTGCAAAAGCAATGTTATAGTTTTGAATCCTTATTCTAAAAAAAATAAGGATGCACAGGGTAAGAAGAATGGAAAGGTGAAGGGGAAAGAAAAAGAAAAACCTAGACCCTCCAGTCTTAAAAAATAGAAAGTTGAAGAGGAATTTGAGTGGGAAAGTTTAGAAAGTTATGAGAAGAATGTTGTTGAGGAAGAAGAAGGGACGAAAACTAGGGATTTTAGTTCAAATTTGGAAGGGTATCAGGAAGATGAGGACAAAAGTGAGAAAGAAAATGAAGGGGAAAAAATATAGAATAATACAGAACAGAATAATTCTAATCATGAAGACAAATAGAATGTGGTGGGGGGAAGTGTTAAAGAAACTAATAATTTAATTGATGATTTAGCTTTGATAATAGAAAAGGAACATTTGGTTTTACTTTCCAATCTTGCCATGGAGATTGGAGAAAAATAAAAGGATGAGCACGACTAGCATAAAGACCCTACAGAGACAAAAGAGGAAAAAATGATGGAAAGGGAGAATCAAATTGAAAAGGATGAGTCCTTTTCACATGAGAATGCAGATGACAGGTGTGATGCTCGCCAGAGGGATAATAAGATCTCCTTCATGAATTCGGCCAAATTCAAAGCGGATGCAATTTTCCAAGTTGATTTGTGGATGCATAAGGAAATGATAGAGCTGAAAAAGAAAGTTGAAATAATGCAACATAACCAAGAAGCTGATAGGATTAAAATCAATAATTTGGAGAAGCAAATGACTGATATTCCAATTAAGCTCAAGGAATATGAGAATAATCTGAGAAGGCTCATTAAGGAAAGTAGAATGAAAATGGAGGAGGTTACTTCTAGCATATGTGCAGTAGCAACTAACCTTGGAAAATGAGCTAATGAAGAAATAAAATCTCTAGATGGGCCTAGTAAGAGGACCAAGCAGAGCTCAAGAAAGAAAGCACAGCAAGAACTTGCTACTTCGGCTGCAATATCCATACAGGATACAACAATGGTTGGAAATGAGACTATGAAGATGATCTTGGAACTAGAAGACTAAGGTCCTCTTTATTTTTTTTGTTTTTGTTCTAGTCTTATCTGCTGGATGTTTTAACTGGTTCTAAAAGTTGGATCTTTATTTTATAAACTTTTTTTGAGTTTCTAGGTCTATGTAAAACCTGTGATCTTTCTTAAGGTTATAGGCTATGGTTTCAGGTCCCTGTAAAACCTGATTTTGATACTATTTTTTATTTTGTTTTAGGGTTGTTATTCCTATTGCGCGTCTTCGTATCATCTTTCTATCTTTTTTAAAGGGTTTTGGGGTCCCTTCAAAACTTGCTTTTACCTTAATCTAAAACTATAATATCAAATTTTTATTATGATAAGTTTTGTATAATATATGATAAGTTTTAACTTAATTATTGTCTATGTAACCAACTATAAATAATGGAAGTGTCTACAAATATATAATGGATGGATATGAAGCATTGGTTAAAGTATTACAAGAGTTGGTAAAAATTGTTTCATAACCAATTAATGTTATGGTGTCATTAGTTTCCATATTGATGAGTTGTGTTATATAAATGAAAGTACAAGATATGTGTTGTAACAAAAATGTTGAGTTAGATCTTAAAAATTGTCATGTAAGTGAGGACCCCAATGTTGGTACTTATGACATTAGTGTAAGGCTAGATATGCAACAATTATAAACTATAGTAAGATATTCTAACCAAAATCCTCCTATATCAATTCCATCCATTTTCTTCTATGTATTTATCCTCAATTGATAATATCTTTATGTTAAGTTGACCCACTTTTTCCATTATTTAAAATTAAAACATGTTAAACACATTTAATTTGGATAGAAAATCATGAGTCTATAACTTGGTATTTTTAACATTTTTAATTTATTCCCACAAAGTGTCTACCAAAATTCCATATTACTCACCCCTAGTTTGATGAATTCTATTATTATTATTATATTTTTCAAATTGGTTTTCAGTTCCTTATTTTTAGCATTAATATTTTTATTATATTTTATAATATATTTTTTATCTTTCAATGCCTTCTTTGAATCATCTTTAATACTTGATCTATTTCATGAGGATTTGAGGTTGCCTTTCATGGTTACTAAGGAGATACAAGACTAGTCTCTTATATTTCATGAAAAATAAATTTATATTGAGAGGTTGGGAGTGGCAATGGTGTTATCCTCATTCCATCCATTTGCCTCATTATTGTTTCCAACTCATCCTAATTTCCTATTTTCATTAAATTTTCCTTCTCAATTCTAGACTCTCTCTCCTTAATCTAATTTTATGTTCTACATTTTTTTTAAAAAATGGGCCTTTAAGTACTTAACATTCATGTAATTTTAACCTACATAATCCATACTACTTTGGAAAAGTATTCTACTTCCATGTCTCCCAACCTTAGTATGGTCAATTTTCCCATTAAAACTTTGGGAGTGAGATGATTTATTGGTTTAACATGAGGTGGGGCTATGGTCCATACAACCATAATTTTATTATCAATATTAAACTTTACTTTATGAAAGTACATTTAAATTTGGTCAATGACATTGTACCCAAAGACATTGGTTGTATCATAGTAATTCATCATTTCATGTAGAATCATTACTTGTGCAATGTCCCACCCATGTATTAATAAGTGTAATCACCTAGAAGTGGTATTTAATTGTTAAGAGTGCTAATTGAAACTATTTATTCCTATCTTATCCCTAGACCTATCCTAGAGCCTATTATCACACTTATCCATCCTTTGTGTGGACCACAAGTGTCCTTAGTCATTCTAAAAGTATTCCCAAACCCTAATTTCTTGATCTTGGCCCTTCATGCCTAGTGTTTTTCCATTTGGACACTAGCACCATGTGGCACTAGTGTCCACAAAATGGCACTAATGTCATTTGCCCTAACTTTCCCTAAAAATTATATTTTCAAAAATTAAATCCTCTTAAGGTTAACCTAAACATATTTTATCACCCACACAAATAAAAAATATATAAATAGATTAATTTTATCTTCATAATGAATATATGGAAATAAGATGATAAATAAAGATTCAAACATGAAACAAGCTGAGTACTATTAAGATCATCAGTCCCTATTTTGCCCTACTTCTGCATACAATTATCTATAACATTCCTAAGCTTAGATTTTCTAGATTTCTAGTCTCAAAGATGTTCAAGGCACTCAAGGACACTATCATACTAGCATCACTTACAATTACATCAACACTTAGGTCTATAAAACTACATGGGGATTGATCCCTCCTTATAGTATTGTTATGTAGGCAAATATATTCATAATAAGGTGTTGAGGATGTCCATCATATCCTACCAACAAACACACTTTTCAACACATGCCCTAGTTGTATGTAACATTAGGTTTTGCATAATAAATAAGTCATTAAAGGCATAATATAGGCTCCTAAAACTTGTTTTCATAGGAATAAAACCATTGATCTAGACACATGTTTACCTAGAAGTTTAGAACAATCTTACCCAAAGGACACTACCACCAATATCAGGACACTACCACCAATTTACCAATAATGACACTACTCTCAAATTATATCCCTACTGTATATGAGGGTTTCTAATATATGGATATATTTTATGACACTCAAACTAACTTCTATATCATTTTCCATCACTCAGATCATCTGCATCAGGTGTTTTCCATCTAAGTCTTTATTTACATTATTTATTACTATTTTTAGAAAAGTCAAAGCTAGTCAATTATATAACAAATCAGTGGTTGTATTTAATCCATATTATTTCTTTAATTTATTTTACTCAAGCCTTTATTCAAACATAGGATTTACATGTGTTAAGTCCTAAAAGGTTATAACATTTGGTAAACCTGACTTACTTTTCATATTTTCCTTAGCTACTTTAAGTTTTTTAGATTTCATGAATTCTATTTTAGAAAATCTATTTAAATTTTTTTACTATATGCCATCTACAAATCCTATCTCTCTTCCATTAAGAATAAGGTCTAGGCTATGTGGTAATCCTATAGAATGTATTTAGATTCTCATTATTTAAGATTATACCATTGATAAGTGACCTATTATAAAACTTGTTGATCCTTCACACCCTGATTATGTGGACTTCAATGATATTACATTTGAAGATGAAAAATGTAATCAAGAATAATATGATACACAAATCATAAATTAGGGCACTTTCCCTTCACTTATCAATGACAACCTAATATTTAATAAGGATGAGATTCTATAGAGATTAAAAGATAGAATTCAAGAAAAACCACTTAATCATGGACAAATTTTATAATCCACCATGTAAATTAAGAAAAAATCAAACAATGGCAAATCTTTAACTCCCCCAAATAATAACATTATTACACTTACAATAGGGCCAACTCAGCTATCACAACTAACAATTATAATTCAACAAAATTTAGTGATAACTATACCTCTCATGGCTAGTTCCTCCACTCCAGATGTATAATATCTTATGCATGAGGTTAATACACTATAGGATAAGGTGTTACATCTTAAGAAAAGATACACCAGGACATCACATGACTTGGATTTTATAGTCATATAAATTGTGAAAATTGGTAACTTGAGTGTGGCTTGTGATACCCAACCTATGGATCCCTATTGCTTTCTCTCATGACCCTCATAGGTATATTTTCACTAATTCCCAATCATCCATAGACTTTCTAACCTGATCTCAACTGAGCCAAACTTATTTTCTTATGAAAAATCCATCTCCTATATCCTATACCCTTAGGACTATAGTGCCCAACTTGGACTATAATGTTGGGCCCTCTAGTTTCCATTTTTAGTGCTCATGTCCAAGTGCATTTTTACCTCCAATGGTCAGTTTCTTCTAGTTATTATCCCCCTTCTCATTGACCTAATGTGAGAAAATTCAACCCATGACCAATAGATCCTTATAAAAGCCCATTCAAAGGTCATTTAGAAGGGGTTGGAAAATATCACAAAGCAATAAAGAATATAAACAAAACCACTAAGGCAATCTTCCCTATTCTATACATACAACTAGCCAATACTACTACATCTTATTCAAATCCTTACACCAATCCCTAGCCACCTCAAACACATATAGTTTATAATTTTGCATCTTCATACACACTATTGTAAAAATCGCATCAAGTGGAAGAATTACATATGGCTTAATCCCTATTCAAATAATTGGTATGTAGGTAGCATGCCCACACAAGGGGTGTGGATACATGTTTAGTACATCTTACACACACTAACCCCCCCCCCCCCCCTCTTTCCCAAATTTTGTCAAAGTATAATGGAGTCTAGGGTTTGAATACTAAATCATCTCTACAAGGATTTCCATAAACATCCAATAGTTAAAACTTCATAGGTAGGCTCACATAAACATAGTGAACAAAACCCAGAAAGCTTAGGTCTCCTAGATAATAATGGAAAAAGAGGACTACATTACTAGACCCTAAGGTGTCATATTTTGATGTACCTATCCACTTAATAAATGAAGGCCATATCCTGATTTGTGATAGTGTCCCAATCTTGTACAGTGAATTTTAGACCCTATAATAGCTATCTCAGTTAGTTTTAAACTAAGTCTTATTTTCTCTCCCTCATTATTATTTTTAGAAAGATTCAAATTGTAGTCAAATTATACAAATTAGTAGCTTAATTATTACATATTTATTTACTAATTTTATTACTCTATACCCTTAAATAAATTATGAATAATATACCAATATTCCCAAAATTGTTAAATCATTTGGTGAACCTAACGTACTTCATCTATGTATAAAAACCCTAAAAACCCTAGGGTAAATTTCATACTAATATTTCTTGTATTTTTTTTATTTTTTACCTACATAATAAAATAAAAAAATTAAATTAAATTTTAAAATTTTGTAGTAATTTTAAAATAATTTTATTTCAAACCCTAGTTGCCCATATTAGGTCCCAGTATTTTCCCTATATTTTTCTAATTTTTTACTTACATATTTTAAATTAGAAATTTGCATCAAATTTTAAAATTCCTTTGTAATTTTAAAATAATTTAATTCAAAACCCTAAGTTTCATGTATTATATCCTATTTTATTCTTGAGGTATCACCTTACATCTAAAATTAGATTTCAAAAATGGATCTCACTTATTTTCAAATATTTCTTGCATTTTTAGCAAATAATGAGATCATACTTAGTCGTATCATGTACATGAATTATTAATTCTACCACATGCTAATAAAAAGATTTATTATATTCTTTTCATGTTTATTTTTCATAATATGGGATGATATTAAGAGAGTTAATGTTAAAAATGTTAAGATACCTCTTGTTTCACCTCCCTTAGAGCCTCTATCCCGTGTTGAGTTATGTTTCATGGTCCATTTTACTCTTCCCCAAGTCACTACCCATCATCAAAGATCCTAGTTGACACCTTTCATCCCTCCACCACCTCAACCTATTTATTATCTATGCTCTCCTCCCATATCTATTACTAATCCTACACAAATAGTAGATAATTTGGTTAAATCTATTACTCGACGTGCCATCGTGCCTCCTTTACCTAGTTAAGAGCCCTACCATCCTCCTATTCCATCTTGTCTAAGGCCCAACCCACCCATATGAGTATATCCACACAAGGAATATGATATTGTTGATTAGTTAAGAAAAACAACAACTAAGATTTCCATGTTATAACTACTTCAAAAATTTAATGTGTTCAAGAACATTCTTTATTAGGCACTCACTTAGACTTCTATGCCTATTGATTCAAAGCCTTCTTATATTGCATTTGTGGTCAACATGATAAAAAATATAGGAGATGCTATTTATTTTTATCATGATGACATGCCATATTAGATAGAAATTGATCAGCATTTACCACTATCTATAGAATTTTAAGTCAAAACCAATGCAGTTAAGAGTGTTCTAGTTGATAGTGGTTCTGGACTCAATATATGTAATATTATATTCTTACAAACTATGGGTGTAGATATGGCATCCATATAAAAAGCATATAAGAATATTAGAGGATTTGATGATATACCACAATAGACATTGGGCACCATTACTTTAGATATCATTGTATGACCAAAAACCCTCTCTACACAGTTCCAAGTCATGTCAGGTTCTCTTTATTATAATCTTTTACTTGGATGACCTTAGATACACAACATGGGGGAAATTCCTTCTACTCTTCATCAATGTGTTAAGTTTATTCATGAAGGATACTTGTACACATGCCCAATAAATAACCATCCATTTAGATATTATCAAATTATAAAGTTATCTTCAACTATTTCACCAAATGGGACAACTCATATCATAGTTTAGTCACCACCTCATTGTATTTCTCTTGATTAGATACATACATATGAGGTAGGAGAGAGTAGAACATCTTTCACTCCATTTATAGTTGTGTCCACTACTCTAGATATTCAGCTAGTCATAGCATCTTCAATCATTCTAACTACTTCATCAATCATGAGTCCTATACCTATTACAATTATGCATTTATTGATAGTAGTTCCAATAGTACCAGTTGATTTTATAGATATAGTTACTCATTAGTTACAATAATCTCACAACACCATTATCTTCTACTACTACAATTGATGAGACTCCCATATCATAGCTACCCCTTGTGGTAAATTCTGAGTTACCATATGTACATGATGTTGATACATATTCCTAAGCTACTTCAAATGATGATACAATACCCACACTCGTAGATGACTATTTGTGTGGATTAAGATTTACACTACTTGTCCTAAGAGAGTAATGAGATAACTCCAAAGCTCTTATTACACATCATAAATCACTCTTAGCATCTTACACTATAGTCTCAAGATATACTTCACATTCATCGCCATAGATAGATCACTTGGAACATATAGTTCACATGATTACCTCTATGGATATTGATCCAATCATTTAGATTCAGGTAGGCAATATACAACACTAGCCATAAATTATACTATAGATATTACTTAATCATGGATTAATCACACTACCTATAATACAACATAGATCTATTAGTAGATTATCATAGTAGGATGGTTACCCATTTTTTTCCATAAGATTACAAGCCATGATACAAACTCATTTACAAATTTATAGTAGAGATTGGATAAACTATAGGTTTAGGGTATTATTTAAATTACATCACCACTAGCACTAGCTTCACCACTTCCACTAAATCCATCTATTACCAAAGCTAAACATCCCAAAGGAGAATCAACATCTTCACCACCAGATCCACATTCTATTTAAATTTAGTAGGATGACACCATGTATATAGAGTTTATGGTATACAATGATACTTATGATGATGATCTTGAGGCATTTGATGATGGTTATCTTTGTCCATAGTAGGCTCCATCCTCGAACCCTTTACCCCCTCTAGCCTAGTCTCTGATGTCATTATGTACATATTTCTTTATTTATATGCTTGTATATAGTTTCTTTTAAAATTACTTATACATAGTTTCTTAGTATTTCTTATACATAATCTTCTTATGATTGATTTTACACAGCTTATTTCAAAAATAACAAAAATAATACATATATTTTAAAATACAAAAACATTCAAATAACTCAAAAACATAAAAACATTTCAATTGTATGTAAAATCCATACTTACATTTCTAATACCACACTAGACTTACATTTTATATTCTATGCTATTGTTTATTGATTTATCTATATTACGATGCTTCACTTGATATTCTTTGAGTGTGTGTAGTGACATCCAAATCCTTGATTACTTCACTCTACCCATTGAGGGGGCATCTTACTTATAAACTCATGACACATCGATATATCTACCCACTAGAGGAATCTTCTACATGACTACACCATCTAGGTTATATCATTCCCACACCACACACTCTAGTTATCATGTTGATGTACATTATTTACTAGCTTACACATATTAATTTATCAACATTCACTAGTATATAACACTTGTGTATTTATTTATATATAACTAATCTTTTAATCCATGTATTGCATACTTTCACTTCTTGCTTTGATTAGTTAGATGTGATTATATTCCCAGTATTACATGCCTTCCTTTCTTGATTTACATAGTTAGATGTGATTACATTTCTTAGTTTATATTTTGTCCCTTGTATGTGCCTTAGGAACATGCCAATGTCCTTTTCTTTTATTCTTGTGTGTGCCTTAGGACAATTTCCAATGTCCTTTTCTTGTACTCTTTTATGTGATTGTGGATTTCACTCTAACCTTACTTGTCTCAATTATATGTGTATGTGGCATTTGAACATGCCTTATATGTTTGTTTTCTAGTTTGAGTGACATGTGCCCACATCCCTTTTTTTCTTGGACCCTTGGCCATTCATGTATGATTCTTGATTCTTGCCTTGTGTGCTTTGTTTATTCTCATTTTTGGCCATGTCATGATCCACATCATGCATTATTTTGATTTCTTGACTGCCATGATGGACATCATGCTCCATCCCTCCTTAACAACTAACAACTAACTCCTAAAAAATAACTAAACTTTTAGTTCTAGTTCAATATATTGCACATGATATTACATTATTATATCTATCTAGGCATAACTCTATTGATATAACAATCTCTCATTACAAACCATGCTATATATTGAGGTATCTTATCGATTATCATTTCTATATCATGTATCTTTTTAGCATAACACACTTATAGGGCTCTTTTTTTGAGATAAGTCATTACAAGGTCTTCATTTCTACCCTTATAAGAGGGGGTAAAATAAGGGTTTTGTCACATAGATTAGAGCTCCTAATAATCAAAAAAGAAAATTTTAAAACACCTAAAATAGCAACTAGAATTCAAACCAAAAAAATAGACCAGGTAGATAGTCAAAATTATAGAAAAGTCATCAGAATTAGCCAAGGATAGTAGAGCTAAGATTGGACTATAGTGTTGGATAGTAGGGTGTCCGTTTTGGTGATCTTATCAAAATAGGAAAACAATTAGATTTATTATAAGGATAAAAGTAGGTTTAGCTATAGTTTTCCACATTTAGACTAGTTTAGATATAGTAGATTCATTATAGTTTTTCTCAAAGAATCTAGACATAAAGGGAACCATGTGTGACATGATGGCTCTCACTTCTAGTTTTAGATAGGGTAGTTGGTATAACTTCTAGATTAGAATCCATGTTTTAGACACCAATGATTAGGGGCAATGTGCATGGCACATTTGACTTCTCTTCTTTTTGAGTTCAACATATTACTTAGGTATATTAAGTATTTGCATGCCTTATTCCATCTGTAGGTGGTTGGCATCATTTTGAAGTGGATTTCATACAAGCCTAACCTCCACATTTTAGAATGGATTTCATATAATCCTAGTGCATAGTCTTACAGTGGCTTTCATATAAGCCTAATCCCCACCTTTTTGGAGTGGCCAAGAGTGGCCTAGTTTTTAGCATACATTTAGCTATCCATGCCACATTGTTATATTTTAGAGCATTCATGGGATTTAGGATCCATATCATAAGACACAAATTTCATACTAGTATCAGTTTATAGCTTTAATTCATGGGGAAATGTTGAATCCAAAGGACTAGATATCCTTTGTATTCTTGAGCCACCTACTCAGAGGAATTAGACACATAGTCCAAACATTAATTATCATATGCATGATCACCTAGATTCACTTAGTGATTAATGATGGAGCCAAAGGTCTAGCCTTTGAATTCTTGAGCCACTTCTAAGGAATTGAACACTCATCTTCATTCATGATATTACTCTTGGTACAACATCATCCAGCATTACTCAGCATTAATCAGCAACACTCAGCATCACAATAGGTTTTGTATTGGTTTGTGTACTTGGTGAGGTGTATTCATTCCTTGCTCTTCCTCTCTCTCTTACCCAACTTTTTACATTCTTATTTTAGATATATCATATATAGTAATAATTGATATACTCCTTGTTTTTTTGTAGATTTACACTTCATAATGTGCTTTCTTTATGCACACCTAACATCACACAACTTCATGAGCTTCACCCTTGTAGGTAAGTTTAGGTACACTTTCTATTTTTCCTTTATCCTAGTATTTCACTTTACTGCATCAATATAATAAAGGGGGGGCAAATGTAGTCATATAAAATGTGAAAATTGGTAACTTGAGTGTAGTTTGTGACACCCAGCCCATAGGTCCCTCTTGCTTGCTCTCATGACCCTCATAAGCATATTTCCACTAATTCACCATCATTTGTAGCCTTCTAGACCTTACCATAGCTGAGTAAAACTACTTTTCCAATGAAAAATCCATCCCCCATGTCTTGTACCCTTAGTACTATGGTGTCCAACTTGGACTATAGCACCAAGCCTTCTAGTGTCCATTTTTTATGCTCCTATCCAAGTGCATTTTTACCTCTAATGGTTAGTTTCTTCCAGTTCTTATCCCCCTTCTTGTTAGTCTAATGTCAGCACATTCAATCTATGACCAATAAATCCATACAAAATCCCATTTAAAGATCATTTATATTGGGTTGGAAAATATCAAAAAGTAAGCAAGAATACAAGCAAAACCACTAAGTCAATTTTCCCTATTCTCTACATATAGCCAACCAATACTACTACAAGATTATTCAAATCCTTACACCAGTCCCTAGCCACCTCCAACACATCTAGTTTAGCATTTTTATCTTCATACACATTATTTCACAAAGCACATCAAGTGGGAGATCTACATATGGATTTATCTCTCTTCAGAGTATTGGTATGTAGGCATCATACCCACACAAGGGGTTTGGATACATGTTCAATGAATTTACACACACTAACCCCCCCTCTTTCCTAAATTTTGTCAAAGTATAATGGATTCTAGGGTTTGAAGACTAAATAAACTCTACATGGAGTTCCATAGACATCTAATAGTCAAAACATCATAGGCAAGCTCACATAGACATAATGAACAAAACCCAAAAATCTCAAGTCTCCTAGACAATAGTGGTAGAAGAGGACTATAACACCAAAACCTAGGGTGTCATATTTTAGCACTCCTATTCAATCAATAAATAAAGGCAAGATCCTAATTTTCAATACTTTCCCAGTCTTGTATAGTGAATTTTAGACCCTACAACAGTCGTCTCAATCAGTTTCTAGCTAAGTCTTATTTTTTCTCCCTTATTACTATTTTTAGAAAGATTCAAATTGTAGTCAAACTATACAAACTAGTAGCTTAATTATTGAATATTTATTTACTTATTTTATTACTCTAGACCCTTAACAAAATTAGGAATAATACACCAATATTCCTAAAATTATTAAATCATATTATAATGTTCTCTTACATACACCTTTGGAACGACACATAGTGACAACTCCCTTGCCATATAAATTTGTGGCACCTAAACATACATTATATGATGTTAAGGGTGACTTAGAGAACCATTTCTAAGATTTTCATGTAACATGTTTGGACTATATTTCCAATGATTGGCTTATCACAAAGTTTTTTCCATGTAGTTTAAAGGATTATGTCTTACATTGGTTTTATGACTTACTAAATCAATCTATCACAACATTCAATCCTTTGGTAGACATGTTTTTAGCATACTTCTCCATAAATATAGATGATGAGATCTCATATGCTCAAATTGCATAGTTAAAAAAAAACTCAAATGATCCTATTTTAGAGTATGTCTTATGATACAAAACTATATTAGATAAATTAACTAGACCCACAGAAGACAAAGAACTTTACAACATCTTAAAATAGAGTATTTTATGGTCATTACATGAAGCTATCTTATTTATAAAGTTTCCAACATTCACATATTTGTGCCACATAGTAAAAGAAAGAGAGGTCAAGCTTCTATCAATGGTAAAACTAAAATATACCAATGGATCAAAATCAACTACTATGAGTTCAAGTAAGAATTCATACAAGGTAAGGTCCATTGAGAATAAGAGTGATCAAAAGACAATAGTTAATATAGGTTCAAATCCATCTTCTTCTTTAGTTTTATCTATTCTACAACTCTGAATATTTACCAACCTTCTAAAATCACCCACATGAGATTTACATCAGCTATTGGAATGCAATGTCATATCTCTCCCTCTCATCAAAAAGGTTAATACAACACAACCTCTTCTAAAACATTATGATTCTAATGCATTCTATGAGTTCTGTAGAGCACCAAGCCATACATTAAATAGATTCATAAGCCTAAAACATAAGATACAAGATTTAAATGAGGCTAACATTATTAATATGGTCACACCCATTGAATCACCAATAGTACAAAAAATAGAAGTTGAGGCATTAAATATATTCTTAGATTTATTTTCAAAGCAAACATCAAATGAGGCAGGGAGCACTTTAGGTGTTCACTACACATATCAGGGACATCCAACAATAACTTCATATCATACTATTATAAAGGAGGCACACCCATTACACAATATCATTGGTAAGTACCACACCATAGTTCCAATTAGACCACTCATCACCTTATTAGACCAGAAAATTATTGATGATGATACAAATTTACATGTACTTTTTGTATGAGCCTACATAGATCATCATCTTATCTAGAGTGTTATGGTTGACAATGGGTCAAGCATTGACATGTGTAGTATGACACTTTTATAACATTTAGGGTATTGAAAGAAGGATAAATTCCCCTAGACATAGTTATTAGTGGTTTTAGTGGTCATGTTTAGAGCTCCATCAGGGAGATTGTGCTTCTATTTTAGGTTAGACCAGCACATGTGGCCACTCAATTCTTAGTAGTACCTAGTGTAGGAATGTTTGATATGTTATTAGGTAGGTCATGGATAAATAAGTTAAAATCCATCCCATCCATAGTGCATAGATGCCTTAAATACATACATGTAAATTAGGTGGTAAAATTTGAGGGCCTTTCATATGAGTATTCTCTACCTATTCTATAAATAGTTATAACATAGTTATCATATATATCAAAATTATCATTTAAAACTTATAAAATGATTTCTATTTATACACCACAAAGTTTAGTAGATGCACCAATGTAGGTGAGGTATACTCCTATAGTATTGACATGTACACATACTCTCCCATGGAGACCATTATTAGAGAAAACCCTACAACAAAGATATGCCACATATTCTAGAGGGCCTTCCTCCACTCACTTTTTTATATCAATATTATTAGGTTCTCAGGGTTATTAACATAGGGTACCTATGTCACCTATAGATTATTCTACTAGTTGTGTTCTTAAGACTCATATAGTTCACAGGACCTCACAGTCAGCACCATAGATTTATAGCACCACTACACATGTAGATATAGATACAAATATAGATCACTTAGAATAATAGATTATGGTATCATAATTTGCCTTTCACATAATATGCATGACCACAATTTCCTTATTTGACATAGATCATAGTGATAGTGAGTCTCACATGAGACTCATTGGTTAGTATGGTTCCTCCCTTATTTTACATACTTTCCCTCTCTCTTACTCCTACATAGTTCATTTTCATATTGCTTGTACATAGTTTATTTACATAAAATATAAAAATAATACAATATTTCAAAAACACAAAAAAATTCAAATAATTACATAGAAAACACATAATTTATAGATTGTATGGATTATTATGTTTACATTTATTATGTTTTCTAGAAACTACATATGTTAACTATCTTAGTATATTTGGTTTTATCATACATACATGTTTCACTTATTCTTGTCAAGTGATTGCAAATTTCTTATAGGACTCTGGCCCACTACACTAATCTAAACTTGCTATTATCTACACACTGGGGGCATATACACCGATTCATAGTTATTCACTTGACACATTCACCCACTTAGGGTCATATTATACATAGTTTTGATCACTAGATTATATCCTTATATAATTTACATTCTAGCTTTAGCATTATTATATATGGATATTGATAATTGATACTCATAGTTAATTTTTTTACTAATTACTACTACTTTAGACTCAACATATGTACATGTTATATTTTACATAGATTTGTATTACATATTCATGCATGCTTTCATTTCTAGCTTACATAGTTTAGACTTGATTATTTTTCTATGCTTCTTCTAATCAAGGGCATTTGAATATGCCATTTTTCTTTAGTTCTATGCCACTTATATTCATAATATGTATGCTTTGGAAAATTTCCCATGTCCTTATGTTTGCTTTTTTTATTATGTATGTAGAAATTTAAACATGTCCTACTATGTGTCTCTAAGCCAACTTTCTTGTTGATTGCGAATGTGGACATTTGAACATGTCCTTATATGTCTTGTTTCTTAGATTTAGTGACATGTGCCCATGTCCCTTAGATTATGGCCCCTTGGTATAATTTGTGTGACTCATGTGTTTTATATGTATGATTTCTTGATTGAATTATGGCCATGGCACTTGTATTTACTTGTTACAAACACCATTTTTAAATTCCATGAAGGGCCTCATACATCTACCCTTCATACTTGGGTGCAAGATGGACATCATGCCCCATCCCCCTAGGTAGCTACCCAAATTTAGTTAGATTTGATATTACATACATTGATTACATCTATATTGACACCCTTTTGGAATGCTATGCATGACATACATATCACATTACATACTTATGCTTAGATTTCCTTACATTATAATGTTATGTATGCACATTATATAGTATTATCACATAATTATTATAAATGCTCTAGATAACACACATTTTTTATAGAATTATATTTTGAGGATATTTCTTACACAAATTTGAAAACTCCACTCAAAATAGGGGGAATTCATAGGGGTTTGTCACAATTATTAGGCTCCTATATTACATTCACAATACATTCTTTAACACACAAGCTCAGTTA
This sequence comes from Torreya grandis, assembly GCA_037957365.1. Classification (NCBI taxonomy): domain Eukaryota; kingdom Viridiplantae; phylum Streptophyta; class Pinopsida; order Cupressales; family Taxaceae; genus Torreya; species Torreya grandis. Next base: position 48,531 of record JARHVA010010098.1, read on the forward strand.
CAAAAAATCAAACATAGGTAAACATAATGGGAAAATAGTGACTTATAAAATAATGCTATATCACAAAATTTAGACTAAGACACTAGTACCACATGGTGTTACTATCCAAGTTATGATACTAATATCCAATAGCTTAAGTTTTAGAACAAGCTAGATTGGATAAAATAGTATAATAGGTATAGTATAGGTTTGTAAGATTTAGTTAGAGGTTTATCAGTTATACTCAATTTTGATCAAATTCAAACTAGTTCAACTTAGATTCATACCAATTTTCTTATATTTGGGGCATCATGTGTGACATGACCATTCCCATATTAAATTCAAGTATTCAGATATAGTTTATTATAACTTAGTCTAGAATCCATATACTCAGATATCATATTTGGGGGCATATGAACAAGACATTATTTTTGTATCTTTAATTACACACTAGTTGAACATATGGAATGATAAATTCCATGTCATCTTAAACACTATATAAACCCAACATAATATTCTAAGTTATAACCAATTTCATGCCTTACTCCATATGTAGTGTTTGGTATTCTCAAGTGTCCTAGAGCTACCTAATATACCTAAGTGGCCACAAAGCTGAAATACATATCTAGATTTACTAAGTTAGACATTTACACTACTTCACACATTTTAGTTTCACATGCATATACTACACATAGGTGGGCAATGATAGAGTCATGACCTACTTGAGTTTTTAATCCACCCACATGAGAGGGTTTGACACACTATTAGTCTAATCTAATTTATTCACATGTCATGATCTACCAAGTAGGGGAGGGAAATGATGGATTAAAAATTAGATTGAGTTATATAGCCACCCACACATGAGGATTGATAAGTCTATCATCTTAGTCTAATATATTCATTGAGTAATCACTATATACATGCACACATACATGACATGCATTGATCATGCTTCATGTATGTGGACTCAACTTCACATACTCAAATTTAGTTTCACGGGCTTAAAATCCTAGTTAAGTCCATGTACACTTATTTTTACTGTATCCTAGTAATTTTTCTTTGTTGCATTTCTATAATAAATGGGGGTGAAATTTAATCACCCAAAAGTTGTATTTAAGTGCTTAGAGTGATAATTGAGACTACTTATTCCTAGCTTATCCATAGACCTATCCTATATCTTATTATCATACTTATCCAACATTTGTGTGGTATAAATACATGCTTAATCAATCTAAAAGTAGTCCCAGACTCTCATTTCCTAATTTTGGCCCTTTATGCCTAGTGTCCTACTAGCTAGACACTAGCACCATGTGGTTCTAGTGTCCCCAAAATAGAACTAATGTCCTTCTCCCTAAATTTATAGAATGAATATATTTTCAAATACTAAAGGATTATAAGGTAAACCTAGACATATTTTATCACCCACACAAGAAATAAAATATTATAAATACATGACTTTTATCCCTCTAATGACTAAGTGAAAATTAGAAGCAAAATACACATTCAAACATGAAACAAGTTGAACGTAATTAAGGCTATCAATTCCTATTCTAATTATACATAATATCATCTAAAAAATCCCTGAGATCATATTTTATATATTTCCAATATTAAACACATTCAAGGCACTCAAGGCCACTATCATACTAGCATCACTTGTACTTGCATTAGCACTCAAGTTGAGAGAACTACATTGGGCTTGATCCCTTCTTGGAATATTATTATATAGGTAACTCTCTTCAAAGTGAGGTGTTGAGTATGTACAACCTATCCTACTAACAAACACACTTGTAAGCTCATTCCCTAGTTGTATGGAGGATTAGGGTTTACACAATAAATCAATCATTATAAGTACAATACATGCTCCTAGAATTCATGTGTGCAAGAACAAAATGTAGAGATAGAGGTGTACCCAAAAGTTTAAAACATTCTTATATAGAGGATACTAACACTAATATTAGGACACTACTACCACTTTACCAATAATGAAACTATTATCCAAGTATGGCGCTATTATCTAGGATAGTTTTTGATACATATATTTAGTTTATGATACTCAGACCAACTTCCATCTTAGTTTTTAGCACTTAGATTATTCACATAAGAACTAAGTCTTTATTTACACTATTTATTATTATTTTTATAAATGTCAAAGCTAGTCAATTATATAACAAATCATGGTTGTATATAATTCATATTATTTATTTGAATTATTCTACTCATCCCTTTAATCAAACATAGGATTTACATGTGTTAAGTCCTAAAAGGTTAAAATAATAAGCCATCATTATTCCTAACCACCTATCTTATTTGATTAAGGGTAATATTATTATAATCAATCCCCTCATGAGGATAATATGTAAATGTTTTAAACTAAGATTTAGCTATATATTCTTGGTATATATTAAATGTAGTCTCTTATTTTATGATACGCTACTAAACCTTCTATATGGTTAGCATAAGATGTAAATTATTTTATAATCCATAATCTTATGATTATCTAATTTCTTTAATTTCATAAACTTAATCATTTCAATTTATTATATTTTTCCATCCTTAACTTTTTTCTTGATTCTTTGGAGCATTAAATGTCCTTTATTATTCTTGGGGTCTAAAATGTTAACCCTTGTTTTAGTTTATTCTTCATGTATTTATTCATCAATCTATTTATGTTACATTTCAATAACTTTAGTGCACATTAAAGTGTCCCCTCCCTACATTTATTCATCGATCTCTTCATTATGCACATTTTTTTGAAATATTTATTCTAAAGCTCTGAGTGATTTTGTTACATGATCATGACTTACAATGGTTATACCTCATATAGGATTTTATCTTTGAATGTTTTGTAGCTGAATTTCTAGATTTACATAAATGGTGGACATAAAATTCTTATTCATAATTATTTTCTTCAAATTTAGTTAATTTATATTATCTTATATATTAGGCTTAGACCATTTATCATTTTTTATGAACATATTTTCTATCAACTTGAAAATATTTTCAATATTTGGGTGAGATAATTTTTAATTTACATTCATTTTTATTTTTTATCCTCATTTATCTTAAATATATCCAATTTAAATTTTATATGTTTGAATTCATTGAAGGTCATGAGGTTTCTAAATAAGTCTTCCATTTAATTCTATTCATGTGAATGCATGCTCCTATTTTTATCTCTTATCTTCTCACTAATAAACCTTTAAAAGTCACACATTCTCTTTTCCATCATCCTTAAAAAAAATTATAAATAAAATTTTATGGAAAGATAAGGGCACACCTATGGTCAAATATAAAATTGCTAATATTATCTATAAATTTAATAAACTAATTTTCCTACCTTGCCAAAATATTATTTAGTTGAATAAATTTTCCTTATTAATTTATTACATATTTATCTTAAAATTATATGAAGAGGTAATAAAAGTGGGGGAAATTATCTAAATAAATTATGAGATAAGTCCCATCAGGTGTTAGACACCAATAAACCTAATTATGGATGGGGTTTTCTCCTAGAGTAAAAAACTATAGTGGCCTTAAGAATTTCATTGATGCCTTGCCTAATATTGGAATTGTTTTTCATGGAACAACTTGTATAAATTCTATAAAAATTAATCCTAAAATATAATTTAATATTATTTATTAAATTTTTAAAGTGTCAAGTCCAAGATTATATTGGTTTATGAAGAACCATGCACGTCTTAATAACATTTGTGTACTCCCTTAGTCTTAGATTCTTGGATATATATTTATGGAGCATTATTAAATACCTATGAAAAAAATGTGAATAATATTTAAATTTATTTTGTCCCATTGTCTTCTTATACCCATTCAATTATATAGATAAGAAGAAAAAATCATCATAAGTCAAAAAGTTATGATAGTTTAAAATTTATGTTAGAAAATCTTCCTTAACTTTATTTACTAATAATTCATATTATTATTGTAAAAAATTGTATCATAAACATGACATGTTGAAAATATGGAAAGAAACATTTCACATCAAATGGGTCCAATATAATATCATCCATACATATTAAGGTGTGTGTGTGTGTGTGTGTGTGTGTGTGTGTGTGTACACACACACACACACACACACACACAAACACACACACCCACAAAAACACAATATATATATATATATATATATATATATATATATATATATATATATATATATATATATATATATATATATATATATAGTTCCACATTATTATAGATGGCATCATGATGAACATACCTATACTTTGTTAATTTGAGATCTAATTTATTTACATCAATTTTGAACATCCAAAAAATTATCTAGTTATTAAAGAATTAATATATTACACAATATTGAATTGTTCATCTTTTACCATCCTAAAGTGTTCATCATAATGCTCAAAAGTCCCTCGAATAATGTTGGGGGTTTAAATAAATTAGAAAATATGAATTTTCCAAATATTATTGATTGGTCCACCTTGCCTTCCCCTATCCCAGTCATCAAAAAACATTTATTTCTATTAAACTGAAGTGAAGGATCTCTTTTATATTCCATCATATATTCTTAATAATACCATGTATTTAAATTTACCTCCTTAATAGGCGTTATCTTCAAATGCCCTTAAGACACTAGTGGCAAGGTTCATTATGTGCCTCAAATTCATCTAGGTTTTTTAGCCCTTATCTTAATATACCATATGATAACATAATGTGGTGAAATTAATTACCAAATTTGGTATTTTGTGTATTAATTAAATTTTCCCTTTTGAGTGACTCAATTATTTCATATGATTGAAGTTATGAAGAAAGTATTTCTTATTTTTAGACATTTTTAAAATTTCACTTTTAGGTTTGGAAAATATATATACTTAGTAATGAAGACCCAAAAATAAGATTTGTTATAAAGAGATTCTTTTGCCTTTTCACCTTTATTTATTGTAATCATGTAGGTCTAAGTCCAAAAAGGAGAATAATATTTTTATTGCTTTATTCTTGTATTTTTAATTCACCTTTGAGATTATTACAATGTTTATGTTAAGTTTGTAAGGAATACAATATCTTGTCATATTTATATCCTATGTCAGTTATGGGGGCTTAGCTTCATTTATTCTCCTTCATGACTAGAGAAAATCTAGATAACAAATTTCTTTACTTTTCTCTTAGCTAGCTTGTAGAACAACATATTATTATTTTGGTGGTATATAGGTGAACATCCAATGAATCATACATCCCTCTTTTCACCAAGGGTATTAGGTATTAAAATTTTGGACCTTTATGAGTTATAAAGAGAATGAAATATACTTCAATGTTTATGCACTTTTTCTTGTGTGAGTTCAACCTTATTAGTTTATATGAGTTGACATTAAAAAAATTAATAAATTTACACTTATCCTATTTTATATTTACTCTTTTACACCTTTATTATTGACACATTCATAAATGATGAATTGAAAACGTCATGTTTCATTCATTTTCCCCTTCAATACTTCAATTGTGTGATAGTGTTTTTAATGTTATTACACAAAATGGATTGATGAGGTTAATTCTAATTTTCCTCAGTGGTCTTAAGGAATTTTAAAATTACCATACACATTTGATGACCCAATACTCTTGATTCACCACTTATCTTCTTAATTTTTTTATCTTAAATTTTTTCATCGTTATGTTAAACCCAAAAAAGTTAAGTTTTTATTTATGACTTGTATTTTCCCTCCTTTGTGGATTAAATGATTTTTAACCCTAAATGATGAGTAAGATACTTAAATAATGTTATTTTTTTCATTTTTGACTCAGATATTTAAATTCCTAAGGAAATATTAATGGTTTAATAGTATAACTCTAAAATTTTGGTATAGGGTATTTAGAATTCTATCATTGGCTCCAACTTGTGAATAAATATCCATTATAGGTATTCAGCTATCCTAGACTCATGTATTGATAAAAATTATTTTATACATTTAACCCATCCATAAATAATCATAAAAACTAATGATTCTACCACAATATATACATATAACATGATGTAATATGCATAAACTTGATTTTTTCACTTTATTGATAGTTTCTCATGCAAGGGATTATCGCCACACTAATCTCCATGAGTGAACATGATAAGGAGTGCACCAAAAATAGGTTGGGATTAAATCATGGTACTTTACAAAAGATGTTTGTATTCTATTATATCATACCTTCATTATTATAACTTTGAGCTCATACGAGTCTCTTTCCATCTTAATTATTCATCTACTTTTAGTTCAATCTTGATACTACCCTATATTCTTACTATTTTTACCAAGTTGATACAATTTATTTCTTACTTTTATTTCCCTATAATTTATTAGCCTAGTCAATATCATTATAAGTAGGTTCTCTATTAGTTGTACTATATTAACCTAGTTGATACCTTCATCTTAAAGATTAGGGTTAGTTTAAGATATTGGAGCCATAAATATAGGGGTCATATTATCATTCAAAATAAAACACATTCATATATTATGCATATTCTCACATTTATTATCCTAATTAGTATAAGGAGTTAGAGGTTAAAGTCTTATCTTGGAGGTTTAGTCTCTGTAAAGGTCTTTGAAGTTCAATAGGAAGAGTCATGTCAAAGGGGTATCCTAGTGTTTAGATTCCAAAACTAAGGTTGTATAGGTATTCTTATTTATGTTTGAGGTCTTCAACCTAAAAAATCTATTATAAATGGAAACTTAAGCAAAAGGGGGAGATTAATGCACTTGCGAGTCCACCCAAAGATAACTTAATGTATCCCTATTCTCTTTATTTTATTTATTTATTAGATTGACTTGTTTTGTTCATTACTATATTCCACTTACTTATGATCCCACTTATACCAAATAATATGGTATAACTATAAGGTTAATTAATCTTTCCATTATCACCTTGGGTTTCATATACCACCATTAGTTTACCATTGCTCCACTTAATTTTTTTATTATTAGAGTATTTGTATCCATATTGGATCTATGTTACCTTTATTTATTATTTATTTGCATGAAGTATCATTATTACATCTTTGATACACCCCATTTGTTATCATTGTTACTTATTGAGGCCTAGTGAGATCCATACCTTGTATCATAGGTATAATATTTGAAACCCTATCCTATTTAAATTTGAAATGGATTATATTTTGATCAGCATGTAAAAATTATATATCATTACCCACTCAACAAAGTATATACAAGATATATTTTTATAACCTTGATTTTATCTTAGTCTATTGAAATAAATAGGATTGTTATAGGTTATCTTAGCTTGTTCATAAATTCTAGTGAACCCAATGTGAATCTTATTCCACCTCTGGTTGGTTCATTTTCATGTTCTTCCTTTTTTGGTATAAATTTTATCTTCATGACATCATAAATTTTAGTGATTATTTTTAGCCCAGCTATATCATCTAAATTGATATAATTTTCCTATATCCACAACTATATTGGCCAATTTGATATAATTTCTAATTTCTTCCTTCTATTTTGGTCCACTCATTATAGTTATATATTTATACCAACCATATTTTACAACCCAATACAATTTTATTTTTTTATTTTATATTATATTGGCTAGCCTAATACAATCATATTTTCTTAGTTCTATTCCTACCGTATCATAAAAATTAAAATAATTTTCTTATAGCATCTATGTGCAACCAACTATGTTGTCCATTTTGATATAGTTTTCCATTTATATTTTAACATGTGACATGTTTTGGAACAATATAAAGAAATACTACCAATATTTTTAGTTATTTTTATGGAAACAATCCTAATGTTATGGAATTAAATAATCTAAATAAAATTTTTAGCAATATTTCCATACCTTAAAATTTTATTATTTCTCAAATCACCTTGCTATTTTTTTTAATATGGCTTCAAATATATCCAAAACATATGATCCATATGACAACCTTAAAATATATAGGTGTGGTCACACACTCCAAATACATGATGAAAAGTAGTGTGACATAGTGCATATAAATAAAATCAATATATTTATCTAATAATATCCTAAGCTTAGGCACCATGGTCACACAATTTTCTCTAACATCATGATGGAACCCCATGTGGAATATCCTTCTTCTCCTACTTGTATTTTTTCCATAATACTTGGGGAAAACACATTTCTTGATTCCATATTTGCTACCTCATCCACCATCCCCAGTATATATACTAACCTGGTGAGCGTATCTTTTAGTGGGCTACCCAAAGTGTTCACCTTAATACAAGAATTAATGCTACATCTAGTACATCTCAATAGACCACCTAGGAATATACATTAAAAAATTATATTTTTGATCCTAACCAAGTTATATTACAAGAAATGAACCAAATGGATACCAGTCAAGCTTATAATAATGTTCAAAATTTAAATAAATAACCAACTTATGAAAATCTAATCTATACCTCAATAGTTTTAGTATGGAATTCCAAATAAAAAATCCATTAACTCCCACCTTATATATTCTCTTGGAAACGTCATTTCATAACCCATGCTTCATGATAAAGTCATAAAATACCTTTAAAATGAGCCCTTAGTCCCTTAGATATCTGAAATCAACATTGGTGGAATTACTCCTATAATCTCTTCAAATGGATACATCAATCATGATTTACATTTTAAGGAAATTAATATTATTTATAATGACATTTGAATAATTTTAGTAATCTTTATAAGGAGTACATTAAAATTAACATATTTATAGTTATAAAAATACTAGTCAAAACCTTTTCTAGTGATGATTTATATTTGTATAATCAACTGAGGTTAACTCCATTTCTATATTGGAAGACTTATTTAGTTTATTGGTCCAATATTTTTAATCCAATGATTTACCATAGAATAATTATCTAAATTTATCAATTGTAAGCAAGAAAAAAATGATATTGCCTAGGAATTCATTGAATAGTTAAAATCCCTAGCCAATAAATTCAAGAAAATTATGATAGAATATAACATATTCCATCTCTTTACTATCACATTAAGCATTAAATTTCAATAAATTGTTATGACCCTTTCTCCAATATCATTATAGGAATCCTTAGTCCAAGATAAATAACAAGACTATCTTTTGATACAAGTTTAGCCTTCCACACCTATGTTATGAACTTTATTTCTTATGAGACTTAAAAATAACATGTATTTGATGAGCATGTCTCTAATATTATTATACAAAGAGGACCATCCATGAAATTATAATAAGAAGTTCCAATTAAGTGACTTTGTACCAACCTATAATATAAATTCCCTTATATCCTCCTCCTCCGTCTAAGTAAACATTTGTGTGGTCCATTAAAATCTTACCCTATATGATATTAGGAAATGTCTTCTTAGACCCTCACCTTGATATGTTGTTGCTTCCAATCCTAATAACCATTGGTATGACATCCATAAAAATGTTGATTTAATTATAATTGGGGTCATTCTCATTAATATTGTAATAAACTTAAACACATAGCTTTTGAGCTATTAATTGCTACAAAATTTTATAATGAATCCATGATTAAAAAATGCCACCAAGATTATGATAAGATAACTAAGTCTTATGGTTCCATGATAAAGAATGAAAAATTTCACCAAGATAATGCTCACCTTACCATATATACCAACCCTCTTATAAATCATACTCAAAATAAACAAGCTAAAAATAAACTTGAAACATCTTCACAATTATATGTTAATTTTTTAAAAACCATGTTTAAAACTCATTCTTCCAATGATGCAAAAAACATGGTGAAAATGAAAAACATGAAGTTTTTTTGTTCCTAGTGAGATCTTCATCCTCTTAGGACTTCTATATTTCCTCTAGCTTATATAATATTATAGGGTTATCTTCCACATCATTTTATAGTTATTATTTCTAACTAAATCACCACTTATGTCCTTTTAGATAGTTCAATTATATTAGACAACCAAATATAGTTCTATATCTATTCAATTATATCATCTAACATGATATATTTTCTAGTTGATCTAATTGTATCAACCAACTTGATAGTCCTTTATTTCTAGATTAGGTCAAGCTATTTTATCCATCTTGATATACTTTGATTTCTTAATTAGTTATGTTTCAATTGTATTATCTATTTTGATACAATATTATTTGAATAATTCTATTTTAGCTACATTATCCAACCCAATACAATATGTTTCCACACCTTATTCTAATTCTATTGTATTAGCCATTCCACCACAATTTATTTATGATGTTTTTATGTCACAAAATACATCATCCAAATGGATACCCTTACATCAACCTTATTATATTGTATTGATATTAATGAGACCATACACATTAGTTCAAAATCAAATTTTAGGCTCACCCTAATTTGTAATCATACCTAATAAAAGTTCAATCCTTGTTTCGTATTCATGTCTAACTCAATTCCATAAAAGATATTTCTAAATTTCCCTTATGCAATCCTATTTCTTAAGATCATGAAGACTTCTCAATGACATAAAAACTACCTTATGTATCTTTTCTTTGCCATTAACATTATTAGACCACCACCAATAAGGAAAAAAGCTACTTTTCCTATGTCTAAGGAAAGTATCATAAATTTTTATAAAGAGATGTTTATCCATGTTGATAATATTATAGACATGATCCCATATCTTATATTAATAATTTAACCTTGTAGAATTTTATAATGAAAATCTTATGTTTGGTTAAGGGGATGAGATGCCTAAATCAATTCAATAAATATGCAATAATTAGGTACAAATTTTTTATGACCTTTGGCTTTGTTTTATTTTCCAATAATATTAATAAATAGGGATAAAAAGAGAATTACCTAAGAATTGATTATCATATATGATCTAAAATCTAAAATTTGAGATTTGGGTAGTATTATATGTCATCAAAAAGATTCTGATATTCATCTATTTACTAGATAATAGTACCCAATTTGAACAATATTGCCATCTATGTGTAGTGTCCTCAATGTGGTGCTAATGTCCCCTTTGTGGGACTCTTATTATTTTCATGGAGCACCTATGCCTATGTCTATATGTTTTTTTCTTATGTGACTAAAACCTATAACTCTATATTATACCTAGAAAACTTGATTTGATGTGAAAACCCTAATCTCCTTGAAAGTATACCATAATTCATAATTTTTTGTGTGTTATTAGGATGGATTAGACATCCTCAACACCCCATTGTGTACATATTTGCCTAAATACCAATACTCCTAGGATGAATCAAGTCCAATGTAGTTCTCCCACCTACTGTTTGATGTATTACAAGTGAATGTTAGAATGAGAGTGGCCTTAGATGCCTTGAATGTAATTGAGATTTGAAATGCTTAAAAACTATAATTAGGATTATTGTGGATGGTAGTATGTACAAATTAGGGTGGAAAAGGGATCAAATACCTTAATTTTAAACAACTTTGTCTTTGGTTTGAATAGTTTTTGCATCTATTTTCCATCTAATTAATAGAGGTATATTAGACTTATATTTATATAGTTATGTTGCTTGTGTGGATAAGAAAATGATCTTAAGATGACCTTAGGAGGGGAACACATTTTTAAAACTATCATTTGGGAAGAGTTGGGGATAAGGACAATAGCATCCAGTTGGGGACACTAACACCATGTGGCCGTAGTGTCCCAAATGTGGTACTAATGTCCACCTGGTAGATTGCTAAGAAAGTTAGGTTGGAGTTTGAGATGATAGTTTTGGGACTATGTTATGACTGGTTGTAGGTGATTGTGGTCTATATAATGAATAAAAATGTAAGTCTAATGCATAATGATACATCTATGGCTATCATAAGGAGAGGTTAACTAATGTGACACTCTTAGCATCCAATTACTACTTTTAGGTGATTGAATTTGCCTCCCTTTATGATAGTAATGCAACAAAGTGAAATGACTAGAATAAAGGAAAAGCATACCTAGACTTACCTTGGAATTAAAGCCCATGTAACTAAGTTTTAATATGTGAATCTAGGTATACGTATGTAAAACATGATCCAAACCAATGTCCTATAATGAAACATGTAAAAATCAGTCCTCACTTATCAGATGATAAAAAAACACTATGCTACAATTAAATGAGTAAAGAGAGAGTAAAGGAATGAATACACCTTGTTGGGTATGTGAACCATGCATAAACCTAGTGACAACCTATATGTGTGAGTGTATATAGTGAGCATATCATTGAATAACTTGGACTGAGCTAATGGTTTGCTCAATCCTCATATGGGTGGCTTAATACTCAATCCATTTTTGACTCTATCATTGCCCACCCCTACTCGATGGATCCTGATCTCTATGCATAGATTAGATAAGACTATAAGTGTGTCTAAACCTCTCATGTTAGTGGCTCAAGAACTTAATTAGGCCATGAATCCATCATTTCCCACCTATGTGAAGTAGATGCATCTATAACTATACCATGTAAAGTGTTGAAATTATCTTACTAAATATAACTATGTATTTAGGTCTATAGTCACTCAGGTATATTAGGTGGCTCTGAGCCACTTCAAAATTTTAACCACTATAGATGGAGTAAGGCATAAATCTAGTGACAACTTGTAATGTGATATCAAGTGTATATATCATAGAGAATGACATGGGGCTTTCCATTCCATTTTATTAGCCTATCTATAGCTAAGTATATGGAAACTATGTTCCATTCACATGCCTCCAATTTGCTATTTGAGTATACTAAATCTGAATTGAATATGTAATAGCTGAATCTATGGAATTGAATTAAATGTGGAAGTGATCATGCCTTACATGATTCCACAAAATCTAAGAAAATGGTATGAATATGAGCTATAATGAATGTAGCTAAGCTAAATCTAAACATAATTTCCAAACATGTGATTATATGTGTTTATATATAATGTACCTAGTATACTAGTGTGAATGATCTAGACTATCCTAAAGTTGGGGTTACTAGATAATAATTCCTTGTAGTGGATAGTATCACCTTGTGGTACTAGTGTCACAATCCAAGTGCTAATGTCCACCTGATTTAATTTTTGAGTGATCTAAACTTAATTCTAAGCCTCTATTTTATTCTATGTCTACTTTGATTATGATGTCTAAAAATGACCCTATGTGCTAAAATGTGTTTGTGAATAGTAAAGTAAGATCATAATCTCTATGAAAAACCCCTATGAATGCCCCATATTTTTAGGGTAATTATGGAACCTATTTAATAATTACCCTCTAAATAAGTAACTCTAAAAAATTTGTTAGCCAAAGCATGTTCATGATATTCCAATATAATGTATAAACATAAGATTAGAATGTAAATGTATTTGACAAAATTAGGTATTTTAAGATGTATGTTATAACTTAGCATTACACAAGGGTGTCAAGATAGATGTAATCAATATATAGCAACAAATATGAGTAGCTACCTAGGGGATGGGGCATGATGTCCATCAAGGCTTCCAATTAGGAAGGGTAGATGCATGAGATCCTTCATGGCATTAAAAATTGGTGTGTGTAACAATAAAATACAAGTGTCATAGTGTATAAGCATATAAGGAATCAAACATACAAGCACATGAAGGACAAAAAAGGTAATCCAATGGGCCATAATACAAGGGACATGGGCACATCACTAAATCTAATAATGAATATATATAAGGACATGTTCAAAATGTGCACATACACAATAAATTCGTCATAGATCCACATAGAAGGACATGTTCAAATGTCTACATATAGAAGCATGAAATATCAAACACAAGGGACATGGTCACATATCTAAGGCATACAAATAGACAAGTGGCATAGAAGCCAAATAACAATGGCATATTCAAATTCCCTTGAAGATTGAAGAATCATAGGAAACACAATCAAGTCTAATCTAGGAACTAGAAATAAAAGCGTGTAAACTATGTAATAAAAAACTAGGTAGATGTTAGGATGCATATATACTAATTCTAACTAGTGATATTCAACAAAAAAGGATTAGTGATCAATATCAAGATAAATCAATGTATAACTAGAATGTATAGTATGTAAAGATAAAACCTAGTTATAGCAACTATGTATGAGATGTCAACAAGTGGGTAGATGTAGCAATGTATAAACCTAGATCAGTGTTAATGCCACCAATGGGTAGATGATAGCTAATATAGACCAGTGTAGTGGACTGTAGTCCTATCTAAAATCTACAATCATTGAACAAAAAAAAGTAAATCATATGTATATGATAAAATTGACTATACTAGGATATATAACAATATGCAATATCTAGAGAGCATTAGAAATGTAAGCATAAAAATGCATATAATCTGTAAAAATTTATGTTTTTGAAATATTTGAATGTTTTTGTATTTTGACATGATATATTATTTTTGTGTTTTTTTAGTATAAGCTATGTATAATCAAATGAAAATAAACTATGTAAAAGGAGTGAGAGAGAGAGAAGGAAGTATGTACAAGGGTAGGAACAATACTAACTAATGAGTCTCATAGAAGACTCACTATTATTATGGCCTATGTAAAAAATAAGAATGATAATCTCTCATGTAGTATGATTTTTATGTTTTATTTCAATGTTGTTGTCATAGGAATTTGATTATTGTTCATCATCAACATCATAATATTGTTCAACATCAGCATCATGAAATACTAGAAGGAAATGCCTCATATTGTGGAGTTGACCTTTATGAGTTGTGTTTTGGAATATTGATTATGATTTTGACCTTTGAAATTGTGCTTATTGTAGACATATAGTGTTGTGGAGGCTCTTTTACTAGAAAACCTTTTTTTAGAATGCTTTTTAGCTAAACATGATTTTGACTTTACAACTAAATTTCTTACTCTTTTTGTAACATGTCCTATGTATCTAGATGTTTTGCCTTGATAGACTATATTTGTGACTGATGTGCCTTAAGATGTTCAATAAAATCCAAACCTTGTTGATTGATATTATCAACTGATATAAAAAGAGAAGTGATGCCTTGGGCCTATTTTCCTAAACCTTGACCATGATATCATACTATTGTAGATAATTTTGACCAAACCCATGCCATATTGAATGTTTGACCTCATTTTAGAGAGGTATATTTGTTTGATTTATCTATGTTTATTATATTGTTTCTTGTGTTGGATTATTTTCATGATCCAAAGTTTATTTGTGTAATTAATTTTTTGTTTATTTAGGTAGTTTTACCCTTTAGTTATTTTTTCAACCAACTCATATTTTCATAAATCTTTTTAAGCTTACTTTGTACACAAATAAATCATGTTTTGATATTGAATATATTTTGATTATTGTTCTTCCATTATTCACCTAGTTTTATCAATGGTATTAGAGCATAAAAATTGAAAAGGAGGATAAAATAGTTGGTTTGAATGAAATACAGTTGTATGGCACTAAGGTTGGGTACTACATAAAAAATAACTAACTTATATGGTGCCAGTCACACATAAAAAGAAATCCTATTTGCTTGGTATAGTTTTCAAAAATCTAAATGAGTGTTTATGCTGTGGTAGGCATAAAAGTGGATCATTTCTAAAGCCTATCAAATTGAAGAGGAATGCAAGAATTTCCAAAGCCATTTTTTAAGGGAAGATTGAGCAAAGATTAAAAAATTGAACATATGCATCTAGTAAAAGACAATAATATTTTTTTAAGCACAAATTCTTGATAAAGAAGAGCATAGATTTATGGGGCCTCACAATGAGTGTGTACATGGGTGTTACATATAGATTAAAGGAGGTTAGAGGAGGAGTTAATTATTTGAAAAAAGTAGCCATTATAGGGGCATTGAGTGGAGCATTTACCTATATAGTGTTTGAAGGGTCTCTTTGATGCAGTCAAAAATGGCATTAAGGTAAGGATGACATTAAACAAATAAATTTGTAGAGTTTGACATTATGATTTAGATTAATATAGATTTGAGTTTTTCCATTTTCAAATAGAAATTAGCATGATTTCTATCCAAAAATGGTTTATGACATACTGAAATAAGTTTCTAAAGTTTTGAAACCCTAAAATCAGACATGGAAAGAGAGGCACTATTTTTTAATGTATAAAGTGAAAAATTAGGTAAAATATTTGTCATTCATTTATTTTTTTATTATTTCACATTCTAAAAATTAAGACAATATGAAATACTTTGACTTTATGTTTTTAATTTGTTTAATGGGGAGATAGACAAGCAATATTTTGTAAGTCACTTACAATAAGGAAGTCTAGGCTTCAAAACCCATTGGTATTATTTTTTTTCAAAATTAATTTTTGACATTATTTTGTATAAAGAAGTTATAAGGATAAAATGAGATTTTAAATGAAAATGGTGATATACGGGTGTAATAGGAGTTATAAGGTGTATTTTTTTGAAAACAACACAAAAATACTTGTATTCTTGTAAATGGGACTATTTTTGCAGGTAAAGGAAAAACCTCAAATAACATCCATTTTCCTTGATTTGCTTGTACTTTTAGTATCATGGCTAAAATTATCAGTCTCTTTTCTAAAAATGGTAAATTATCACATAAAAACTAGAAATAATGGACAATGAACATGGAAAATACACATATGTTTTATTATTTATGGGAAATAATAGATAAATAAACCATACCACCCAATAAAACCACAACTTTGGTTGAATATCAAAAACATGATAAACGTACACTTGCACTGCTAAAATCATCTTGCACTACACAAGTGATTATTCACATTGAAGGTGTTAAATATAGGGCATGGAAAGCATGGAAAATATTAAGACATTTATATGAAAAACAACCTGAATACAAAAATATTGACCTTATTATGCAACTTTTAAATAATAAACTGATAGATGATGAAGATGTCTCTGAATATCTTTCACACATGAAAACTCTAAAACAAGATCTTTGTTCTACATGGGGAAAAATTGATGATGACATGTTGATTTATATCATATTAAATGGGCTTAATTCTAAAACATATAAAATTTTTGTTGATGCTACATCTTAGTGATAATTTTAATGGTACCACATTTGACTCCATATGTGAGTTATTGACTCAACATGAGATACAATTTACAAAGAAGAAAAGTATGCCTATTGAAGAGGATCACTATTAAAGAATAGGTCCTAGCATAGATATCATCACCATGTACAAAAAAAGTTTTAGAATCATTCTTTGAAACACTCTTAGTTACATTATCCACATCATTCTTGATGATCTCCATTGCATTCACATCAACACTCTCCAGGGTCTTCCAAACACAAACATCACCATAGGCATTCTTATCACTCCTATAGTTCTTCAAGTGATTCAATTTATTTTGGATTTTTTTGGCACCAAAAATAGACATAACGTTTCAAATGTTTTGGTATTGGACATCTTACAGATGTCTATCCTTCTCGATGACCCTATTCTCCACATAAAAATAAAGCTTAGGCCAATTTTGTGGATCATTCTAGTGGTAGATCTTCTAGTTACTCTAGTTATTATGACACTTCCTTTGATTAGGAGGCATCTTATATGGTCTAGGTTTATGGTCCTAATGAACCTAATACCATATTTTGAGTGCTCAGTGATTCACCCATCTTGTGCAAGCTACGAGGCTCAAGACTAGGATTTGTTGTAGTAGCAATTTTTTAGCTTATGTTATTTCTTTCAGTTCTATTTTTTTACTTTTCATACCTGATATTCATGCAATAGAGTATACATGATTATTTTATTTCATTTCTCTTAATGCATATCTTATCACCTAATATATGAGAAGATATTGTATTTCTTGGTATTTGATTAGTCATTGATGATAGTACAAGTTAATAGGGGTTGCTAGCACCTTCAGTGTTAGCAAAGGTCATTAGCATTTATTATACATCAAGGAGATGTGACATACACAATATGGGTTTTTCACTTGGATAGGTTCATGTGTGGGACCTTATATGGATCTATGTAGTTGGACATGCTTGATTGTGTTCTATTATAGTATGGTATGATGATCACCATGGATGAGTATACTTTAATCATGTTCATCAACCATTTTGTTCCATAACGCATATGGATGGGCTTCTTTATGGAGTGGTATCATTTTTTGGTTAGTATAAAAGGTATAGTGCACCACTTGCAATTGTGATAGGGATCCTTGAATGAATTAAAAGTCATTTCTCTATTTCATTCATCTATTATACCCCTTTGGATCAAGGGGGAGTTTGTTGGATTATTTTCATGATCCAAAGTTTGTTTATGTAATTACTTTTTTATCCGTTTAGGTAGTTTTACCTGTTAGTTGGTTTTTCAACCAAATAATATTTCATAAAGCTTTTAAACATTACCTTATACACAATAAAATGATGTTTTTATATTGAATATATTTTTATTATTGTTCCTTTATTATTCACCTAGTTCTATCATCTTATTGTGATTGTGATTTTGGAACCTTTTGTTATTTTAAATTATGCTTTGGTAACCATTTTTATATTATTTCTCAATTTAACCTTTTTAAATTGGTATATGTGATATTTTATGTTATGTTAATGAAGTGTCACTATGTGAGTCATCTATATCCATGATCTAATGTATTTTCTTTTTCAATGCTAAAATTGAATTGGTGTGGTGCTCATTCATTTTATGATATGCACAAAAATAGTTGGATCTCCTCATTGAGTGTAGAGGAGGTAGGTTGATAAAATTATCTTTAATAATTGCGCATAGTGTCTCACTTGAACTCTTATTTGAACTTTAAATTATTTTTGAATCACTATTTGTGGATGTATTATTTTATGATTTCTATTCTGATATGTAACATTATTTTCCATAGATTGATTAGATGAAGTTGAATAAACATGATTTACACTATTGTGCCATGGAGGCCTTTGTATTGTAAATTGTTTTTCCAATGTTTTAGTATTTTATTTTGATTTTTTAAAACTATAATTTTCTTTCTCGTATTGATAAGTTGATCACATAGAGTTTCATAAGTGTAAGCCCTAGTTATTTTTATTTGAACATGTAAGCACACACCATATAGGGAAAAGGTGTGAATAAGCTGAGTAAGGGTATTAGTGACTATGTTATACGTCACTTAATATCATGGAGAAATGATATATTGGACCTAGTTAGAGGAAAATTAGCTATCACCCTCAAGGAGATGAGGAGGATGAGGAGATTCTTTCTTATGCATAAGATATGACATTGAAGCTTGAAACATAGTTGATAGCTTATGTGTTGAATCCTCTATGTGTGTATGGATTTAATTGTTAATGGAATTCCACATAGGAAAGAGATAATATGTTATGATATATGACATATATTGTAGTTGATATAAAGCAGCATCTATACATGTGTTTATGTCTTTTCTAAGTTCATTTTAAATTAAAGGGAATAAACATGCAAATGAAAGTATTGAACTTTGTAATACATAGTGATTAATTTATTATGTCATTATGATCATGATTATATGAATATGAAAGTTGAGTATATATAGAAAAGGATACAAACCCTAAGTGTGTCTATTTTTAGGGTTTTTTGAATCTAGGGTTTTTTTTTAATAATTTAAATTAGATATTAAATAAATTTAAACCCTAATGTGAAATTGATTTAATTTATCTAGGTTGTCTAGAAAAAATAAAAAAATTAGAAGTATGCAGCCTTAAATTTATTGAATAAATTTTAGATGAATTTAAGATAGGGTTTGAATCAATATTTTAATTAAGATGGGTCTACCAAATGATTTAACCTTGTAAGATTTTACAATGAAAATCCTATGTTTGGTTAACGAACTGAGATGCCTAAATAAATTAAATAAATATGTAATAATTAAGTACTAATTTATTATGACCTTTGTCTTTATTTGAATTTATAATAATATCAATAAATATAGATAAATAGAGACTTAACTAAAATTTGGCTATCACGGATGATCTGAGTTCTAAAATTTGAGATCTGAGTAGTAGTTTGTGTCATCAATAAGATTTTGATATTCGTCTGTTCAATGGATAGTAGTGCCCAATTTAGATATTAGTACTATCTATATGTAGTGTCTTCAATGTGACACTAATATCCATTTTTTTAGGATTGTTCCTATTTTTTATGAGCATCTAATATATTTTTGTATGTTTTATTCCTTCATGACCAAAATATGTAACTTTGTATTATACCTAGAAAACTTGATTTGATGTGCAAACCCC
The DNA here is from genome assembly GCA_037957365.1 of Torreya grandis. NCBI lineage: Eukaryota > Viridiplantae > Streptophyta > Pinopsida > Cupressales > Taxaceae > Torreya > Torreya grandis. Next base: position 68,622 of record JARHVA010010098.1, read on the forward strand.
AATCTCCTTAAGAGTATGGCTTAAGAAATAATTTTGTGTGTGCTATTAGGATGGATTAGACATCCTCAAGACCTTGATATGTAGATATTTTCCTACATACCAATATTCTGAGGTGGGATCAAGTCTGATGTAGTTTTCCCACCTAAATCTTGATGTATGTACAAGTGAATGTTATAATGAGAGTGGTCGTGGATGCATTGACTGTGCTTGATTTTTGAAATGCTTAAAAACTTGACTTAGGTTTATTGTATATGGTAGTATTAATAAATTAAGGAAGAATAGGGATGAAATACATTGATTTTTCACAACTTTATCTTTGATTTGAATAGCTTTTGCATCTATTTTATATTTAATGAATAAAAGTGAATTAGACTTATATTTATGGGGTTTTGTTTCTTGTATAGATAAGAAAAAGATCTTAGGCCAACCTTAGGAGGGAAACACATTTGAAAACTATCCATTGGGAAGAGATAGGGATAAGGACAATAGTGAACAGTTGGTGACACTAGCACGATGTGGTTGTAGTGTCCCAAATGTTATTCTAATGTACACTTGGCAGACTACTGAGCAAATTGGGTTGGGGTATGATATGATAGTTCTAGTAATATCTTATGATTAGTTGTAGGTGATTGTGGTTTTTTGAATGAATGTAAATGTAAATCTAATTCATAAGGATAGGTCTATGGCTAGCCTAGGGATAGGTTAGCTCAAAATACACTCTTAGCATTGATTTACCACTTTTAGGTGATTATAACTATATATCACATCTATGATTCCTGAATAAATATTCATTCATATAGATGACCCTCCTTTTTAAATTAATGTCTAATTAGTGTAAATTTGAGTTAAACATTCCTTTATTGATGAATGTTCAAGTACGTATTTTGCCACTTTCTATCTTTATTGAGGTCAACATACCCCCATTTCTAAAAAAAATGGACCAATGTGTCAAATTGTACAAATTTGTAACTTGAAATTAAAAATCCTCTTGATCAGAGTGTCATTAGCATTATTTCACATTATTTTTATTTAAATATCATCCACACCATGGTTCAACTAAGTTATTTATTCATGGTTTTGTTTTAATCTTATTTAAAATGCTAACAATGGATATTTGTGTTTCAGGTTATAGGTTTAAAGGAGCCTATTTGGAATTCTTAGGAATTCTAAAATAAGAAGTGTTTCCTAAACACTTTAGCCACCTATGATACATATTTAAGCATTAATACGAGGATATTTTTTTGGTGCTAGAAGGAGGGCCGTTATTCATATCTTTGTGAAGTTATAGAATCTTTGCTAATTTTGGTGTGTTTCAATAAAATATTGGTGTGTTCTTTGCATATTTATGTTCCTTTGAGCATAATTGTCTAAAGATCATTGATCTTTATCATTTTAAAATAATCTTTGGGATTATTTTTTCTAAATATCAATATTCTTTGAAGATCTATGGATATTCATGCAAAGTTGGTTCAGGCTTTGTGTATTTTTTGTATTTAAGATTTCGAGATCACAAGCTAGAATTACCCAAGATCGGGCTTGGGTGAGAAAATTTCCCAAAGTCTCAAACACTTCACTAGTTCTAAGTACTCATTTTTCAAGATATGGCTTGGCTAGGTGGTTCTTTAATCAACGTATCAGGTATAGTACATGATCTTCCTTGAAATCCTAAAAGGTATTTGCCTTCTTTTAGTTCTAATAATGTTATCATTAGTGAAGAGCATATTAAATCATTCAAGGATGATTTAATATTATTAAATGTATTTCATGAAGATGTAGCATGTATATTATTCCCATTCACTTTCAAAGATGATTTAGATGATTGGTTTTCCAACCTTTTATAAAACTACATTACCAGTTAGGATGACTTTAATAATGTCTTCATTGATCAATTCAGCAATTTTATTAGTCCTTGTGTCTTGCATCAACATTTTACCACAATTTAAATGGATGTTAATGAGACCATTAAAGCCCCTTATAAACCCAATGAGGATTTAGTCTTAGAAATTTATAAGGATGTTATAGACCCCATAACCTCCATGTTCTTGAAAATGTCTCTGCTAGTCATAAACACATTAAACCAAGCCTACTCTGAAGTCATGATCATTAATGACCAAATCTAACCACAAGGTTAGATGGAATATTCCAAGACCAATTCAAATTGGTCCATCATGAATGCCATTCCTATTATAAATACTTTAACACTAGTTGATAACCAATTACCCTTGAGTCATACATATCTTGGTCAAAACCTAGATTTTTTAAATGGCACTACAAGTGGATCCCATACATAAAACCATAGAACTCTAGTGCCCATAACTAGTAGTAATGATTTAATTTGTGAGCTTGAGACACCAAAATATTTAAGTGACTTGATATTATAAATGGTCCAAAAATTGAGTGTTGACTTTCTTAAATTGCATAAACAAGTAGGATATATATGGGAAGTCTCTAACATGAACTACTCTTCTCAAAGGTTCAATAGTCCTCCGAATAGGTTTCATGATAACAACAATAATAGATCATCTAAAAACATACAAATAAGTTTTTATGATATAGATTTGGATTATCATTGTAATGTTTTTGAAACCTCTAAAATTATGCTTAACCAAGACAATATTATAGGGACATCTGGCTTTACAAGGACATTTTAAGGTTTCATGATAGAGGCTTTTAATTTTACATTTGAAGAGGAAAGTGAACCTAAAGACACTCTATAAGAAGGAAAAACTCTTCAAGATGAGCATTCCCATGAATAAGATCAGATACAAGTTGACTTCTCTTTAGAATATAGCTATGGGGATAATTCATATGAAGTCATTGATGGAATATAAGATTTTGCTAAAGAAGATAACCATGGGTAGCAATTAAACTAGTATTTATTGAAATAAATTAAGGTGTTCTAAAAGGGCAATGATTTCCTAGAAATCCCAAAACTAAATGAGCTAGAACTCATTTGGTTGGAAGAGTTTCCTTTCTTCATCAAGATGAAGATGAAGTAGGTGAAACAGATCAAGAATTATCATATGACTTCATCAAAAAGTCAGGAGTATAGGACTAGAACATTTTTGATGATGATATTCTAGATGAATTTCATTTAGTTGATTAGGATGAATAAGTCTTTTGGGATGACTTGGAAGATTTTTGTATAAATATTGGTAGTCTATGTCCACCTAAGAAAGAACCTAATGAAGACATCAGTATAAAGGTACTAGCCAAGATACCATTATTAAGTGAAGATATTATAAGCCACTATTTGTCTATGTTTGAATTAGAACTATCAATCCTATAAATTAGAATAATTTGAGAAGAATATGATTGGGTATTAGATTCATATCTTTGATCCAAGCATCTAAGAATGTTGATACTAGACCAAGATACATCACCTATAAGACACAATCATACAAGTGCTCTGAGGCCATTAAATGGAAGTAATCACACTTCAATTTTATGTAGTAGACTAAATAATTTTCCATTTAATCTTGGAAGTAAGTACTTTATGGGGTTAGCGTAGGTCTTATTTTCATTTATTTCTTGCTTTTTTCCTTCATGTCCCTTGTTTGTATATAGTGCCTGTTTATATTTGTTTTTTTTTTCCTTACTTTGTTACTTAATTTTTAATAAGTCCTTTTTGACAATTCTTATCTTAGGTTTTATCTAGTTGCTCAAGATATCCATATTTTATAAATGTAGGTATGATTTCTTAACAGTGGTTGATTATGGATTGTGGAAATATGAGCTTTATGTTCTAGTTTAGTGAATCTAGCAAAGACTGATGAATAAGTTAATTATTATTTGAGATTTTAAACCTTTTTCTAATCTAAACTTAGTTTTAATAAGGATTGCACATGTAAGGTAAAATCCTAAACTATTAAGACATAGTCATGCATGCACTTACAAAAAATTAAATGCTTGGGACAAAGTTTATAGTGAAGGATGATTGTCTTAAAATCAAACACTTGACCAAATTCCCAAACCTAACTAACCTAGTTCCCAACCTTTGCTAGAAAACCAAAAATGATCTAAAAAATACAAAAATAAGAGTTTATTTCAAAACCAAAAGCTTTCTAAAGCAGAGGTGATTCTCATAATCTCTACCAAGGCTATGGATGCCTGATTGGTAGTGGATCAAGGCCTTAAGTGGAACCAAAGGAAACTCTATCGAGGCTATGGATGCTTGGATGGTAGAAAATAAATTCAAAAGCCTTCCTTGAGCTAGATCATGGTTTTTAATAAATATTCAAACATGCTAAAATTTAATGTTAATGATTAAAGAAATGAACCTAAAAGTTATTCACTAAATCCTTTGGCAATCAATAAATGGAATAAAATCACACAAACAACATGACTGAGGTTTTGATGTTTGATCTTAATCTTTCATGTGAAATATTTATTCTAACCATAAACTGATCTTAATAATCATTCTTGATCAAATGGAATAAGTAGCTTAATTACTAGTCTAAACCAAAATCTTTAAATTCTAACATATTGCTATGTTTCCCCCAAAAGTTGCCATTTGTTGAGGTTAACATACCCCCATTTCTAAAAAATGGGGACCCACATGTCAAATTATGCAAATTTCTAACTTGAAATTAAAAATCCACTTTATTAGAGTGTCATTAGCATGATTACACATTATTTTTGTTTGAAGATCATCCACACCATGGTCTGGTTGACTTATTTGTTCACATTTATGGTTGAATATTATCTAAAGTGATAACATTAGATATTTGTGCTTCATGTTATAGGTTTAAAAGAGCCCATTTGGGGTTGAACATGCTTCGGTTTTTTGTGATTCAATGTTAAATTGATCTTTTTTCATTGGTCTATAATTGATTAATTAAATCCATATTTTTGAAACCCTAGTCTAATGTTTTACCTAGACCTTTTAATTCAAATTTAAATTTGGGAGAAGCATTTTATTTAATTTTAAGTAGGAACAAATTAATCATACCATGGACTTAGTTTAATTTTTGTCCTAAAATTTGGTCATGTTTTTTAACAAAACCAAACCTTAATATAAAAATCTTATCTTGGTCTAAATAGTTTCATGGTCCCTTTGTTATAAAGCTTATCCATAAGCCTTATCTTAAGGTTTATTGTATTTATTAATATGATGAAAACCCTAGGCTATGTCCTTTTATTTTTATAGGGTCATTTTATTATGTTCCTAGCCTTGGCCCATAATCTTTATGCCTTGGTCCCTTATAATTCATGGGGCCCCTTTTAATATGTTTATAACTTAGCTTATTATTTTTATCCTAAGTCCTTTATATATGTTTCTCAATCCTAAATTAATATTTCCATCGACTATAGGGACCAAACATGTTCAACTAATCAGATCCCAATCTACAATCCACATTTTCTCGTACCACATTGATCTAACAATGTGTATCAAGTCAACATTTTAATAAATCTCCATGATTATCTAGGTGATGATAAGTGTTATCATTTCATTTAAAGGGTATCTTATCCAATGGCAGTCTATTTCTTGGATCAAGATCTAGTAGTATGTGTTCATCCAATTGAGATCAATCAGACAGAGTAAGATCAACATAGACTTTTCAATGAGTTCTGAAGGCCCACAAGCCTACCAAGTGACACAACCTCATGGCCTAGTACACATTAAAGACCAAGTACCTTATATAAATCAATGGCCCATATTGATTCATACCCACTAAATTGAACAAAGAAAAATCATGTTGAATTGTCAAAGGTTCCATGGGACTACCAAGTGGCACAACCTTAGATCCCAATATAAAGAGCACAAAAGCACTGAGTAGTCAACATGTGGCATGCACAAAGTGTATAATAAACCAAAAAATTACAAGTGATAATATTGGCAAATAATCCACATATATGTTTTGAATTTCTAATCACACATCCGTTAAAGACATACCTATGGATGTCAAATGACAGTTGCATAAACATAAATTTTAACATAGTAGACAATCCCCATAACATTTTTAAAATTGATGGTCATATGACCATCAAAGATGTTCTTGTGGACATAAAATGATGGTTGTGTGAACATAAATTTTAACATATCAAAGAGCCTCAATCATGTGTTTAAAATTGATGATCATGTGGCCATCAAGGATGTTCTTACAGATGTTAAATGATGGTTATACGAACATCAATTTTAAGATAGCTGCTTAGATCCAAATTCAAAGGCAAAAATCATATTTTGAATAGTTCTAAATAGAATTACATGGGGACACCATAGAATTGCCACATCAAAGCCATGTGAGAAAATAAAAGACCTGATGGACCTAATAATGTAAGGGTTGGGATCTAATCTCATGATGTTTGATTTCATGATCATTATTGGAGTACTATTAATGCCTTAGTGGGTCAAGGACCATAATTTAACCCTATGAACATTATGATTGACCTGAGGGGACCTAAAGTGTTGCCTATGTAAAGGTAATTCAAGCTAGTGTCCATTGATGATCAATTTAAAATGGATCTACAATAATGATGGTGGGCATCTCTTGTATCCTCAAATAGCTTGAAGATGGGACCATGCCTGTATTGGACAACATGAGAAAGCAATGAGGACCTACAAAATTAACTTGGAACTTCATCAGCTAATGGGTCCCAAAGTTAGATGAAATAAGAATGATATTTTTTAACCAACATTTAATAATATTTTTAAGTATAATATTCTATTTGTAAGGTATGTGTTGTTTTTAAAACACACTACCTACAAGATCAATCCAAAGGTAAAGTCTAGTGTATTTCTAGAACATTTTTTAAAAATGATACCTATCCCTACACCTGTACTTTTTTAATTGGTTAGGATTGATTGACATGTTTCCTTTCATCTTATAAAAAGAGCATTATCAATTTTAAAAGAGGAGGGAGTTCTTAGAGCCAAATTACTTTATAAATTTTTTTGAGAAATTAATATAAGTAAAGAATTTTACAAAGATTGTCCAATATTTGTTTGTATTCATTATTATCATGGCTTCTCTCTCACTTGTTTATTCTGATTTCTAGATTTGAATGATTTTTATGAATTCTTGGTATGTACATTTGATTACAGAGTTGTTAACTTATGCCAATGCTAGGTTGACTGCAAGTCCTTTGGTCCATTTCATTTTCTTATTCTTCTTGCATTTGGGCTAATGTTCTTAGCTTGATGTGTGATAGGATTTTGGCTTAAGTTATTTCATGTTACACATTAGTTAAGTGCATGCCTAGATAATATTTGAACTTTGTCATGATGTTTGGAATGGAGATCAACACCATCTCTTTCTATACTGCACTTCCTTTTGATCCTTTTTAATCCAAATAAATTTAGTTTAGTCTACCATTGTAAATATCCATCTTATGTTAGTTCTTATATTAGTTCTTGATCATAATTCACCATCTTTAGCATAGTATACTACATATTTTACATAGATCCATTATTTGACCACAGTGGCTGCTAACCACCAAATATTATAAATATTGTGAAACAGTCACTTATTCTACCTCTGTTCCATCAAAGATAACATTATTATCACAACCTAAAACTCATGCATTAAGTTATTAAGAATTATAAAATGAGAAGTGTTTCTTAAACACTCTAGGCACCTATGATACACATTTAGGCATCAACAAGCTCATTAAAACCCTAGGATATTCCTGATGTAGCCTTAATCCTACCCATAATGCATGCCAAGGATATAACCAAAGATAAATTCCTCCATTAGGATGTGTTTGGATTCCTATCACAATACCCCTTATTGTGTTTACAGTTAAGGTTATGATATTCAATTTTACTATATCTTATAACATATTTATTAATTATCCTTGGACTTATTTTATAAGGGTCATATCATCTTCCACATGCCAATAAATGGATTTTCCTTATATGTGTGCCATTTATAAGTTATGAGGTGATACCAACCCTTGGAATTTTGAATAATTCCAAAAATTCATTGTCTATAAAATCCCTACCCTTGAACCTTTACCCATCATCCTATTCCATGAATATTAGTATTTGAAAAAACTTGTTGTAGACACCTAAATTTTATTTAGTGTCAAAATGCACTTAAAATCTATTAATAATTATTCTTAAAATAATTCATCACATCTATAAATTTAAATAATTAAATAATTTAAATTAGTCAATAATTTATACTTTAAGTCTTTTTAAAAAAAATAAAATCCAAATTTTAAACCTCATCTAAGATCTTTCACCTTATTCTCCCTCATCCCAAGCAAACCCACAACTTTATCAATCTCTTATGAGTCATCCCCTAAGTTTTCATGAAGTTTGACTTATCCTGCTAACTCATATAACCAATACCATACTTATCTCAACCATTTAAAATGGTCTTTATCCTCATGGATGAGGACTCATTAGCCACCATTGATTATTTAGATCATTCAATAAATCCAAATAATCTTCTATCATTGGATCTTCCTCCAAAAATCTATAAATAAAATTGAAAACCTTGATTTCAAGAATCCTAATATTAGAGTCTTAACTTATGGTAACAAATTTCTATTCACAAGTGAATAAAAGAGAATCAAATCATACAAAAACTTCTTTTGCACCATAACTATGTCCATCCTCCTTTGCATTGGAAAGTGAGCACCACATTTTCAAAGAGCAAATCAAATTTACATTACAATGAAAAAATATTGCGTATTTGAAGCATAAGTTTGTGTTTTTTTTGTTTTTTTGTTTGCTGATATATCTTTGGTTTAATTTATCTTATATTAAGATTAGTTAATTTATTATCACTTTTAAATTTAGTTCACACTTTTTTGGCATACTCGGTGGGACTTTTCCTCATCTTTTACTTCTTTTGATCATCATAGTTGAATTTAGAAAGAATTTTTAATTTGATTTTTTATTTATATTTACATGTGTTTAATTTTGTTTTTTTAGTGATGGTATAAGCTAAAGGTTGTTGTCAGGTATTTTGTATTTGATTGTGTATGCCCACTGCATAACAATGAATTCAAAAAACATCAATAGTGAAATTATACCTCATAGTATCAAAATAATTTTTTGGCTTATTTTTAGTCTCTTTTTCCTTATTTTCTTTACATCATTGTATTTATATTGACTTTTTGATTTTGTCTATGTTTTTGGTTTTTGGTAATTCTTTGCTATAGTAAAAATGTAAAATTGGTACACCTTTCAGTGAAATCATTGTGCCTAAGAGCAAAATCGTCATTCTTAATAATGAAATTGTTCAACTTAGAAGCAAAATCATTATTTTAGTCCCTCTATAATTTTTATTTTGTGTCTACAAGTTCAACAATGACTTCATTTTGAAACAACTAAATCATCATCCTTAGCAGTGAATTTGTCTTTTTGTGGAGTGAATTCATCTTTTTGTGTAGCGAAATCATCCTTTATAATAGTGAAATCATCTTTTATAATAGTGAATTCATATTTATGGGTATAAAAATTATCATATATGGAAGCAAAATCATTTTGTGAGTGTGAATTTGTTTTTTCTCTACTTTCTATATTTTGTCTTTTTCCTACATTTGATTTATTACAATTTCGTTTTCCTATCTTTATACGTAACTGCAAATTTGTCATAGAGAAGTGTTTTTTTCTTTGTTTTCATTATTTATACTTTGTCTATTACAATTTTAATTTATCCAATCATAAGTAAACATTATAATCATTTTTTTTTCATAACACTTTTCAAAGATAATGAGGAAAAAGGATAAATAAAAGTCATTTTTTAAACTAATGCTTTCAATCTTGATTTTCAATGTTTTAAGTAATTATATCACATCTCATTTCAGCATTCTATTTATAATTATGTAAATTGTGTATGCTCTCCCCTTGGTGTCACATTGGTGATGATACTCGAGAATTAAAAGTATTTCCATAATTTTTTATGTTACCCAAGTAGTGCCCATGGATGTTCTTTCATGAGCATCACATTGATGATGATACTTAAAAATCATAAATGGATACTTAAAATTTATTTTATTTTTTAGGGGCTCTATTAACCATGTATTTCATCACCATGCATTAGGCTAAACCCTATTTACTAGGGAGGTATATAAATTGAGATCCAATTATTTCAATTGCATAAATGGTTGTGTGTTTTAATCACACTGTGATGTGAGGGGATTTCACGCTCCAATACCCAAAATTTTAACAACTACCTCAAAATATGATATTACCAATTGGTAATGCACTAAGACCCCTATAGGTATGTTGGGCACCCCTATACCAATTGGAATAAGACCCAATAGTGTGCACCCACTTTATCTCTTTCTTACATGATTTCTCCAAGATAATCTTGTTTAAACTTTAAGCCTAGGATAACCTTTCTTGCTATTTGACTTTGGTGCATCAGTTAGGGGTTAGCACCAAGAAGCTACTTTATACACACCCTAAAAACTATACTTAGTGGGCCATGGGAATGGTATAATATTCCATGGTTAGTGCCTTTAAATATTAGGCCACAGTTGATAGTATGAATGGGTCAGTGACATTGAAAGGCCCAATAGTTATTCATGACCCTCATCCTAGTTTTTCACCTTTTATGTGCAATTTCTTGACTATTTATTAAAAAAAAATTGTTTTTCGTTTCCTCATGTCTACCACATGATGAAAAATACTTATTTAAAAACTAGTTCTTTTATGTTCAAATCATATCCTGAAATCAAATATTTATATCAAAAAATTAAAATAATTCATTCAAGAATTTGAGTTTTTCAAAAAAAATTGGTTAGTATTTTTAATTTAAAACATCCTTTATCTTTGAGTCATTTTTCCTTTTTAAACCATGCCTATTATTGGGCAAATTACCATGTTAAATCTTCCCAATTCTAGAGAAGATCCTTTTGACAATGACCCCTTTCAATTCCCTAGTCAAGAGCATCATGTAGATATACATGAAATAACTGAGCAAAAAGAAGATGGAGGCAATTACCAAGATGAGGTAACCCCAAAGTTGTCCAACCTCAACCCATCATATATCATGTTTAACAAAAATGAAGTATTGCTTAGAGCTTTGGGCTTTAGATCAAACTTCTCATCTGACGTTGATATACCTAATTTGCAATATCTAATTATAATCAAATAACCTTCATCTTCCAATACCAAATCAAAAAATCTCATAAGGTTATTTAGATGGTAGTAATTATATCTTTCCTTCCTCACAACCTCATCCCCAAGTCTCTCAAGACAAAGGTAAAACTATTTCACGTGAGTAATCATCTCAAACTAGCCATGGTTTTCCCATAGAAATCCATGCATCTCAAGGAAATTAAGAGATTATGAAATTTCAATCTCATCAATCAGTCAATCCCTTTGGTAATCCCAATAGGAATGTAAATACAAATTTACCTTCACAACATCATCTAAATAATGTGAGTTTGAATATACCTTTAAACTCATCAATCATGCACCCCACCAATCAAAAATTGAATACTACTTCAAGTTTACCCATCATGCAACAAAATAACCCAAACTTGAATATGGGTATCCCATTTAATTAAATTTTAATTAATCAACATTTAATTAAACCAAATTTAAGTACGCACCCAAATTCAAAAGTTTATAATCAAATTAATCTATGTTTGAATCTTTGTTCAACATCATTAATCAATCATAATTAGAGATTCCAAATCTTACTAACTATATCCAATCCAAATCAAAGCTTTAATACCCATTCTATCTTCCTAATAAATCATCCAATCCTAGTTCGAATAATGCTTCACACACATTCAATAATCTAAACTTAAATCATAGTTTACCAAATAAGTTTTTACTTGGATCATTTTCATCTAATGTAAATCTAAATACAACTCCAAATCAATTTAACTCTAATCCAAAATTTTCATTTAATTCTACCCCAAATCCCAACATCCACTCAAACTAAAACCAAACACAATCTAATGATAATCTTAACTTCAATAATAAAAAAAAAAATTCTAACTCAAACTTTAACCAAAATTAAATTAACCCAATCCAAAATCAAAATTGAACCAATTCAAACCTTGGTTTTAATCATTTTAACTCTTAACTCTAACATGCTTCCACAACAAAATAATTAAAGTTTGTTTAAGAAAAAAGGTTTTAGTCAAAATGTAAATATTAGTTCCATAAACTTCAAATCTAATACACCAAATGATTCAAGATTCAACCCAAATCCAAATCAAATAAATTCAAACTTCACACAAAACCTCAACCGTGATTTTAATCTAAATCCAAATCAAACCAATTTTGGTTTTAACCTAAATTCAAATCAAACAAATTTTGGTTCCAGTACAAATCAAAACATTGGTTATAACTCCAACACCTTTTGACATCCTCAAAACATTAACTTCAACAATAAAAATCTAAATAATTTTAATCAACACACTCCCCAAAACACAAATCAATTCACAAGCCAACCACTGAATTTATTAATTCAAATGGACCAACTATGCCCATATCGCATGCAATAATTTTAAATCATAACGGATAGAGTTCAATGTTTGCAATATGACACTTAGAATTGGAAAAAATAATTTAAGTTTGAGGAGATTTGCTCATATCCATATGATTTGAGTAAAATTACTATACCTTTTCCCAAATACTTTGAACTCCTAAAATTAGATAAGTATAAAGGTAAACTAGATCCCAAAGAACATATAACTGACTTATATCATGCATGTGAAAATGTTTCTTATAGTAATGAATTCATGTAGCATTTATTTACATGAATTCTTGGGGCCAAGCCCTTAAATGGTTCTCATGAATTTTGAAAGGATCTATCTTCACTTTTGAAGACTTATCTAAAAGCATTATCCAAAAATTCTCTTATAATATTGAAAAATTACTTGATCACTTTAGATTTTCACAACACCAAATAATAAAATAGCAAAACTTTTGCTTCCTTCCTCTAGAGATGGTAAACACTGGCAAGTCATTTTACATGGTCATTTCTTGAGATAGAGCTTGTGGACATTTTTATGAACAACTTAAACTCAAATTTGGGACATCACTTGTTACTTCTTTTCCAAAGATATTTTAATGAGATCATTGAAAAATGAGTTCAAGTGGAGATAACTTTGATTAATAGAGGTGTAATAAAAATATTTAAACTAGATCATAATAGTTCATCAAAACCAATAGACAAACCAATTTTTTTTTCCAAAAATAAAAATCTTAGTGGAGATAGTGTAACCAATGTGAAATAGATTCAAAACCCACAAACACAAACATATAACCAACCAATCCACAATATTATAATTCTTAGTGGTCAACTAAAAAAAGGGAGACCTAAACATAAGTACAATTAATTGGGTGACACTTTCGAGATTTTTTTTCCAAAATTTGTCTCATGCAAACATGATTATATTAAAAACACGAAACCATTTGAAAAAAATGTTCCCAAACCTTATTGGTACAAAGAAGTTGAATATTATGAATACCATTGGATTAAAGGACATTCAATAAATCAATGTATGCACCTAGAACACTATGGCCAAGACCTCATTGATAGAGGTGGTATAGTAGTTAAAAATACATTATATATACAATATAACAATAAAAAATGATGGATATACCAAGACCCATTCCCTAATCTTGATTAAATAAAGGTTAAGTAGAAACAACAACCAGAATCAAGTAATGTTAACCAAGATAGTCATCCATTTGATTCTATAATCAATAGCATTGATATGGTGCATAGACATGTTAACGTTATTACTTTTCCAAAATATGAATGTGTCATCACTATAATACATGCAAACATTTCCCTCCCAAGTGCCTCATCTTTTAATGTTGAACATAAGTACAACATTATTGACCATCTTGAGAAAACACCAGCCAATATCTCAATTTTAGACTTCTCAAGACATCCCCTATGTATAAAGATATTTTATATAAAGTTCTACAAGATTCCAATGTCCCTCACAACATCAATCTTACAAATTTTCAAGCATTAATAGGTTCTTTGGAAAAAAATAATCAAGTAATGTTTGATCATTCAGGTGTTTCTCCTTTAGGTTCATATCATAACCTCCCATTGTATATAGAGGTTACTATTTCTAGGCACAAAGTAAAAAGGGTTTTTATAGATAATGGTTTGGCCCTTAATCTATGTATACTAATAATCATAAAGAATCTATGGTATCTAATAAAAATAATATAAACAAAAATGATCACTATAAATTTATATGATAATAATGAGCATCAGTCTATTGGCATAATCCATGTTATTTTGATGGTAGGGTCTATCATTAATGAAACTCTTGTTCATGTTCTCAATATTGATTTAATATAAAATATACTCCTTGGATGTCCATGGATTCATTCTATAAACACTATTCCATCTACTCTTCACTAATGTTTAAAATTCTCCCATGTAGGAATGGAAGTAACTATACAAGGTGATCCTCATCCTTTCCAATATTGTAAGCTATTGGAAGGCAACTATCAAAAATGAAACTATCTACTTATCACATATGATCCCTTATTAATGATTATCCTTTGCTTTAAAAATATTTCCATCCCTAAATATTATTTAAAACACCTCCCCTTGGTGGTTGGATTAATGCACCAACTCCCTACATATCAATTAAAAAAAAATTAACTAATGAAACATATAACCAACCATATATAGAAAATTCAATTGCATTATTTGAGAAAGCTTCAAAATAACCATTTATTGAGAAATATTCCAATAATCCTTCTATTGAGCAAACTTACAATCCACCACCCACTAACAAAGCATCATCATCCACTTCTTCCCATTTTAAAATAATTGATCAAGGCATGAATGAATATATCATCCTGGATTTTTACACAAGTACAATATATGCCAATCCAAATGACTATGGCACACCACACTATTTAAAGTATAAAATAATGGTTAAGAAGCTCGATTGAATGAAATTTATTGAGGGATGTCTTCTTTCTGATGAACATATTGATAATTTAAATTATTCTTGGATTTATTATGATGAATTAGCTACTTGTTTTTCCACTAATAAATATCCTGTTGCAAAATCAATCATGTGAAAAATAATGAACTATAAAGGAAAAGTTATTGGCCTCTATGAACAAGGTTCCATTGAACTTATAACACTAAAATCAAATGGGGAAAAACATGGTCTGGGATTTAACCCACTTCATGTACATCTTACACTCTCCTAAAGTGACTATTCTAGTGAGTCAGAAGATGATTCTTATGAAAATGAGAAGGGTTCCATAATTAGCAATTTTGAATATCTTTCCCTTACTAACCTCTTCTATGAAAACATCATCCTGACACTTGACCTTATAAATCCATATCTCATACAATAGGACCAACTATCAACACCTCAACTTAATCACTTTTACAATGATGAATTTATATTTGAATTCTTAATAACAAGATATCAAATTCTAATAGGTGACCATAAAAAAGGATTTCTAATACAACTAGCAAATTCAACATACTTTGGGGAACATAAATTACATCACTCTATCAGTTCTACCTCCACATACAAATAAGAAGAATTTGAGGAAGATTTCCATATTCCTACACCACCCCTACTTTATAAAGATGAATCAAATCTATTTTTTAAAGAAACCATTATTATAAACATCAACACCAAAAAAGATCCTAAAATTATAAAACTTTCTATATCACTCACTCAAGAAGAAAGGCATATATTTACATTGTTTCTTCATAAGTTCTTTGATGTGTTTGTGTGGTCTTATGTAAATATTCTAGGACTAGATCTAGAGTTACTAGTGCACCACCTTATGTTGCATCCATATACAAAACTAGTAAAATAGAAGCTCTATAAGATGCATCCCAACATTGCAGTACTATTAAAGGAAGAACTAAAGAAATAGTCAGTTGTTAGTTTTATACATCTTATTGATTACTTAAACTAGATATCAAACATTATAATGGTGTTGAATAAACCATGAGGGATTAGATTATTCATGAAATTCAATGATATAAACAAATCATGGCTGAAAGATGAATTTTCATTACCTAACATAGATATGATTATCGATTCAAATGCAGGTCATGAGATGCTATATTTAATGGATGTTTTTTTCATATATAATCAGATAAAAATTGATAATGAATATCAACACAAACTGACCTTTACAATCCATGGGGGACATTATGTTATTAGGTGATGCCTTTTGTTTTGAAAAATGATGGGACTACATATCAGCAGGTAATGAGTGTTATTTTTCATGACATGCTTAATGATATTATGGAAGATGATGTAGATGATATTCTCACCAAGTCAAAATCTAGGAAAGATCACCCTCAGATGCTTTTCCATATTTTTGAGCACATGGGAGAGTAAAACATGAGGTTAAATCCAAAGAAATGCATGTTTGGTGTAACAACAATAATTTTTTTAGGATTCATTATTTCATAATGTGGTATTGAAGTTTATCCTTTAAAGGTTTCAAATATCATGGATATGCCTCCACCTAAAAATATTAAATAACTTAGAAGTCTACAAGGGAAAATTTATGCAATAAGAAGATTCATATCTTAGCTTGTAGATATGTATTACCCATTCACCTTTTTGATGAAAAAGGATACTCCATTTACATGGAGTGAAAATTGTGGAAAAGCATTTAACATCCTAAAGCAGTATCTTTCAAACCCACCAGTGTTAATGCCACCTATTATGCATAAACATTTTTTGTTGTATATTTCAGCTACTCAATATGCACTTGGGGCATTGTTATCATAACATGATGATCATGGGAAGGAAAGAGCAGTCTACTACTTGAGTAGAAAATTAATGTCCTATGAGCTAAAATACTCTCAAATAGAAAAATCTTATCTTTTAGTTATTTTTACTTCCCAAAAACTATGGCATTATATGCTTAACAATCAAACTAAGATTATTGCTAAGATTAACCCTCTTAAATATCCTCTATCTAGAACCACTCTAACTGGAAGGATGTCTAAATGGGTTATGCTTCTTAGTGAGTTTGATTTAGAATATATTAACCAAATATCAATTAAAGGACAAGTTCTAGTAGATGTATTGATAGAAGCACCACTCAATGGTAAAGTGTCTCTTGTTTTATATTTCTTGGATGATGCAATCATGTTTATAGACTAATATCTAGTTTGGAAAATTTTCTTTGATGGTTCCTTTATAAACCATGGTTTGGGGATAGGTATCTTTTTAGTAAAATTTATGGGGATTGCATTCCTAAATAATTCTAAATTTAATTCCCTTGTACAAAAAAGATAACAAAATATGAAGGTATCATAATAGGCCTCAAGATGGCAATCTAATGGGGAATCTAAGATCTCCTTATTTCTAGTGATTCTAAGCTTATTACCAATCAAGTTAATGATGAATTCCAATCCCATGATGATAAATTAATCCCTTACAAGAGGATGTTGGATATATTGAAATCATATTTTAAGTACATCCAATTTAAACAAGTACCCCGAATAAAGAATCGAGTAGCAGATGTTATGGAAAAAATTGGATCTCTACTAGATTTGAGCACAACATAATTTTTTTTTGGTTGATTACTTAAGAACACCAGCTTATGATACACCCAATAAAGAAATGGTTTATGAGGTGGTTGGCACCACTTCTTCTTGGTACTCTAAATCATACCATCCCATATAACTTATCATCTAATCAACACAAATCTTCTATTCAATGTCCATCTCAATATACCATCCTTGATAACACCCTATATCATTAGGGCAATGATGGAACCCTTATATGCTATTTAAATTTTTAAAAACCCATTTCCACAATTAGATAAGCTTATGAGGAAATTTGTGGAACACATTCAAGTGGTATGTTCCTTGCAAAAAAGCTTATCCAAGTATGTTTTTAGTGGCCAACAGTGGAATTTGATTCATGCATCTATGTCAAAAAGTGTAAACCCTATAAAAAACATGAAGATATTATACATAGTCCCTCATAAGATTTTTTACCTATCAAAATGACTTATCCAGTTTCCACATGGGTGTTAGACCTCATTGTAAAAATAAACCCTAGTTCTTCTAATGAACATAAGCATATCATAACAATACCTAAGTATTTTACTAAATAGATCAAGGTAATGCCACTTACCTATGTCAGAAGAATGTAAATTTCTAAGTTTATCATCAGCCAAATTGTTTGATGCTTTATTATTCCTTACACTCTAATTGATAACAATGGTAAATCCTTCAAAAATAAAGATGTTAAGATTTTTTTCCAAACCTATCATATCAGACACAGATGGTCCACTCCTTAAAACCCACAAGATAATGGCCAAGATAGGGAAACAAATAAAAATATTTGTGCATCCTTAAGATATTTTTTTATGAAGTTGGTCTTGATTGGCATATTGAGTTATATCACACCCTTTGGGCATATCACACTAGGATCTGTACACCCACAGGGGCAACCCCTTATTCCCTTATTTGTGGTAGTGAGTTTATTCTTCCCATTAAGGTCAAGATTCCATATTTTTGAATATAATTACAATAAATCATATATGAATAATCATATAAAAAATCATGCCTAAGTGAAATTGATGTATTAGATGAGAAATGACTCAATGCTTTAAACCATCTACAAGCTTACCATAATCACCTTCTTTATATTTATAATCAGTGAATTAAATCTAGGGAATTTTTAAGTAGAGCTCTTTTTCTCAAGAATAAATAGAGAAACACTAATGTTGAGAGAGATAAGAATGGAAAATTTGAACCTAACTAGTCAGGTTCATACATTTTTATTGCCAAGTATGGACTAGGAGATTATAAACTAGCCACATAAGAAGGAAAGGAGCTTGATGAACCTATGAGCACCTTAAAACATTATATGCCTAAAATTTTTATATATGTTTTTATTGTTATATCAAAGATCAAAATTCAAAACAAATAAAAATTCAAAACAAAATGTGTACATAGATCATCCAAATGTGACAACTAGTTTACTGGCACTTTGGATAAGTATAATGGTGAAAACTAGGCTTCTAAAACCATGTGTAAACTATTATCTATACTTACCCTAGTTATTTTGGGGCATCACCTTTTATTATTCCATTTTATATTCCCAAGTTTATCATTATATTAGTTGTTAGTCATTAATCCTATCACATGTTATGTTTAGGGTTGTTATTCTTATATGTGAAGCTACATTCTTTCTCATGAAAGTGGAAAAATAATACAAAAACA
This sequence comes from Torreya grandis, assembly GCA_037957365.1. Classification (NCBI taxonomy): domain Eukaryota; kingdom Viridiplantae; phylum Streptophyta; class Pinopsida; order Cupressales; family Taxaceae; genus Torreya; species Torreya grandis. The sequence goes on from JARHVA010010098.1 coordinate 87,752, forward strand.
TTACAAAAAAATCAATCTCAACTGATCTACCATTCTAAAATATCTTCCACATCATTCAATCCTTCTTGAGTGGGTCACTCGTGCATCCTTTTCATTAAAAATTCAAAACACTTCATCAATTATCTACTTTCTCATCACTTCTTGTATTGGGAGAACTACATTTGGCCTAATATTCCCATATAGACATTATCTAAGGTGGATTATGTAAGTAGTGATTAGAAACATGGGGTCTCTAGGTTCATCTTTTCCATCATCTTCCCATCATCCATTTCACCAACTATTTCTTAGCTTATCCTTACACTTCTCCCTCAATTGTTTGGTACCTAGCCTTGCTCTTGGATACAATTTCTCCCTTGCTTGGATTGATTTTGTTTAAAACGTTTTACATCCTTTGTTTGTTTTTTATTGTATTATTTTTTTCTATCTCTAACCATTCACTTGGTTATTTTTATACATTTATTTATCCTTATCCATTTTATCTCTATCCATTTAAATTGTTATTTCCTTTACTCTGTCAATTGTGACCATTTTATTTTATTCAAGTTAATCTTTGTTTGTTTATGTATCATTTTTACTTAATATTATTGTGTGTTTAAAATCATTTAGATCAATTTTTTTTAACATATTTTTCTTTTTGTTATTGTTGTATGTATGTTTACAAAGACTATTTTGATAAATGCATAATAGTATGGTTATGGTTTTACTATATCATGATGTAATTTACTTTTACACATTTATTATTTCTTTTTGTTCATATGCCTAAAACATCAAGATTCATCATGACTATTCAATATCATTAATGGTAATGTGTTTTATGTTATATTAAAAATTAGGTTTCTCAAATCTCAAATATTATTGGAAATCCAATGCAAATAAAAAAATCAAAAGTAATGAAACTATGTCACACTCTAAATCCATAGAAACCACTCAATAATAGATAAGTCATATAGTCATAATAAATATTATGAAATAATTAAAACATGCTATCATAAATCAAACTACATGAAATGTAACCAATGCTACATATATCCATATATCTATCAATCATGTATAATGTCCATATAAATCAATAAAAAGTCCATCAATGTCCAAATCCACATAGTAAAAAGTCTCAATAATTGATCATGAATATATATAAAATGTGTCTATACAAAATATACATCTCAAAATATATATACATCAATGAATAAATCTATCCAATATCACCTATGTCTCACCATGTTCCTCTAATAGAGTGTCTAGTCTCAATAATAGCTCCTCACATTATGGTGTGCCTTGTGGAGGACCCATCACACGTTGTAATTATCCCACTGACCCCTCTGGCTCAATAGGCTAAATTGATCTAGTAGATGCTCAATGTCTCATAGAGTACTCCCTAAATGAAGGTGTCATCTAAGAATGTGGTATAACCTCTTCATACAAACTCTTGTAATATGTGTCCTACTCCATGGGCCTCATCACTCTATCCAAAGTAACAATCTACCCCTATCTATATAGAAACACCCTTTCCTCTACTAGCTCAATCCCAGTTTTGTCTCTATCCTGTCTATAGCATTATGTCAATGTTATGTACTCTATCATTTGGGTCTCTACATCATTTATAACTAGTGTTATAGCCATGCCATCCCATATATAACTGCTTGTAATCTATCAACCTTAGATTGTAATCATCTGATCTTAGTAGTTTGGTCCCATTTATCATCAACATATATTTTAATCTAGAAACCTCTTAGTTTAATCTATTGATATCTCTATCATGAACTCTAATCTCATCTAGGATTATGTCATTAAGTGAATGTTCCTCCATAGATCTTTGAGTATGTGAAGAATCATACACACCCCCTATATTTGTCTAGGTGTCATGTGTTGCTCTCATGATCACATCCTCCTCCACTCCATCATACCCATCTCTATCTTTCTTTCTATCTACCTATGTCAATGGAGTCTCCCCTCTAACCCTCTAATTTATATTGAGGTCCATCTTTATATCAACATCAATATCAACCCCTACCTCATGTAAAATATATATATCCTCCATGTTTGTAATCTCCATAACATGTAGCTAACCAAACTCCATAGCACATCCTCTACTTCATGCTCATGTTCATCCTCTATCTCCTATAACATCCCTCCTAATTTGGGCTCCCAATCCTATACCTTATGGTTGTCTACTCAATATAGCCACTAGCCTTTGACTCCATGTCCATGGTGGTGCATATAGAATAGTCAATCTAATTGGTCTATGTCGAGCCCACCAATTTGCATACTCATCAACAACTCCCACATAAATCACATATATTTGATCACTCGATATAATAATCTATATCTATGTTCAACTATGATTGGTTATGGCTAGATAAATGGTCATTCCTTGTTATGTTCTCTCCCTCACTGATAATGTAAATACATGTGGCCCAACTAGTATATGTTGCCTCACCTCAAACTACCTCATCACCTTATATGGGTGATATCTCTTTATGATGTAATAATTTCTCTCAATAATGTAACAAGGTGTCATCATATAGTCCATGTATAGGTCATCATATGGCCACTAAAACATAATCTCCTTATAATGGATCATCATCAGATTGAGTGATCTTGTGTCCTACTATCCTCTTTATATTAATGTTATCCCAGAACCAAAATTTTAGTAATGTGGATGGGCTAATATCTCTTTAATAAATACATGATGTAAATCTTAGTATAAATGTGCTAACATGCATGGACACCATGAATTTATCTCACACATCTCCATCATGTCTCTAATCACATATATAAGACCAATAAGACATAACCTCCCACTCTTATCAGGTAGCATAATGCCACTAACAAAAACTATGAGTACAATAGCTAGAGAATCCATCTTTCATCTGATAAAATAGTTGACATCAACTCTACCTCTAATAATAAGAATCAACCCATCACCAAAAATACTAAATAATGTGATCTCTTATGGGCCCTATCCCTAGTATACCTATCTCCTTTGTATTATAATACCCATAATATAATACACATCCTCTAAAGTGATAGTCATCTCCCCTGTCAGCAAGTGAAATGTACTCGTCTCACTATGCCATCTCTTAACAAGTGTTGTAATAAGTTTTCTATCTGCTTGAATCTTTGGCATCTATGTAATGTATGATAAGACACTTTCCTATAAGACTCCAAACTCATACTCTGTGAAACTCACCATCCATTTCAATGCTCAAAATCTCCACTCCTAAGTCACAAGCATTGGTAATACCTCTTATAAATCATATACATTAGCATCTAATTAATTTTAATCAAAATTCACTTCCAAATTGTAATTACATTTCAATTACTCAACAAAAGTAATAAACATCAATAAAAATTTCACTTCATTCACTTTCATCGTTCTTCTTTTTTTCTTACCAAGAACATTTTCACTTCTACATTTTATATTTTTTCTCCTACATTTTACAAATTCACTATCACTCTAATGAATTTGATTCTCTGATCAATGATTTAAATCCCTTGTTTTGTGGTGTCACCATTGATAAATAATGAAATCACATATTTTTAGCTAATGTAATTTTGCTTATATGTTTTACAAAATCGCTACTCTATTTTACAATTTTGTTGTTACCTACAATAAATTCACTAATTTTGATGCTGAATTTGCCATTTTGACAATAATGAATTTGTTTTATCTCTCTTTCCACCCTAATTAATGACCAAAAATGTAAAAAAATATAAATTTAAACTAACTTATTGAAGGCTCACTCCTTTTAGGTCCCTAAAACCTCCTCACTCACTCTTCTCAGTGCTCATGGTGTGGAATACAGTCCATATTTCCTCCAAAGTCTTAGAGAAAATCTCTCAACTCAATTTTCTTAACAAATAACCTTGAAAATCAAATTTACACAAATGAATTTCTATACCCCATTTTTTCTATTTATGTTTTTCTCCTGTACTAAATATTCCCCCCCCCCATTCCTCCATAATACTCATTCTTCATACATTTTTCAAATTTTAATAGACATTAAATCAATTTATTCCAAATTTGTTTTCAAAATCTTGCTACAATCTATCTACATAAAATTATCATTATCATTTGGAATTCCATATCTCTTTTTCTATTTTTTGATCTACAATTTATTATTTCTAGGATACATCATTCCCAAAACCACTCAATTTACCCCTAAGTCATTAGTAAAAAGTTAAGCATGACATATCTAAATGGTTAAACTATTATTTTTCAAATCCATACTCTAGTTTCATTTAACTATGGGTAACCTTTTTACACAAACATCTTGCAATTTTTACATTGATTCTATAAAAAGTTGATTTATCGTTCACCCGCATCACTTTTTCCATTTCCTCTTTCCATTAATTTTGAGAATTTATCCATTTTCTCAACTAAAACCTGGATGGGTCATCATCACACTCATTTTCATTCATTTGGGGCAAATTTCTCCTTTTTAATCATCAACACTCTACTCCTACTATTCTTTGAAATAGTATTGCTTCATAACACTATTTTAAAGAGGGAAAAATTTAGACACCTAAGTTTTATTTAGTGTTTAAATGTACCTAAAATTTATTAATAAATCTTCTTAAAATAATTCATCACATCTCCAAATTAAAATAATTGAATAAGTCAAATTAGTCAATTGTGCACACTTTAAATCCTTATTTTAAATATAAAACCTAGATTTTACACCTCATCCAACATCTTACACCTTATTCTCCCTCATCCCAACCAAACCCATAACTTTATAAACCTCCTATAATTCATCCCCTGAGTTGTGTTGATGCCTAAAACTCTCACTCTTGATGAACAACTTCCAATGGGAAGCTTTATAGATGTGGGACCAAACTGTAATTTGTTAAAGTGACTTCTAAGATTTTAGAAGCCAGATATTCAAATTGATTAGGGGTGAAAAGGGAGAAGAAGGGAATGCAAATAAATTAAAATAAATATAAGGTGATGCACCAAAATATTAATGTATCCAACTACTATTGCATAAAATAGCTTGATCCCATTTAAACATCATAGACTATTAAAGTATAATATGCATGAATTAAAGTACATAACATGAACAAGAACCAATAATATAGAAATAGAGAATTGAAATAACAAGCAAAAATAGATTTCATTCAATTTGACATAGAATAATACATCCTCTTCATTTTTGGGTAGAAAATACCATATAAAAGGCCCAAAATCACAGTATACAATATTCAATCCTTCTTGTGAGGGGCACCTACTTAGGTCTTAGAATGAAAAAAATGATTTTTTCTAATTCTATTTGAAAATTGAAGTTATTACAATGTCTTCTATTGATAATAGTAAAAATAATTCATCAACTACCAGCCCCCTATAAAATAAAAGAACCCTAAATATATACATATAGAAGCCTCATGAGGGAATGATACCTATAACTTGGCACTCACACTCATGATAAGGTCATTATAACTAAATGGGGAGCTTTAGTTCAAGAATGTAATTGGTCATATATATCTAATATATGGCTCTACCATTGATGTCTCATGATCCCCCACAACACTTAGAAGAATCACCATGGTACCATGTGCCAAGCTCCAAAACTACATGTAGAATTTTGTTAGGAATGGGAACCCACTTCTCTCATCTAATGGCACTTCTTGAAGATCTGATAGGAAAATATTCACTCTTGAGTAGTGCTAGGATGCCATATGGAAGGATTGATTTATTATTATTTAAACTACATGATGGGCCCCATTTCTAACTTTATTGGCCAATTGCACTCCTAGAAGTCCTAACAAAAATGATCCTACCTTATATTAGCATCGTGACACCACATGTTGAGCTGACACTTACCCTGGGGGAGTCAAGCAATCTTTTCAAAAGAATGAGCATAGGTATGCCATGTGGAAAGTTTGCATTCTATTGGATATAATTGCACCATGGGGCCCACCCATGATTTTAGTGACCAATGGTGCTCCTTAAAGCTTTGAAAAAATAAACCTACCTTAGACAAGCACCATGATGCCACATGGTGAGTTGGCACTACTCTTGGTCAAGTCAAGAAACTCTTCATGTTGAATAAGCATCAAGATGCCACGTGGTAGAAATGGAAAGAGACTAAGACTTAACCATAGAAAAGAAAAGGGACCCAAGGAAAAAGAGGAGGATAAAACATAACTAATGAAATCATCAAGCATGTCCATGATAAAATAGGCTAACTACCCCTAAAACATCAAAATGTGGATTATGATCCACAATTTTAGTGACTTGCAAGGGAATCCACTTATATATGGAAGAACCCAAAATCATGGTTTTGTGGATCAGCAAAAGTAAAACTATAAAAAGGGGGTGAGGCCCATAAAACTCACAAAATCTAAAGAAATACCTTTAAAAGTGTCCACTCTTCTTCCTTCGGCTAAGTATTATTATTTAGAGCCTCAAAGGATCTATCTAGATTAATGATCTCCTTGAAGGAGATGTTACTCAAGCCTTAAACAACTTCTAGCATTTAAAACTCTAACTGGGCATGAGGCTAAAAAATGGTCTCCACCTCAAAGACACTTGATGCTTGACTAAAAGCCACAAAGATGATCTAGTCATTTTGATTCTTTTCTATTAGCACTTTTATTTTGTCTTCTGAGAGTAATATGTTATCCATAAGTAAGGGGGAAGGCATCTCAATTGGGCTAATTATTTGATATGCCCCTTCATATCCTAGACTACAATTCCTAAGGCATCCATAAACTCCTTGCACTTTAATGTTGCTTTATTGTATCTCAATAACTTGTTAACCTTCACCACCACCTATCTTCTATCAGCCACCCCTACTACCTAAAGTATCCCATCCATAGTGATATAAAGCTTCTAGATGAAGAGCTATGAATTTTGAACCTTTAAGGACATGAAGGTGAGGAGCTAGTCTATGTACATGATCACTTGTTCACTCAGTTGCTATGAGTCTGTAATGAAATTGAGTGTTAGATTCATGTTTGTGGCCATATTTTTTATCCTCTCCTAATAAGATACATATAGTTGTGAACCATGGGGAGGATCCCCATAGTCTAAGAGTAGGAGGCACGATCATTCTTTAGTTGATGTATCTCTTGGTCCTTAGCTGAGGACTCATGTTGCATCTACTACTATAATTAATAATGTACACTTAAGAATCCAAGAGATTATTATAGGTTTGTGTGAGATCTATTTCTTTCTCATGTAGCTTATTTTATGTATCCTACTTTTCCTTATTTAGACCATATATTTTAGTCTTTCATTTTGCTACTTGAATCCATAGTTGGGCCCTTTAGCTGGATTCTACCTAGAATATTTCATTGGTGATGTGGCTCTATAGATTAGACCTCATTTTGGTGAGATCCATGTCTTTGGCCTTGTCCTCTATATTGAGGTGGTCAATAATCGCTTTCACTCTTGTGAATTCCTACTCTCTTTTCTAACTATCTACCTACCTTGATATAGTCCATGGTAACAAAATTTTAAGGTTCTTCCATTAACTCAACCCTATCAATCGATCTAGCTTGGATGAGGTTGAGGCTAATGGCCTATATTGAGTAATCCCCCAATTTCATATGTTCTTGTGGCTTGATTAATTATGGTGTCATATGTGTAATCATTAAAAAATTTTATGCTAGGTCAAATAATGACTGCATATGAGGCACCACTAGGGCTTTAGCCATATTTCCTCCCTCTTCTCTACCTAGTCCTCTTGATATTTTATAGTAGTCTCCAACTATTTATGGAACTATTCTTGAGACTTAATTAATTCTCCCATGAAGGGGGATCCTTGTGGCAGGCTAAAAGGAATGGTCACTTACTACTGTGAATTAATAGATGTTGTTCATCTAAGGATAAGTGGGTGAAGGGTTAGGGTGGAAGGTGAAAAAAGGTAAAAAAGCATGGAGAAGGGTGGTGGGTGATTTTTCCATGAGGGATGTTGATGTGGTGGATGAAGGCATAAGGGTGAAGAGTGGTGCAATGGAGGTGATTAGTTGCGCAAAGGAAATCAAAGTGAGAGAGGTGATTGGCTAGATGGATGAGAGTACCACAAGCTTGGTGGAAATAGTGGAAGTTGAAGATATAGTGAAGAATGAGCAGAAGTGGAAATAAGAGGGTGAGAAAAGAGCACCTTATTTTGTGGGGGCTCTAGTGGATGAATGGAAGCTTTCACCTTAGATTTAGGCTAAGATGACTCAACCTTCAAATGCCCTAAAGAGGCCTACTACTATTATTGGATGATTGGATATAGATATAGAGGATGTGGCTAGGAAAGAAGCCTATGAATCATGGTAACCTACTCTTCTTTCTTTTTTATAGGGGTATGCTTCTCTTTATCTGAAGGGGTATCCTCTTCTTCTTTAATTAAGACCTCTTCTTTTATTAGAGCTTCCTCTATCAAAGTCTAGGTACTCAAAATTGAGTTCTCTTTTGCTAATTTCTTGCCCATATTTATAATAGGCATCTAATTTCTCCTCGATCTATCCCCTCTAGATGAGTTGTGCCCTTATACCCTTTGTCATTTTCTTTATGGGATCAAATTCCTAAACTTTCTTATAAAAAGGATTCCCATGGTTTGAAGGTGTCTAAAGAGATGTTAGATAGATCCACATATATTTGATATCATCCACCATCGATGACCTCCACTCCTCAAAATATTTCCATGGCTCATGGTTAAAGGGGGAAACAATCTTCAAAGTGGTAATGTGGCCAATTGGGTTATAGCTCCATTGGTCATTAATTTGGTCCAAGCCAAGCTCTACTAGCTTGAGCACAAGTAGGTGCTCTTGTGACCTTTTCACCACTATAATGCCTCCTCTTGAGAAGGGGACATCATGCATGGCCTTTTTATTCTATCCTAAACTATATATAGAGTCCACTACATCAATTTGGCAAGCCAACTCTAGGGCCAAGGTCCTATCTATGAGCAAGTTTGATAGCTAGAATGGCTCCTATTTAAATCTGTGGACCTAGATGAATGTGAAATGGGCCCCAAAGAACCAATCAACTAGGATATTTCTGCCAGCGATTCATGACCTCTAATTTTTCATCATTTTGAAACTGATGGCCTCCTAACTGAGGTTGATAAGGATTCAGAGACAAAAAGAACTCTAAAAACTCATAATAATCTTGTGTGGCTAACAAGATGTGGGTTCACATGGAGATGGGCCCACCATGTGAGGATACATGCTTATCTCAGTTTCATTAAAGGTGAAGTAAGGTAAAAAAATTAGGAGCTAGGATATAATATGAGGTGGAGGAGGAAGGAGGAATACCTAAACATATTATGGGCTGAAAAATTAGCCAGTTGACTATGGAAGGCATCGACAATGGTGTCTGTAAAGCCTATCTTGTGATTTTTTTATTTTCTTTCCATCTTCAAAAGGAAGACTTCACCCAATTTAAAATCATAGATGTTATTTTTCAAGTCTATTTCAAAAATAAATGCCAACATGTAAAGGGCATCCTTCATGTCATGTGCCACAAATCTCAAAAGAGTGATGGGCAGAGAGGGCACCTCTATGTAATTTATATAGAGAGCCATATTGATAAACTTTTACTTATCGACACAAGTGTCCCATACATTATTTAATCTCTCCATGCTATATATGTCTATGTTTGGGTCACTAAAGAGTCAGAGCATCTCCCTTATTACATCAACATTGATGTCCACCTTTAGGTGGTTTCTTGTAATAATGACATTATTCACATCACACCTCTCTATGCTTAGCAAAATAATCTCTAAGCATGGGTGAAAAAAGTCACCATGTATTTGGATAAGATAGATATCTATACCCTATATTTGAATGACTCAAATTCATTATTTCATAGATTCTTCATATTTTTGGCTAATTTGGCATCAAAGATCCCATATGCATAATCAAAGACCAATGTAGGGTCCCTATAATTCCCCTTTATGATTTTATTGACATTCAACACTTTGGGTTTTGGCTGTGTAAAGGTGGAAACATATGGCCTACTCCTTACAAACTATATTGGAAGTTCTCTATGACCACCCAATCTATAGGTTCTCTACTTCCTTGGATGTTTACTGCTACAAGAGGATGTAAAACTTTCCATTTTATGATTATTTTCAAATGCTCTCTCTTTTCTTCAAGGAAGGCATTGGATATCAACTCCTACTCACAATTCTTGCGATTCTTTACTCAATTGTCTTCACTCAAGACGCTTTGCTCAATTACTCAATGATCTTGGAAAATCTTAGGTGTTTAAGTGTTTATCTTGATTGGGAGGGAGGTATTTATAATCCAACACTTCTTAGTGTGATCATCATGAAATTTTTGAATTTAGGCACCCCCATAAATGTTAAAGGTGACACACACACTTGAAGAACATCTCACAAGATATTTGTGATAATCTATTGGGGGATCATGCAATATAAAGTGTTTGGACATTAGTTATAGGTGGAGTGGGTAGATAATGGTCTTTTAGAGAATGATTAAAAAATAAGGAAAGCTAGGGTATGGATACCTATCAATGGGATGAATGACTTGTGCCAATGAAACTTATTTTTATGGAAAGAACAACAACAAATAAAAGAAACTAACACAATGGAAAGTAACTAACTATGTATAAAGGAAAGCCAATAAATTAATTGAAGTGTTTTAAGTGGATTCCATTAACTAAAACATCTAAAGAATTTCCTCCTTAATAAAAATAAAAATCATTACCCTACCTATCTTTGATTATGTGAAAGGGTCCTATTCACAAGGAATTAAATTTTTCATGTTGGTCTAGATTTGCAGCTCTTTCATCATACTTTAGAACCAAATCTCCCAGTATGAATCCTAGTTCAAAGGATTTCTTGTCAAACCATCACTTCACTACCTATTATCAGGTAATGTTAGCATCACTCACTCATTCCTTCACCTCTTAGAGGCTAATAAATTCTACCAACATAACCTCCATCACTCCATTCTCTACTATTTTAATAGCTTTCAAAAGTTGTAAAGTGGGAATATCCACTGATATGGGTATGACTACTTTTTCCCATATAATAGTTAATATGGGGATGCCTTTAAAATTTTCTTGGGAGTAATTTGGTTATCCCATAGATTCATTTTGAGATGAATATGCCATTCCCATTGTTAGTTGACACCCATCCTTTTGATTAACCTTATGAGATTCTTGTTTGTTGATTTGGCCAAACCATTCCCTTATGGGTAGTAGCTAGATGAAGTTTTTAGGAAAATGTCATTTCAGAGTGTAAATTAAAAAGTCTTAAAACTGAGGAAGGACTTCACATTATTGGATATGATCATTTTAGAAGGGCTAAACCTCACTACTAGTTCCTCTAAGAAATTGAAGATCATGTTTTTAGTTGCCTCCTTCATCAAGGATGTTTCAGTCCACCTTGTTAAGTAATTGGTGGTCATGAGTATCCATTTGAGGCCTAAACTAGATATAGGATTTAACAACCTAATAAAATCTATACCCCATTGTGTGAAAGGCTCATCATCCATAATCAGATTTAGTGGCATGGTCAAATTCTTTCACCTACCTATGAAGAACTAGCATTGGTGGCATTTTTTAACCACATGATAACAATCTAAAAACATAGTCATCCAATAATATCCTACATGCATGATATTGGTCATGGTTGTCTTTCCTAATAAATGTACACTTGGAGAGGTGAAATGAATATCTTATAAAATTTGCTAGCCTAGTGGCTGTCAACACATCAAAGCAGTTCCTTATCGAAGTTCCTTTTGAAAAGGACTCTCTAAACTAACATGTAGCTAGCTCTATGTAACCTATTAAATCTTATATTATGCATAAGTAGACCATCAAATATCAATTGGTTTACATAAAGTAGGTCCTATTAGCTACCCAAGACCCACTAGTTTCATACTAATTCATTAATTTCATCTTTGATGTATCTTGTTCAATTGTCATGGCATTTGTGTATTAGCCCAGATACTCACAAAACCCTATTATTCAGATCACCTTGGTTGGTTTGAATTCAATGTCATATTTTAGGATCTTTTTAATCTATTTAGCTCTCTTTTTTATGAACTCTCCCTCCATTATGTATTCTTGGATGTTAGGATGTACCACATACACCATTATCTTACTTCCTACCACTAGGTGCTTAAAATTTTTAAGGTCTTTGATGATGGTAAAATCTTGATTTTTAATGAAATTGTACTTTTTATTTTATTAATACAAGGTTCTTGAATAGAATGTAATAGGTCACTCACTTCTCTATTCTTTAACTTTCTAAGTTAGCACAATTACCAAGATATATTCACTCCCATAGATGTATATGATAAAATATCTCAAGAAGTTTATGTTAACTAGCATAGGAGTAGTGGATATTACATCCTTTATATTTTCAAATGCTTCCCTTCTTTCAGAGGTATACTTGAATTTTTTGTCTTTATTCAACATCAATTTGATTGGCCTTATGAGCCTTACAAAGTCAGATATGAATCGGCTGACAAAATTATTCTTTCCTAAGAAAATTAGAATGCTTTCTTGTTGACCAATAAGGCCAAGTCCTTGATGGCCTTTACTTTATCCATTTCAATATATATTCCTAACTTGGATAACACATATCCTAATAGTTTGCCTTGTAGGATGCCAAAGACACATTTCTTAGGATTGAGAGATACCCCAAACTCTCAACACTTTTGAAAGATTTTTTGCAAATGATCAAAGTGATCTTCCATTTTCTTGGATAATATTATTAGATCATCCAATAAAATTAGGATGATTTTATTAACCAAGCCCTTAAAATCTATGTCCATGGCTCATTGAAAGGTAGCTCCTGCATTGGAGAGTCTAAAAGGCATTTTTTGCATAGGAGAAGGTCCCTCACTTCATAGTAAAATTGGTTTTAAGTTGATCCTTTTCACTAACTCACACCTGGTTATATCCTAAGAACCCATCCATTAGAGATAACATTAATGTTCCCACCACCATATGGATCTTTTATTTCATATAAGGAAGGGGTAATGATCTTTCAACGATGCTTTGTTCAAATACTTAAAGTTTATGCATAGCCTAATCTCTCCATTCTTATTTCTTACTAAAACCAGGTTGGATATCTAAGTCAAATGCTTGATTTGGTATATGATCCTTGATTTGATTAATTTATTTAGTTCTTAGGCCATAAGGGACTTGATCTTTAGGTTTTTTGGCCTCTACTTTTGGCAGACAGGTTTGTCTCCTTCAATGAGATCTATGGTGTGATGGATTATATAATGTTCATATCCTTTCAGGTCATCATAGGTCCAAGCCATCATCCCTTAATATTTGTTATAGAAGGATATAAATCACTCCTTATCCTTTTGGGAAAAAATTTTCCCCACTCTCAACTTTCTTCCATCTCTTACATTGAGCTTTAAGTAGTTGATTTTGTCTATAACAAACTTCCTTTTATCATTTTGGGCATCATCATAATCAAATAGATTATCTAGGGTGATTAGTGCCTTTGGAGGCTTTTTAGACTTAAGTTGCATGATTTGGTCTCTATAAGCTTCTTCTATTTTTGGCTATAACTATTTTGCAAACTTACATGACTACTATAGAAACATGATAACCTAGGCATCACTCTTGAATACTTGCCAATTCTAGTCATTATTTGGGATAATAGGTCTAATGATTACTTTCACCACTTAGTTTTTGGTCATCAATTCTATCACTAGATCAAACTAGGAACCTATTACCACCATCTTATTTACCTCTACATTATTGGTCTTACAAATGATTTAAATATTGAATGCTTTGAACTCTTCAATCAAATCCCCTATTCGATGGTCATAAGACCTCATGTAGATAGTTTTTGTATCCATAACTCCTCCTAATTACCTTATTATTAGTTTTAAATCTTTGAACACTTTTAACCACTTCATGGTCATGCACTCAACAAGACTGAAGCCATAAACCAGTGCTTCATATTTGGCTTCATTATTTTTGTAGGTAAACTAGAAGCATAAATCCCTGAGGGACTCTTCTCTAGATGGAGACATCACTTAGATACTAGTGAGCTATTCTTACATTTTGCACCATCAAATTATAGAGTCTAAAAACTAGACTCATTTTTGGGTTCCTTGATTTAATCCTCCTCTTTATTCATGACCTCTGGGATGGCCTGATCTTCATCATGAATTACATAAGTCCCAAGGTTGTTGGCATAAAAATTTATGAATAGGTCATTCTCTATGAATTCATTAATAAGGACTTCCTCCTCAAGGATCTTGACATCTACCACTCATTCTTCTTTGAGCATTTCTACACAATATATCTCTTTCTTTGAGAAAGAGGTGTGTGTCACTTTAAATTTCATCACATCATCATCAAATATGTGATCTAGATGTAGTAACTCAGATAAAACCTTCAATTTCAAACTATATTTGGTCCTTAAGATCAAGTAGGACTAATCTAAAGATAAGTATCTACCTAGCTTGGTGGTGAAATATCTTGATAGACATAACCTAAAGACTGGTTAGATATCTATTACTACAACTTCTTAAGTGACTATGATATTGGGATAAGAGTATAAAATTAAGGGAAGAGCCTTGATGATACCTATGGTCTAAACTTTCTTCTTATCCAACTAAATTACCCTTTTATTCAAGGGTTCATATTGAAGTTGGAGTGCATCCATAATCTTCTTGGGTATCACTATGGTACTGGCACTAAAATCAATCATAGAATTATGTAACAAATTATTCCCCACAATGAGAGTTATAATAAAATGGGATAGTATTTTTTTAACTTATCCTCATATTAGAATTGATGAATGTGGATGGTGCATAAGGTTATACACTATTACTGGCCTCTTTCCCCCTATTTTGTACTGATTTGTAGTTGGGATAGCTTTCATAGGTTTCTCCTAATCTTCCAATACTTCTTTTAGAAAATATTTTTGTTCAGGGATAGACAAGACATCCTAGAGAGAAACATTGGTTGGAGTCTTTTTCAATTATTCTACCACATTATATGACCCTTGAGGTCAGACCTCAGGGTATTTTATCTTGTTATTCATTATTTCAATCCACTTTTGATATTCCATAGGTGGTGGTTGGGGTCCTAGGCTCTTCTCAAAAGCCACTTTAGGTCTTATGAAGTCTTCTAGGACATCTAATAGTCTCTTCTTTGATTAAGTGAAGTAGTCTGATTAGACTCATGAGACTTTCAATGAGGGGATCTCACCTACATAAACCATATCTTTACCCTCTACCCAAGTAAAAATGCATGTTCTGGGGCTATTTCCTCTTTTTGTTCTAAGGACATCCATTGCATTTGGGCCATGAGGATAGCATTTTCAATCCTTTGGGACTAGTATCCATAAGGAGCTAAGTCAAGGGCATTCCCTTATCTTCATTTCTTGACAACTTTTTATTGTAAATTACCTCTTGGGAAGTTCTAAGGTGTATCTAAATAGTTGTATGGGAATCACCATGAATTGGAATTATCCACCTTTTTTTTTTGTCTAGTGACTAATTTTGTATGTGAACTTGGTAGGATCATTTTCAAAGGATCAGGGACCAGGACAATCTAATTTGTGGGTCACATTTGATGATTCAATCCCTAATGTTTTAGAATTTACCTTTTGTTATATTTACTATGCTAGTATAATACCTTTACATTTTGGTAATTATGGTAAAGGGGATTTAGGATCATGACCTATTGCCTTTTGAGATTTATGATCTTGTTAAAGAAAGTTTTTAGGATGATCTTCATGTCATTCATCCCCATAGCTAGTGTGGATGAAGAGGATGTGATTATCTGAGTAGGTAGATATACATACATAAATGGATATGCTTGTGAGGTTTTTGGGACTTCTTCTTATGGTGAAATCAATATCTCTAGGAATATAGGCATCAGTGGTCATGGGGGAAGTTTCCTATCACATATCAAAATATTCTCCTCCCTAACTACCAATTCATATGCATCTGGAAGTGTCTATCCCCTAAAATATTTAATCATAACCACTATATTTTATTTAAAGGCCTTAATGTAGAATATAATGGCCATACCTACAAGTAACTTACCTGCTATCATGATCCTTTACTAGGTTTTATAAAACCTAGTATCAAAATAAATAATAGCCTCTTGTAAGGCCCTTTCAATGTTGATAAGCTACTTCAAGAGAGATGATCAGTATATCTTCTCATTAAATCATTAAAATAATATATCAACCAAATCATCTAATGTGGTGATAGAGTTAGTTGATAAGGACTGATACCAATCAAGAGATCACCCTTTGCAAGAGGTGGTTAGCAGTCTTAAGGTTGTGTTTTATTAAATGACATAATGTATAATGTAGACATTGATGACATCTTGAAGATGTTCCACTATGCTTTTTAAATATTCCCTTGTGAACTTAGTGAGTGCCTTCAAGGCATTAGAAGGAATAGGGTACCATGTAGTTGGGGTGACTAGAGGGATGAGTTGGCTACCATTATTTCATGACACAAAGTTTCTTAGTGGTCCTTGGATTTTCATTTTCTATTGTTGAAATGTTTCATTAGACCCTATGGCTCTTTGGTGAGTTACATCTACTAGAGGTGATAGTAAAAATCTTGGATTATTGGCTATTTGTGACCTTGGATGGGCCTATGGCTCATACACTTGGTTTCTAAACAAGAAGACTAGTAGTTTTGTCCCATTGGGCATTCCAAAAAGGAACTATTGATGCCTAAAACTCTCTCTCTCTCTCTATGAACAACTTCCTATTGAAATCTTTATAAATGTGGGATCGAATTATGATCTATAAATTGACCTTTTGGCTCTTCAAATTGATTGGGAATGAAAAGGGAGAAGAAGGGAATGCAAATAAATTGAAATAATCTAACTAAGGTGATGTGATGAAATCTTAATGTATCTAACTACTATTGCATAAAATAGATTTATCCCATTTAAACATCAAAAGCTATTAAAGGATCATGTGCATGAATTAAAGTCCATAACATGAATAAGAACCAATACTACAAAAGTAGATAATTAAAATAATAAGTAGAAATAGATTTAATTTAGTTTGACATAGAACATCACATCCTCTTCATTTTTAGGTGGAAAATACCATACAAGATGCCCAAAGGAATAGTATATAATATTCAATCCTTCCTAGGAGAGGCACCTGCTAAGGTCTTAGAATGAAAATAATGACTACTACTAATTCTATTTGAAAATTAAATCTATTATAGTGGCTGATCTCGATAATAGTAAAAATAATTCAACTACAAGCCCCTATAAAAAAAAGAGCCTTGAATATATAGGCATAGAGGCCTCACAAGGAAATGATACCTAGATGTGGCACTCACACTCATGATGAGGCCATTGTAACTAAATGGGGAGCTTCATCTCATGAGTTTAATTGGTCATAAATATCTCTAATATGGTCCTACTATTTATGCCTCATGATCCCCCATGATGCTTAGAAGAAGTACCATGGCACGACATGTTAAGCTCTAAAACTACTTCTAGAATTTTTTTAGGAATGGGGCCTACTTGTCTCATCTAATAGTACTTATTAAATCTCTAACAATAAAAATGTTACTCTTAAGGAGTGTTAGGATACCATGTAGAAAGATTGCTTTCTTCTTGTTACAACTACATGGTAAGCCCCATTTCTAACTTTATCAAATAATGGAACTCCTAAAATTTATAAAAAAAGGGGCCTACCTTGGATAAGCACCATGATGCCATGTGTTAAGATAACACTTCTCCTGGGGGAGTCAATCAATCCTTTATAAAGAATGAACATAAGGGTGCCACATGGAGAGTTTGCATTCTATTTGATATAACTATACTATAGGGCCCACCCATGATTTTATCAACCAATGACACTCTTTAAAGCTCTAAAAAAATAAACCTACCTTGGACAATTTCCATGACACCACATATCGATATGGTGCTACTCTTGGCTAAGTTGGTAAATTCTTCATGTTGAGTGAGCATCCAGTTATCATGTGGAAGTAGTAGGAGGTCTAGACTTAGCCACAAAATAGAAAAAGGGACCTAGGGAAAAAGAGGAGGTTGAAACATAACTACCAAACTCATCAAGCATATCCATGATAAAATAGGCTAACTAGCCCCAAAACTTCAAGATGTGGATTATGATCCACACGTTATCAAGAAGTTTGACTTATTCTTGTTGACTCAGCTAGCCAATCCCATGATTATCTCAACCATTTGAAATGATCTTCATCCTCATGCATGAGGACTCATTATCCATCATTGATTATTTATATCATTTAATAAATTCAAATAATCCTCTATGATTGGATCTTCCTCCAAAAAACTATAAACAAACTTGAAAACCTTCATTTTTAAGAAGCCTAGAATCATAATCCTAACTTATGCTAATGAAGTTATATTTAGAAGTGAATCAAAGCAAATCAAAGAATATAAAAAATCCTTTTGTACCAAAATTCTACCTATCCTCCTTCACATTAGAAGAGCGAGCACCACATTTTTTAAGTCAAATCAACTTTACATCATAATGGAGAAAGCTTGAACATTTGAAGCATAAGTTTATGTTTTTTATTTTATTTGTTTGTTGCTCTATATTAGGTTAAATTTATCTTAGATTAAGATTAGTTGGTTTCTTATCACTTATAAATTTAGTTCACACACTTGTCAATTCAAATATAAGTTATAGTGGTCAAATATAACATGTGGGAAAGATTCCACTAAACTTCCTTGGTATTGGAAATGATGAGCCTAATAAGATTAACCTAAAAATAAAAAATTAGATCTTCATCCTAGTATTATAGTTTAGTTTCCAGCTACTTGGAAACCCCATTGTTGTAAAATTCTAATTGATGACTTTCATTCTCTATTGTTATCCCTAATAATCCCTTTTATGATAGATATTCTATTGACATAGTCGTTGAATCCATTAACTTAGATATCACCACTCCTTATTATGAGTATGGTTATGCCTTATATGACACATACTTATTTGGCTATGTCCAAGCTAAGGATGTGTAAATATCACATTTTAGTTCCTTCATTTATTACCCTTATGATAAATCTTCATTTTCATCTAGCATTAATTTAATTGATATCATTTGACCTAGTGATCTTTTTCCTTCAAATTTTCTTGACAATATTCCTTATTTGGTTTTTATTGCTATATTTGATATATATCTAGATTCTACTTTGATTACATGCATCGTAAAAAAAAAATTGAGCCTATTCAAAGTATGTTTGATGATTGATCTATGATGGAACCTTATTTCTTCACTATATATTTTTATCCTTTAGATTTTCTTCCTCTATATAGTTTTACCACAATTATATGACTAGTACCTACTATTTCTAAGATTATTGATAATTAATCTAGTACATGACCTTGTTATTTTTATCCATAGTCTGATCCATTCATGGATGTTGATGGCATGTAAAAACCCATTCCTCATATACTTATTGACATTCCCCCTCATAGGTTGGCTCTAACATCACACCCACCAATCCTAGAGGAGGATCTATACTTCAAGTTTCACAAGTTTTTTGGTCATTCAAATCAGTTGTTTAGAAATTACTAGAGATTATAGCATAAAAAATTTGAAATTAAAATCATATACCAAGGATATTCAATCATCCTAATATTCTACTCCTCGACACTCTTTTTGTGTTCAAAATACCAGTACACATTATTCAACTAACTTTTGAGCTCTTTGTTAGTATTTGGATGTAATTCTTCTTGAGGAAATTTATTTTCCTCTTCAACAAAACATCCCACCTCTAAAGGTTACACTTTAATATATCCAAAATAATAAGGATGTGTAAATATATTATACTTTGACATGAATGTTATACACCTTATAAATATAAGTGTAAATATATTCATCATTAGTTCAAATATTTTATGGACCCCCCACCTCAAGACCCTTAGAAACATTCACATGCCCCATTTAGGATGGAGGAATAACCTCCCCTAAATCCATAACTACCTATTATATTGGAATATATGTGTCCATTCCCTTCATGAGGGTCACTTTATATTTCTATTTGTATTATTCTCGTAAGGAGGATTTCCATGTTCTTACTTCTAGTGTTCCTACCTTTTATATTGATATTTATTGTAAGAAAGTCATTGTATGACTCTCAAATAAGGCACAAGAGACTATGGTTCAAGTTAAATATCAATTATAACAAGACTTTATATATGTTGTTGTTAATGTGTGTAGATATCTTTCATGCCTTTTACGAGTATAATCTTGATTATTTCATATCATTTACTTCACATTTGTCACATGATTTGGTCTCATGTTATTATTTTTAGAATATGTAATATTCTTTATTTAACCATGATATTTACTTTATAGGTTATTACATATTATATTTATCCATTTTTATCTTTTAAGATATTTGGTATAATGTTATTCACCTCTTTTGGGATGATTTATCTCCCACTTATAATCGGCCTTAGCTTCTATTGACAATTTTGCCCCACAAGAAGGTTTATGTTGCTTGGATTAGTTCAAAAGAAGACAAGTGGAAAAATTTGGGGTTTTCACAATAATTTTGAAGACATAATTCCTTCAAACTTTTTGTCTAAAGTAATTGTTCAAGACAAAATGGTCCTTTACAATAACCTAAAGGTCTCTCACCTTTTGGAAAGGGCATTGCGAAAAGTTTGAGGGGCATTTTCAAGGTCCCAAAGGGTTCTCTATCCTTCACAAAGATCATTTAAAAAAAACCCAAAGGTTCATTTCATGTTGTAAGGGGACCAAGTAAAATTTTTTGAGGGGTGTTTTCCCTTTGGGAAAGTCATTTTCAAGTTGCCAAACTGAAGGGTATTTTTAGGAAAGGGTCACTTTGCAAAATCTCTAAGGGTATCTGCCCTTTAGGAAAAGTCTAAAACATAAGATCTAAAGTTTTATTACTCCTTTAAAAAATTACATTTATATAAATGCTGAGGAACACTTAAAAAAAATTGAAGGGCAAGTGGATGAATTTTGAAGGTCTTTTTCTCTTCGAAAGGACATTAGCAAGAATCCTGAAAGGTATGTGCCCTTTGAGGTTCAAAATATAAGATCTAAAGGGATATTTGAATATTTAGAATGTAAATACAAAGGAATTTTATAAGGAATAGGGGTATTTTATAAAATTTGAAGGACCATTTTATAAGCCTGAAGGGTAATG
This sequence comes from Torreya grandis, assembly GCA_037957365.1. Classification (NCBI taxonomy): domain Eukaryota; kingdom Viridiplantae; phylum Streptophyta; class Pinopsida; order Cupressales; family Taxaceae; genus Torreya; species Torreya grandis. The sequence goes on from JARHVA010010098.1 coordinate 108,858, forward strand.
ACAAAAAACCTGAGGAAATAATTCCTTCAGACATTTTGTCCAAAAGGAATAAACAAGCGGAAAGTTATAGATAAAAATTATAAATGAATTTCTTTGGACATTTTGTCTAAAATAATTCCTTCAGAAGAATTTCCAAGGGAGAGAAACTATTCAAAGGGGAAAAGACCAAAACAAAAGATGCAAACAATTTATTCAATGGCAAAGAAAGGTAACTTGAAAATTCCAAAGGGTACTCAGTATAGGGATTGTCATTTTTTCCAAAAGTCACTTGGATAATGTCAAAGTGTATGTGCCCTTTAGGAGAGTTCATTTTTAGGAAACCCAAAGGGTATGTGCCCTTTAGGAAATTCATTATTAAAAGTGTTGAAGGGACATTTTTGAAGCCTAAAGGGCACTTTGTGGAGGAATGGTTCAAACAAAAGCCTAAAATAATTCAAAGAAATAAAACTCCATGAGAAAATAGTTTTAGACAAAAAGTATAAAGGAATTCCTTTGGAAATTTTATCTGAAATAATTCCTTCAAAAGGTTTAAACAAGGGAATGGACTAAGTAAAAGATAGAGACAAAGAGGCCAAAGATATAACTCCTTTAGACTTTTTGTCCGAAGGATAGTTTCAATAGATAATCTTGAGGAGAAATAAATCCAAACAAATTCCATGGGAAGGAATACATTTAGAAATAAATCCAGAGGCTAAAGGAAATAAACAAAAATAATTCTAAGAATAAAAATCCCAAACAAATAGATGCTGGAAAAATACGTGCATAAAAGCAAAGAATCTCATAAGGATAAGTTTGATAATTAACAAGGAGTTGTACTACTCACTCATAAAATTCCTTTCCATGTAAGTAAAGTTTGTTTATATTTTATTGGTCAAAACTTAAGTTGACTAGTTGACATGTCACTCTTCTCTTTGGTTTTCATGTAGTTTGAGCCTTTCAGGCACTTCCAGCTTAGTAATTCAAATGGATTTATCAATAATATATTGTAATATGGCTTTCCATGCAAGATTTTGACTTTTCAAACTTGGGTCCACCTCATTCCTTCTACACCAAGATGGAATTTTAGGCATGTTTCAGTTTTAGAGTTGACTAGCCTTGCACTATGGTTGACTAGTTGACAAGTCATGCATGCACATTTATCTAGTTTATTAAAGGATTTAAACATTCTAATAGTTTGATTGGATTTCTAATTTTAGTTTTGGCATTTATTTTATGTAATCAAAAAATTTAAAACATTCTAGTAGCTCAAGAGGAGTCTATATTTGAAGATTGGCATAGTATTTTGCATGATAAAATTTTGACTCAAACTTTGAACCACCATCCATTTTCAAATGCCAAGGATCTTTCATGCAAGCATAAGATAAAATTATTTTATCTTTAGGTCTTTAGACAGATATGGTTTGAATTTTTTAATGTGAGAGTTGACTTCTTCTCTATTTTCAGTGCCAACCTCTTTGGCTTGTGTATCTTTTTCTATATAAGTTGGCTTTTCAATCTTGAATTGTATCCCTCTTTTGGAAAGACATAATTCTACCACAGATTGAGTTGTAACCTTTTTTTAGATTAATAAGACTATTTTTTTTTAGATTTTAGCTATTGGTATAATGTATTTATATCATTGATTTGCATAAGTGATAGAGTTTTCTTCTTTGTCAAGTCTTGATTCTTATCTAGTTACTAGTTGTTCAAATTATGCAGGTCATGTTCCATGTTTAATGTCTTTTGGCTAAGTTTATAATGGATGCAATTGGTTAGTTAGTGCCTTTAATCAAGCCTATTCCATCATTTCCCTCAAGCTTTGATCATAAGATAGAACCTGTTCATGAAATACTTATGCATATTATTCAATTGGAGTTGAAAGTTCAACTTTTCTCTTGTCTAAATCAATGTTTTAGGAGATCTAATTGAGTGGATCAACCAATCATTCAGGTTTATCACCATCATCAAATAGGATTTTCTTTCAATTTTTCTTTCTCTCTTTTTCCAAGCAATTTTTAGCATAGATCAAAGATCCTAATTGATACACTAAAGGGAGCTATCCCTTACAATATAGAGATTCAATCCATTTATTAGGTCACCCATGTCCTAGGATTGTTTCCATGTTTCATTAGATTGTGAAGGCCTAAAACTACCTTCACAAGGGTGTAATTCTGATTGACAATAATTTTTGGCATGCTCGATGGGATAAGAAAAGAAATATTTTGCATATCTAAGGAAATTCAGAGTTGAAGAGAAGCATTTGCAGTATAAGAGAATATCTATCTTCATCATAAATTAAATATTATTCAAGTTGTAGAGTTCATAGCATTATTCAGGTGGCACTTTCATGCCAAAAGTTACCATAAGGTCAGCAATCAAAAGTATTCCTTTTGAATTTATATCTTATAAGAGATAAAGATTTAGGAGGGAAAAACCATATCCTCAAAAATAGTATTTTCCTCCTGGTCATCCTATTATTCTAAGCATTACAATCCCCACTATCTAAATCACCCTAAAAAATCAAGTATTTGCCACACTCAATATAGATACCCCACTAAATTTAGCCCAATACAAGATTATCTCATTCTTCTCATGAGAAAATCAAACAACCCCTATTTAGCATATCCAAGATGTCACTAAACTATGTTCAGTCAATAATGTTGTTGAGGATAATGTTTCTATTAAATTGCTTGTTATTTACTTTAAAGGAAAAACATTGCAGTGATATAGAAATCTCCCACTAAGTTCCATTTCTACCTAAAATGAATTAGGTGTAGCCTTAGTCAAGTAATTTAAGAATAAATCTGATCACCTATATGTAGTTGATTAATTAACTACCATAGTAAGATCTCCTCATGAGTTCTTGTTTGATTTTAACCTCAAATTCCAAAAGACATGGACCAAAATACCTGTGTTGATAAGGCCATCCTTTGAACATGCATTTATGTACTATTTGAAATCTCTTAACTCTGACATTAGTGTGATGATATAGTCAATGGGTGGTACTACCTTACCAGGTGCTTATGAAGATGTAATAAGGGCATAAAATAGTTTGATACAAGTTGGAAAGCTTTTTCCAAGACCTCTAATGCCTATAATTTTAGAAATAAGTTCCATACCAGCTCCTCAAATTCCTCAAGTTCCATCTTTAGCTCGTATTACACCACCTCCAACTCAAATTGTAGCCCCTACTAGTTAAGCTAGTGAGATAAGAGAGTTAAAAAGTTTGCTTCAATCCTTTGGGAATGAAATATTCCAACTCAAGAGGTATCAATTTTAGTCTAATAGGCCTTATTAGCAAAATCAAAACACCTATCAGCCCTTCAAAGAATAAAGGCCTCCTTATCAAGGTTTTAGAGAAAATAGACCACCTTATCAAGCACAAGGAGCCATAAATTTAGCTAAGCCATATGTTGCCATGAATCCTAATATTCCATCAACTTTAAAATCCATTGTTCTCACCCCACCTCAAAACAACATGATGTAGCATTCAAGTTGGCAGCCCTCAAATCTCAATGATGCTCAAAACTAAGCCTTGGTATCATAGAACATCACTATGCCACAAATAACACAAGAAGAGTTTTGTTTTCAAGGAGGTCAATACAAAGATTTAGGAAGTTCAAGGATAGCTTAATGCCATTAGTGTAAATTGGCAAGTAGATGATCATGTTGCTTTCACTCAAGGTGTTGAAACTAACAAATCATGTGGTCAAGTTACAATTATAACTAGAGATAAAAGAAGATCCATTGAAGAGGCTCAAGAGATTATAAATGCTTCAAGTAATCCTAGGGTTGTTTATAAGATTACAAAAAAGTAACTTGTTGTCTCTACAACTTAGAAAAATCAGAATATAGAGGTTGGTAAGGTTCATCAACTACCTCTAGTTCATGAACAACTAGTGCTTTAGAAGGTCCAACCAAAGGTTAGTGGATCTCATTTTAGTATAGTGGATCAAATGAAGAAATATAATATCAACATTAGTATCTAGGATTCTCTTTCCATTCCAAGACAAAAGGATAAGCTCATTCAAGAGATTTTAGCTCTAGAATTATCTCCAAAACTAGTTGAGAAAGAAGGTGTTGTCTTAATTGATTTAGATCAGCCAAAAAAATAATAGGTACAAAAATTAAATAAGATGGAAAAGGTGTAAAATAATAAGGTAAAACAAAATAAAACTCTTTTTTACCTTTCTTTGATAGTAAGTGATAATTTTGTTCATAATTGTATGGTGGATAGTGGAGCTAGTAGTACAGTCATACCTAAATAGATTGTAGACAAGCTGGGACTTGTTTATGAGCCAAACACTAAAGGAGTATTGAAATTAGATGGGTCACCAAAAAATATTGTAGGCATCATTAAATATATGAAACTGACATTACATGTTTTTCCCAATGTTACTATTCATTAGGATGTTGGTGTGGTAGGCTTGCCTCCTTACTTTGCTATGTGCCTTTCAAAAGACTTCACCTCAATGATTAGGGGGTATTTATTAGTTGATTATACTTATTTATTGTTAAGAACTAGGTATGGTACCAAGGTAATAAATTTTTTATAAGTCTATTTCATGTTTTTATATAGAGCCATATATGCCAAGTGTTATGAATACTAACTGTATCATCTCAGATGAAGTACTAAAAACTAGTGAAGTAGAACATGAATCACCTTTGGATGGAGTTATAGATTTGTTCCTTAATGATTTGGCTTCCACTTTTTGTGAGAATTATCCTTATAAATTTATTTAAGAATAAGGACTTAGTGTGTATTTCCTTCATGAGAATGATGCACCAATAATAGCCATGGTCAAAGAAGATGAGTCTAATGAAGGTTTGTGGAAATTGTACTTTGATGGATCAAGGAATAAGCATGGAACTAGAAATATAATGATGTTGGTTTATTTATTAAAACAAATGTATTTATCTTCTAATAAATTTTATTTTGTTTGTTCAAACAATGTTATTGAGTATGAAGCACTAGTTTGTAGTGGGCTAGGAAGATGAAATTCAATTCTTTGCAAGTGTTTAGAGATAGTGAAGTTGTAGTTCACCAAGTAATAGGTCTTAATGTATGTAAAAAAAAAATTTCTTAAATCTTACAAGCATACAATTTGGTATTTACTTGAGGATTTTCAAGTTTTTAACATTTAGGCAATACCAAGAGATAAGAATAAAAATACAGACAGTTTGGTTGCCATTGGGACACGATTTAGTATCTGAGCTGATATAAAAAGTGATAAATACTAGGCACATATAAAGGTGGTTCTAAGACCCTCTATTCTATATAATCATGAGAATTGGCAAGTGTTCAAGAATGACAATCAAATTATGAGATTCTTACAAGAAGAGGCTAAGTTTTCTTCAAGAAACTAGTCAAAGTACTTGCATTAGTATGGTGATCAAACTATATAACTAAAAACAAATAATTTTCCAAGGGATTGGTCACACTTGAAAACATTTTCAGTGGAGATGATGAGCTAAGGAAAGAGAATTCATCCTTGTCAACAAAGGAAGAGCACTATGCCAATGTAGAGATTATAGCTTTTAAGAGTTTAAAATTGGGTAAGGTATGCACTCCTTCACAAAAAAAAGCTTTCATTGAGTTATGCACAAGTTGTGTTGATATATTTACATGGAAGTATATTTATCTCAAGGTATTTGAGCCAATTTTGTCTCAACACACCATTGAGTTAGAAGAGGAGACTAAACCATTAGATGTATCTTATTATTAGACAACACGTGCCTAAACTTCTTAAGAGATCTTATGACTGAAAGTACATACTTTTCTATATAAGTTGGATTTTCAGCCTTGAATTGTATCCCTCTTTTGGCAAGATAAAATTATACCACAAATTGAGTTGCAACCTTTTTTCAGATTAATAGGACTATTGTTTTCAAATTTCAGCTACTAATATAATGTATTTATGTCATTGACTTGCATAAGTGATAGAGTTTTCTTCCTTGTCAAGTCTTGATTCTTACCTGGTTACGATTTGGTCAAATCATGTAGATTAAGTTCCATTTTTAATATCTTTTGGATAAGTTTACAGTGGATGCAAGTGGTTGGTTAGTGCCTTGAATCAGGCTTATTCCATCATTTCCCTCAAGCTTTGATCATAAAATAGAACCTTTTCATGAAATACTTATGCATATTATTCAATTGGAGTTGAAAGTCCAACCTTTCTCTTGTCTAAATCAGTGTTTTAAGATCTCTAATTAAGTGGATCTACCAATTATTCAAGTGTATCACCATCATTAGATAGGATTTTCTTTCAAGTTTTCTCTCTCTTTTCCTAGGTAGTTGTAGCATGAAACAAAGATCCTAATTGATACACCAAATGGAACTATCCCTTAAAATCTAGAGATTCAATACACTAATTAGGTAACCCATAACTTAGGATTATTTTCATGTTTTAGTAGATTGTGAAGGCCTAAAACTACCTTTGCATGGGTGCAATTCTAATTGAAAACAATTTTTGGCATGCTTGGTGGGATAATAAAATAAATATTTTTCATATTTGAGGAAATATGAAGCTAAAGAGAAGCATTTTTAGTATAAGAGAATATCTATCTTCATCAAAAGCTAAAGATTCTTCAAGTTGTAGAGTTCATAGCATCATTTAGGCAGCTCTTTCATGAAAAAATTTACCACAAGGTCAGCAAGCAAAGGTAATCCTTTTGAATTTATATCTTATAAGAGATCAAGATTTAGGAGGGAAAACCCATATCCTCAAAAATAGTATTTGCCTATTGGTCATCTTATTTTTCTAAGAACTACAATCCCCACTATCCAAATGGCCCTCAAAAATCAAGTGTTTGTTCCATTCAATAGAAGTAGCCCACTAAGTTTAGCCCAATTTGATGACATTCCAATGTTTTCCCTCAAGAGTATCCCATTCTTTTCAGGAGAAAATCAAACAACCCCTATTGATCATATCCAAGATGTGGCTAATCTATGTTTAGTCAATAATATTATTGAGGATAATGTTGCTATTAGATTACTTATTGCTTCTTTCAAAGGAAAATCATTATAATGGTATAGAAATCTCCCACTAAATTCCATTTCTACTTGGGATGAATTGGGTGTAGCCTTAGTCAATCAATTTGAGGACAAATTTAATCACCTATCTTTAGTTGAGCAATTAAATACCATAATAAGAGCTCCTCATGAGTTCATCTCTAATTTTAACCTCAAATTCCAAAAGACATGGACTATAGTACCTATGTTGATAAGGCCATCTTTTGAAAGCTCTTAACTCTTACATTAGTGTGATGATATAGTCAATGGGTGGTACTACCTTACCAGGTGCTTATGAGGTTACAATAAGGGCAAAAAATAGTTTAATACAAGTTGGAAAGCTTTCTCCAAGACCTCTAATGCCTATATTTTTAGAAATAAGTTCCATACCAACCTCTCAAATTCCTTGAGTTTCATCCTTAGCTCCTATTCCACCACCTCTAGCTCGAATTTCAGCCCCTACTAGTATAGTTAGTGAGATATGAGAGTTAAAAAATTTGCTTCAATCCTTTGAGAATGAAATAGTCCAACTCAATAGGTAGAAATTTTAGTCTAATAGGCCTTATTATCAAAATCAAAATACCTATCAGGACTTCAAAGATCAAAGGCCTCCTTATCAAGGTTTTAGAGAAAATAAACCACCTTATCAAGCACAAAGAGCCATAACTCTAGCTAAGCTATATGTTATCATTGATCCTAATGTTCCATCAAGAACATCACTATGCCACAAATGACACAAGAAGAGTTTTCTTTTCAAGGAGGTCATAACCAAGATATAATTTTGGCATCACAAGGAGAGACTCATCAAGTTCAAGGGTATCGTAATGCCATTAATGTAAATTGGCAAGTAGATGATCATGTTACTTTTACTCAAGGTGTTGAAACTAACAAAGTAAGTGGTCAAGTTGTAAATATAACTAGAGCTAAAATAAGAGCCATTGAAGAGGCTCAAGAGATGATAAATGATTCAATTACTCCTAGGGTTATTTCTAAGAGTATAAAAGAGAAACTTTGTATCCCTACAACTCATAAAAATTAGAATATAGAGGTTGGTTAAGTTCATCAACTACCTCTAGTTCATGAACAGTCAGTGCTTCAAAAGGTATAGCCAAAGGTTAGTGGATCTCATTTTAGTACAGTGGATCAAATGAATAAATATAATAACATAATTATTATTTGGGATTCTCTTTCCATTCCAAGACAAAAATATGAGCTCATTTAAGAGCTTTCAGCTCTCGATTTGTCTCCAAAACTGGTTGAGAAAGAATGTGTTGTCTTAACTAATTCAGATTAGCTAGTAAAGAAATAGATACAATAAGTAAATAAGATGGAAAAGGTGCAAAAATTGAGGTAAAATCAAATAAAACTTATTTTTAACTTTCTTTGATAGTAGGTGATTCTTTGGTTCATAATTATATGGTGGATAGTGAAGTTAGTAATACAGTCATGCCTAAATAGATTGCAGACAAGCTTGGACTCGTTTATGAGACAAACACTAAAGGAGTATTGAAATTAGATGGGTCACCAAAAAATATGGTAGGTATCATTAAAGATATAAAATCCACATTACATGCTTGTCCCAATGTTACTATTTAATAGGATATTGTTGTGGTAGACTAGCCTCCTTACTTTGTTATATGCCTTTCAAGAGACTTAACCTTTAATATTGGGGGATATTTATCAGATAATTTGACTTATTTATTGTTAATAACAAGGTATGGTATCAAAGTAAAAATTCATTTTGAGTCTATTTCATGTTTTCATATGGAGCCATATATGCCAAGTGTTGTGAATACTAACTATATCATCTCAGATGAAGTACTAAAAGCTAGTGAAGTAGAAAGTGAATCACCTTTGGATTGAGTTCTAGATTTATTCCTTAATGAGTGGGATTCCACTTTTCATGAGAATGGTCCTTAAAAATTAATTTAAGGACTTGGTGTGTATTCTCTTCATGAGAATGATGCACCAATTCCAACCATACTCAAAGAAGATGAGTCTAATGAAGGTTTGTAGCAATTATACTTTGATGGATCAAGGAATAAGCATGGAACTAGAGCTAGAATGACATTGATTTATCCAATAAAAAAAGTTATTTATCTTATATTAAATTTTAATTTGGATATTCAAATAATGTTATTGAGTATGAAGCACTAGTTCATGGTTTGTAGTGGGCTAGGAAGATGAAAATCAATTATTTGTAAGTGTTTAGAGATAGTGAACTTGTAGTTCACCAGGTAAGAGGTTTAAACGTATGTACAAAATTTGTTTCTTAAATATTACAAGCATAAAATTTGTGATTTGCTTGAGGATTTTCAAGGTTTTAACATTCAAGCAATACCAAGAGATAAGAATAAACATTTAGATAGGTTGTCTACCATTGGGTCACAATTCAGTATCCTAGTTGATATAAAAAGTGACAAATTTTAGTCACATATAAAGGTGGTTTTAAATCACTCTATTCCAAATAATCATGAGAAATTTCATGTGTTCAAGGATGACAATCAAATTGTGAGATTCTTTCAAGAAGAGGTTGAGTTTTCTTCAAGAAACTAGTATGGTGATCAAATTGTGAAACTAAAAACAAATAAGTTTCATAAGGGATTGGTCACACTTGAAAAAAAATTTAGTGGATATGATGAGCTAAGGAAAGAGAAGTCATCCTTGTCAACAAAGAAAGAGCACTATGCCAATGTAGAGATTATAGCTCGTAAGATTTTGAAGTTGGGTAAGGTATGCACTCCTTCATAAAAGAAAGCTTTCATTGAGTTATGCACAAGTTTTGCTAATATATTTACATGGTATTATAGTGATCTCAAGGGATTTGATCCAAGTTTGGCTCAACACACCATTGAGTTAGAGGAGGAGAGTAAACCATCAGATGCATCTTATTATTAGACAACAAGTGCCTAAACTTCTTAAGAGATCTTATGATTGAAAGTACATGCTTTTCAAAAAAATAATACATTGCTTCATACTCATCCAAGCCTTGACTAAAGAAGGCTATTGGCTTCTCTAAGGACTCATGATTTTGCTGCATAAGAATGCCTGAAATGGTGTCCATGTTAGCATAAGTGTACAAAATTAAAACTTTCATGAAATCTAATAACCAAGGTAATGGAGTAAGGGATATAATGAGAAGAGAACTGGTTGGATAACCAAGGTAATGGAGTATGATGTGGAAGTTAAGGTCACAAATTTCATTAGAGTCAAAGGATTGTGTGAGCATCTAGAACAAGACTTGCAAGAGGCTAATGAGCTTGTTTTGGTGTCAAATGATGAAGAGGTTACATCTGGTCATACCTCACCTTCCAATTTATTTCATGACTTGGTAAGTTATCTCCAAGATGGTATTTATCCCTCTCATCTCAATGCTTCAAAGAGAAGATATTTCAGATTACAATCAATCTATTTTTGCTTGTTGATGGTGTTTTGTTTAAGAAAGATATCAATGAAATGTTGCTAAGATCTGTAGAACCAAGCCAAACTCAAATATTGCTTGAATAATTCCATGATGGATATGGTGAAGGATATTTTTCTATAATAACTATAACTCTTAAGATCATGAGAGGTGGGTACTATTGGCCTAGTATATTTGGTGATTGCCATGCATGGGTTAGAAGGTGCAAATAATGTGCTATGTTTGTAGGAAAAGTGAAGCTTTTGGCCTTACCTCTTCATCCAATAGTGATGGATCAATCCTTTATCTAATGGGTATTGGACTTTATTGACCTCATTAATATTCCTTCATGTTTAGGACATAGATGGATTCTCATTGCTATAGATTACTTCACACATTGGATAGATGCAATAGCATTGAAAAAAGAAAATGAAAATAATGTTATTGATTTCTATAAAGGTTTGCTTAATAGGTTTTGATTTACTTCAACTATTATTTCTAAAAATTTAATGGCTTTTATGGGACTAGAATCGGTCAATGGGCTATCCAACATGGATTTTATTTCAACACTTCATCAAACTATTATCCACAAGGCAATGGCATTATTTAATCTATGAATAAGAACCTATTAAGGATCATAAGGACTATTAAAGAAAATCATAGATCATGGAATCTCAAGTTAAAGTCAGCTCTATGGGATGATAGGATCACCTATAAAAGATCAATATCCAACTCTCCATACAAGTTGTTATATGGTAAGGAAGCAAGGTTACCCATTTCTCTTGAATTTCCCACTTTGGAACTAATGCATCAGCTTGATTTGTTGGAGAATGAGCCTATGGAGATCAAGTGTACTAAGCTTATGGAGCTAGAATAAAAAAGAAATCAGTCCATGCTAGCCATGGAAATTCATCAAGCACAAGTGAAGAGAGATTTTGACAAAGGAACTTCATGAAGTTTCAAAGAAGGAGATTTGGTCCTCAAGTGGGATGAGCATAGATCTAAACCAGGAAGGCACACAAAGTTTGATTCCCTTTGGAGTGGATCATACATAATTTTTTGCTACAAATCCCACAATGCCTTCCAAATTGTAAAGGTGGATGGTTATGAGCTTTCAATCCCAATCAATGGGGTACATCTGAAGTATTGCTACTGAAGAGCAAAGCTCCTTGTATATAGTTTGTTTTGCTTTCCTCCAAGTGTTGTTTAAGAAAATTAGTTTTGTTATATTTTATTTAAATAAGTGCTTGTTTACACATTTGCTTCTTATTTAATTTTCCTATTTTTGTGTGTTTCCCTTCTTATTTTGAAGGATGAAGGTTACTTCATGATTGATCAAAGGAGATTTGCAATCATGGACTAGGTTACCATTATTTTTTGTGAGATCAATATCACATAATATGGTCTAAATTCTCAAGCATATTAGGCATGCTTCCTAACAAAGTCACTGAAATGTTGACAATGTTACCCCACAGGAAGGTTTATGTTTTTCAAAGTACTTCAAAAGAAGATAAGTGGAAATCTTTGGGTTTTCAAAAGAATTTTGAATATAGAATTACTTCAGACTTTTTGTCTGAAAGAATTGTTCAAAGTCTGAGGGGAATATTTGAAGTCCCAAAGGGTTCATTTTCCTTTAAAAAGGTCATTTAAAAAAACCCAAAGATTCATTTCATGTTTTAAGGGGACCAAGTAAAATTTTTTGAGGGGCACTTTCCCTTCAGGAATGTCATTTTCAAGTTACCAAATTGAAGGGTATTTTTGGGAAAGGGTCACTTTATAAAATCCTGAAGGGTATCTGCCCTTCAGGAAAAGTCCAAAACACAAAATTTGAAGGGTTATTATCACTTCAAAAAAGTACACTTATAAAAAGCTAAGGGACACTTATAAAAAATTTGAGGGGCAAGTGGATGAATTTTGAAGGTCTTTATTTTTAAAAGGACATTGGTAAGAATCCTGAAGGGTATGTGCCCTTTGAGAAAATTCAAAACAAAATATTCGAAGGGACATTTGAATATTTAGAAGGGTAATCTAAAGAAATTTTACAAGGAACAGGGGCATTTTATAAAATTTTAAAGACCATTTTATAAGCCCAAAGGGCAGTGATAAAAAACTTGAGGAAATAATTCCTTCAGACATTTTGTCTTAAAAGAATCAACAAGGGGAAAGTTGCAGACAAAAAGTCTGAAGGAATTCCTTTGGACATTTTGTCCAAAATAATTTCTTTAGAAGACTTTCTAAGGGAGAGAGACTATTCAAATGGGAAGAGACCAAAACAAAGTCCGTAGACAATTTATCTGATGGCAAAGAAAGGCAAATTAAAAATTATGGAGGTTACTCAGTGAAGGGATTGTCATTTTTTATGAATGTCACTTGGACAATGTCGAAGGGTATGTGACTTTGGGATAGTTCATTTGTAAGAAACCTAAAGGGTATGCGCCCTTTGGTAAAGTCATTATTAAAAGTGTTGAAGGGCAATTTGTGGAGGAATGGTTCAAACAAAAGCCTAAAATAATTCAAAGAAAGAAAAATACATGGCAAAATAGTTATGAATAAAAAGTTTGAAGGAATTCCTTTGAACAAATTATCTAAAAGAATTCCTTCAAAAGGTTTAAACAAGGGAATGGACCAAGCAAAATATAGAGACAAAGAGGTCAAATATATAACTCCTTTGGAATTTATGTTTAAAGGATAGTTTCAATAGATAAGCTTGAGGAGAAATAAATCCAAAAAAAAATGTGGTAAGGAATACATGTAGAAAAAAAGCTAGAGGTTGAAGCAAATAAATAGAAATAATTCTATGGATAAAGATCCCAAACAAATATATGTTGTAGAAATACATGCATAGAAGCAAAGAATTATATAAGGAGAAGGCCAAGAATTAACAAGGAGTTGTACTACTCACTCATCAAATTCTTTTCCATGCAAGCAAAGGTTGTTTATAGTTGATTGGTCAAAAATTTAGTTGACTAGTTGACAGGTCACACTTCTCTTTGGTTTTCATATAATCTGAGTCTTTAAGCACTTCTAGCTTAGTAGTTCAAATGGAGTTCTCAGTCCTAGATTGTAATGTGGCTTTCAATGAAAGAGTTTCACTTGTCAAACTTGGGTCCACCTCATTCCTTTTATGCCAACATGGAATTTTGGGCACATTTCAATTCTAGAGTTGACTAGCCTTACACTATGGTTGACTGGTTGACAAGTCATGCATGCATGTTTATTTAGCTTGTTGAAGACTTTAAACATTCCAACAATTTGAGTGGAGTTCTAATTTCAGTTTTATCATTGATTTCATGTAAAGGAAAGATTTAAAATGTTCTAGTAGCTCAAGAGGAGTCTATATTTGAAGATTGGTGTAGTATTTTGCATGGTAAAAGTTTGACTCAAACTTTGAAATATCATCCATTTTCAAATGCTAAGGATCTTTCATGCAAGCATAAGACAAAAGGATTTTATTTTTAGGTCTTTGGACGGCTTTATTTTGACTTGGTTAATGTGATATTTGACTTCTTCTCTATTTTTAGTGCCAACCTATTTGGCTTGTGTATCTTTTTCTATATAAGTTGGCTTTTTTAACCTTGAATTATATCCCTCTTTTGGCAAGACAAAATTCTACCAAAGATTGAGTTGTAACCTTTTTTCAGATTAATAGAAGGACTATTTTTTTCAGATTCTATCTACTAGTATAGTATATTTATGTAATTGATTTTTATAAGTGAGAGTTTTCTTCCTTATCAAGTCTTGATTCTTACCTAGTTACTAGCTATTTAGATTATGCAAGTCATGTTCCATGTTTGATATCTTTTAGCTAAGTTTATAATAGATGTAAGTAGTTGTTTAGTGCCTTGAATTAGTCCTATTCCATCATTTCCCTCAAGCTTTGATCATAAGATAGAACCTTTTCATGAAATACTTATTCATATTGGTTAATTAGAGTTGAAAGTTTAGCCTTTCTATTGTTTAAATTAGTGTTTTAGGAGCTCTAACTGATTGGATCAACCAATCATTCAGGTGTATGACCATCATTAGATAGGATTTTCTTTCAAGTTTTCTTTCTCTATTTTCCCAGGTAGTTTGTAGCATAGAGAAAATATCCTAATTGATACACCAAAGGGAGGTAGCCCTTACAATCTAGAGATTCAATCCACTGATTAGGGCACCCACAACCTATGATTGTTTCCATGTTTTAATAGATTATGAAGGCTTGAAACTACATTCACACGGGTGAAAGTCTGATTGAAAATAGCATCCCTCATGAATATTCAATAGCATCTTTAGGTTTTATTTTTCAAAATTTTATTTTACTTACAATCTACCTTAGTTTCCCTCATGGATATTTGGTATCACCTTTAGTTTTTATTATTATACTTTTTTATTTTAATTACTATCAACCTTATTTTCCCTCATGGATCTTTCTTAACACCTTCCATTTTTATTTATTAGCATTTTATTTTTACTTACAGTTTTCGTTAGTTTACCTTTTGGATCTTTAGCACCGTGAGGATTTATTTTTCATCATTTTATTTCAGTTACAGTCTACCTTAGTTTCCATCATGATCTTTGGTAGGATGTTTGGTTTTTATTTTTCATTATTTTATTTAAATTTCAATCAAACTTAGTTTTCATCATATATATTTGGTAGCACATTTGGGTTTTACATTTACATTGTTACATTTACCACACTTGTACACTCATCCTTAGTGTCTTTTTGATTCTTTGGTATCTTTTTATGATTCCCATATTTCAATATGATTTATAATATAGGTGAATGTGATAAACACTACTTAGGTTAATATCAACTCTCTAGTGACATAATTACCATTTGTCATAGTGTTTAAATTCTTAGGGTATTATTTCCATTATTTGACTTACATTTCCATGTACTATCAAATTCCCACTTTTGTCTATTCACTTCTAAAAACTTCCCCTTTTTTTGGTTAGCTACTATCATGCATTAATTATATCATTCCTTTTTTGCAAGGATAAATATTCCACAATCCCCATATTTATGTCTCCTTTCACATGAAGCACATTTGGGTTAAATTCTAGATTGTATTCTTTTAAAAGGTGCAAGCCTATGAGTCTTTATAAATCTTGGTCTTTAGGTTCTCCTCTTTAACAGTTAGGTGTAGGATCTTTTATGTTAATAATATTTAGCACCTATTTTGGGGTTTAAAATTTTATATAGAAGAATAAAATAGAAAATTTCAAGAGATTTAAAATCCATATTTTAATAAAAGGCAATCTTAAAAGGAAAAATTATATCTCATAATTCACATCACACTAAAATACATGATATATTTTATCATGTCTCATATTATAGTCAAATATCAAACTCCATAATTGGTATTATGATAGAGTTTAGGTCCATTAAAATGTGGTGGGATACTAGACTAGGGTAGGATGTCTCATTACATCATTATTTATCTATATATTCTTAAATTATAGTGCCAACTAAATTATCATGCAAGTTCTTAATCCTCATAGTAGACCATAAAATATATAAGGCATCTTAAGGAATGGTGAACATGTTGTGGAAGGTAGGATCCCATTTAATTTCCATGAATTTATCCTTCATGTGATTATACTTATAATTCACTTGTTAGCTCAAGCTTACACTTTCTAGGTGGGATTCTCTAAATGCTTGGTGTTGATAGTTTTTAGCTTTTCCCCACTTGATTAGTGTGTGAATTTGTTAATGATGTTTACATACCCATTTTGATCCATTGCATCCTTTTATATACATCTCATCTTTACAAATATTCCATTGATGTATATTTATCTAGTTGATCACATCCATTTTATTTACATTCACATTTTTTTATCTACTTTCTTCAAATTCAACTCTTACCTTTTATTTATAGTGCCTCTTGGATTTTTTAGTTTGTAAGATGCATTTTAATACATTGGGGAATACAACCAAGCCTTCATAAAAAATCCCCATCACCCTTTCATTTTCACACCATCTCCATCATATTCATGTCTCTATATATTCATATTTTACTAGATCTTGATTTATAAAAAACATTGATTTTGAGTTTACACTTATTAGAATATTCAATTCTCTTAGTTGTACATCTGTGTATGAATTGAGTTCACACTTATCTTACATTGGATGTTTTCAACACATAATTTATTTCCCATTTTTTTGACTTAGATTCTCACTTGTCTTATATTATATGATATTTTTAGTTATCCTCGTATCCTTATTTGAACATCTCTCACATTTTCTTACATTATCTCTCAATTTTTATTAAATTGGATATCTACCTTTAGTATTTATTCTTTGAATCTTATTTTATGTTTTGTCTTAAATGTTGATGTAATTTATGACTTATTATTCAAAAAATCCTACATAACTTATGTTTTTTCATAATATTTTCATCTTACTCACATTTGGCGTGTGTCTTTGTGTGTCATAATTTTATACTTCAAAATATACATAAAAATTAATACATATATCTTTGTGTTTTACATTCATCCCCCATGTGGTGGCTGAGGCACCACGATCCTTAAAGAGCTTATAGATTAGACACATTTAGGGACCTCTCTAGTGTCTGGGTAAGAGATCATAATCATGAGACATCTACTTATGCTATGGATAGATCCACATATAGATTATTTACTTACTCTATAATCACTCTAGTGAAGTAATATCCATGGTCAAAGAAACCTTTGCCTCAACTTCATGTTTCCATGTCATAATGTCTCTTCCCACTAGGGCTATAAATGGAGTAGTAGTAACAACTTTATCCCATAATTTTATGTCTCATTTATCCACTCAAAATAATATAAACTACAATTATTTATTTCTAATAAATGGTACAGTGGGATTCACTATTTGTGTAATGTCATGCTCTAGTACTATGTCATATAATATATCTTGGTTGACAAACTCAAATAAAATCCTCCACTATGTCATCTTTATTACTGCATCTACAAAAAAAAATAGCATTAGATATTTGTATGTATGAAATATGAAATTAAATATGCATATCTATAAAAAAAACTAATAGTTAAACATTAATGAATATTTTATTTCTACTTGTCTAAGGGTGTTATTAAATGATAGTCTCTCCATATTCCATGCCTCCAAGGATATTTTCCTATCCTAACACAATTTGGGTTTGTAAACTACCCATTTATCATGTTTTAAAACCAATAAATAAATACTTGGTAACTACAATCATCCTCAAATGACCCATCTATCCCATCTCAGTGTCTTTGCCTCTATCATAAGAGCATTGGGACTAGTTCCTACATATTTTGATAGTCACTCCTACTTCTTAAATTATTCCATCCACATCACATGGGGAATTATTAGGTATAAAAACTAATATAGTGTCTATTATGCATTGTCCCCCCACTCCTCATGGCTCTCAAGAATGTCTCACCTAATGCGGTGGGACTACTAGTGATTCTACCAATTGTACCTATTTAAATTGTCTAAAAACTTGGTCACATAATTACATAAGGCTTTGAAAGCTAGGTATAATGTATTATGATCTATTTTTTCACCCATGATTATACTATGTAGGTTCATGATGCCAAATGATACATGGTGCCTTCATACAATGTCTATATAATTTGGTTTCTAAAAATAGTCTTTAGTGAAAACTACACATGGATCCATATCACCACTCAATCCATATCCCATTTCCTCATCTGAGGTTAGTGGTCCTTGATTTAGTATGGTATCCATGGTCACTAATACATTAGGAATAAATTAAATATTCAATAGTAAAATAGTGTGATAGGTCCCATAGTCTGTATTCCCCTACTAAAAATCTCATATAAGTCATGTACTAGTTATACCCATATCATAGCTCCCATGTTTTGGATATTTCTATTTTTTAAGGTACACCATAAAAAAATAATGATATATAGTGTCACAACCCATTCTAACTTATAACACAACATTCGCATGGTTAAACTCTTGATGATGGCCTTTTGAATGTCCATAATGCCATAGAAATATAAAAATAAAGAGTTTGATTATCAACTTATGTTGATCCTACTAGTCAAACCCTATATCCCATCAATCCAAATCCTAGTGATCCACATAAATATTGGTGCATTATGTATCATCAATATGCCATCAATGGGTAACCCTAATATATAATATACATATTCAAGGGTGATGGAAACATCCACTATGTCCTCCTTCACATCCAATCTAAATGTATAATTAATCCTCTCCTAGTGCCTAAGTAATATAGAAATAATCTTAGTGTTAAGAGGAACCTATCACATATCTATAATATTTTTAAACCCTAGACTAATATAGTAATGATCAATCCACATCTGTAAGCCTAGATAATATATCCAAAAGCCAATTTACATCTACTATTCTGTAGAGTGACCACCATATCTGTAAAATATCAAAAAAAGATACCCAGTTATAATTTTGATATAAAAATATGAAATAAAACTAAAATATAAATAAAAAATTACATCAAAATTAAAATGGTCTTTATTTATACTATATAGGCCATTTTTTTTTTCTACTACATAGACTAGTTGTAATTATACCATACCATCCATGTATTTTAAGTTTTATTGTGTCCACCATACTTGAATTTTATCGACCATCCTATCCTATCCTATGATATTAGCTACATACCTACTATATTGGACATGTTATTTATCTTCCAAACTACATCATTAATAATTATATTGTATTAACCATGTAGTTTTTCCCATACATTATCAACCTCATACATACTACATCAATCATGTTTTTCAAAATTTTACTATATGGGCCAAATATTTTACTCAATATAATTTATTGACCTTTTTAGTGTGTTTTGATACATCACAGTTGTGAACATAAAAGGTGGTATCAAACTTTTTTCTATTTTTATTTATCTAGATTTATTATCATTTATTAGTTTGGCCCTAATAAATACCCTTGTCTCTAAATTTGACCCTATTTCTAATTACCACTCATCATTATTTTATCCATGTTTTGATGTTGGTTGGGTAGAGTTTCACTACAAAGACTTTTGTTAGTGCATAAATATCCTAAATTTAGTCTATCTACTCAAAATTTAAAAAAGAAGTAATTAATGCATTACCTACCTACATATATCTTGTCATCTCTCTGTAAGATTCCCATGCATCTTCCTCATAATCCTTGAGAAATCATCTCTCATAACTATATAAATAGTGATCTATGGTTCTATTTTATCAAAGTATAAATTAAATAGAAGATATTCTTCTTAATTTATTTTTAGTAAAAATTTAAAAATGTTTAGTTTTTTATTATTGGTAAAGTGGGATTTTAAAAATTGAGTTTACCCTTTACAAGGAGAATTCATGCTCAACCAAAATTTCTAGATAAAATAATAAAACCTACATAGCATATCAAATGACTAGCCAAGAAACAAAAATAACTAAAAATAATAGGAAGATAACAAAAAGTAGTAGGAAAGAAAATTATATCAAATAACTTCACTCACCTAAGAATTTCTTCCCATTGTGAAAAATCCTCTTAATAGCCTTCTCCATTAGGGAAAGATATTGGGAATGAGAATCATAATCCATATTCTTCTTCATACCTTCGACCTTATTCATATCCTTACTTGGGCTATCCTCCTCACATTTCCTCTTAATCAGATGCTTGAGTCCATCCATATTGATCATGTAATTTCACATAGATACTTTTGATAAACTTCACAAGGATTTCAAAATTTTATTTGAGAGAATCACTTTCATTTTCTAAACTACTGACTCTATCTTCCAATATTTTTACTTGGGTCCTTGTCTCTTCCATTTTTACTCTAGAATAGGGAAAACCATTCTCCAAACTAATAATTTTTTTTATCAAATATCTTAATATTATGTGGTCCCTCATAAACCAACATAAGAATGCTTTATGAAAATTTATCTCCTTGTCTAGCTCGTCCATTCTACTATACTCCTTGATCTGATCCACATAGTCTTTAAGGTCACATCTAACCTTGGCCTTACCCTTTTTAACATCTTTCTTTGGAGGTATTACTCAATTTGTCATCTCTACCTTCCCTTAGAATATGTTTACCTTCCACCACTTCCTAAATATTATCATCGGGCTCTCCAGCTAAAACAAGAGACACCTTTATTTTCTTCCCTTCACCAATATGATCCTTATGTCAGTTCACCTATCCCCTAGCCTCCTTATCCTTATGTTTATCCTTGGATAAAATCATAAAGACTCTATTCTAGCATTGATATTTATTATTACTTGAAGGATCTAAAGACCAGGAAGATCTTCTACTAGAATTGTAGCAATGCTTGTAAATAAAAAAATATTACCTAGTGTAGGGGTAATTAATTTTTTCCTTCTCTAACATCAATAATTGAAGACACCAAATAATGGATTATTTATAAAGGAATAATTATAGGTAAATGTTGCATTAAGTAGTTCAAAAAAGTAAAGTGATTGTAATGGAACACCATATACCTATTTACTAGTGTTAATAATCTCATGATTTACTTGGAAATCACATCATAGAGTCATGGAAAATCCTCTCCTGAAAATCCTCCTTGGTACTCGATGAGCTCCTCATTATCCAAAATGAATTTTCCTTCTCCATGATATAGTCCATGATTAATTTAATGCATTTTAAATCCTTGATCTTTAAGATAGTAACATGATTAGTAATCTATGTAGACACTTCTATGGAGGCACCCTTAAAATTCACAACCCTTTTCTTTCAATTGATAGTAAAATTATTGAACACAAGCTGATCATGGCCCTTAATCATTTGAATACTAGATAATTTACAAAACTTCATTATCATTCATCAGTTATTCAAACAAACTAGGTTTGATTTTATTTAGATTACCATGCTTGTGTCATTATTTATTTTTCAACAGTCAGAATTAGATTGAGATTGATTTATAGTATAGTACCAACAACTTATATCAATTCTATACACACTAAAATTATCACCATTATAACTCGACCTAAGCATTTTAAATCTTTAAATGACACAATACATTATTATACAATTTCTTAAATCATCATTATTATAGTTTTGATTTATGCATTAGGCTACAGTAATAAACTAATATAGGAAAATATTTCCATAGACTAAGATAGAGTGTCATAATTTATTAAAATATGCCTTATTAGATAAACTTATTTTGGATTGTATTAACATATGATTATGCATGAGTATTATTCTTCATGAACCCCATTAGGAACTTACTTAATAATTTTCTAAGCTAAATCATTGGTTAGGAATTAATTCCTATTTCACATCCTAAATATCTAGGAAGCAACTCTCATATTGGAAAAATAGTCCAAAGCCTAATTTACTTAATTATATATGTGCTAGATTTAGACATTCTAAAGGGATTCACTAATAACCAGAGCTTCTTCTATCATATGATTTATATTCCAATTGGCACCATTATTTTTGGAAAGATAATTAATGATATTAATAAAATCCCCTTTAATAAATAGACTATGTATTATGATCTCCTTGCCAATTATAAACCCCACAACACCACCATATATTCATCCCAATGATTGGTTTTAATTCACATGTTACATTCATAAGTATCCATAAACTCCCATTTATCATTCTAAATGAGTCATCCTCCTCCCAAAGCACTTGGGTCTCCTTCGGAGGATGAATTGAATTTTAATATAACCCATCATATAGATGATACTTTCCATATAACATTTCAACTAACCTCAATTTTAGGGTCTTCTTATTATCTTTCAGCCAAATTTATGTTCCACTTCCTATTTATAGCTACTTCAAGATTAAATAAGTCCTTTTATTTTTTGGGTATTTTAATTTTGAAGTTATCACAAATAAATACTAAAATTGTGTTAGCAAATATTATGTTGGATTTATTGATGATCCTAAAAATTCTATCATTTTTCTATTTATAGATGCCCTAGAGGAAATTAGAAAGGACCATATGCCATAAACTTATCAGATTGTTATAATTCAAGTATGCCGTCCATGAGAGACATAGTTCCACTAAAGAGGTGGGTTGAGACCAAAAATTTTGTAATAATTATAATAAAATCCCCACATCTTGAATTAAAACATGAAGCCTATCATAATATAAGCAACTAACTCAATATCCCTTTTAAATAAAGGACATGTATTCACCAAGATCAAACCTCTCACCTAGATATTTTGCAAAGTAAGAATTTTTTTTTAATAGATGGTTAGAAGAAAATGTTCACTTTAGAAACCAAATATTTTTTCCCAATATTTAACCCAAGGTGTGCTAGGTTGAATAGGGTTGATCATCTTGGTGTAACTTGATTTTACACTATAATTCCCATGGAAGGAGCATGTCAAGAATAATTCATCTTATTTTTAAATATTAGGGATATGAATCTTTTTAAGAATAATGTTCATATCATATAGTATGGAATTATTTTATTCACAAAGGTTCTTAACTCTAAGGTGTTTCCATTTATTTATAACTTCAAAAACCATAAAATAATTAGCCACAAACACACCATATGAATTTTTAATATGAATGCATATAATATGCCATGGTTACAAGTCATTAAAAGGTTAAATAAATATCCAAGGATCATCCCAAAATATCACATTTATACCATCTCCAATATTCCATTTTAATCCACTAATAAGAAGATCTTTTCTCTTGACAAGGTAGTTCTAAAAATAGGATCCCCAAACAAACCAATCTTCAAAAATAAGGTCACTTTATTTGGAATTAAAATAATGTACTCTCAATATGGTTGTATAATGGTTATATTCCTTGATCAAGTACCACCCTTGCCTTGATAGAAGAGTTCAATTCATATCTTTTAATATTCTTAGTCCTAATCCATCAAATTATTTGGGAAGATAGACCTTTTCCCAAGTAACCATAGGGAACCTACTTTTGTCCATTAAACCCATCCATAAGAATTTATTTTGATTTTTTATAATTTTTTCCACAAATAGCTTTGGCATTTTGAATAAAGACATTAAATAAACTGGAAAACTTTGTAGTACACTTTTGATGAGTGTTAGTTTACTCAATAGGGTAAGAAATTTCCCTTTCCATCCATAAAGGTTTTTATGAAATCTATTCACTAGAGGGTGCCATAGGGGATGAGACATAGATCCATATAATAGGAGAATCCCCAAATACTAGTAAGAAATTCTTTTATTTGGAAATATAAAATAAAATCTATGTTGAGTTGTCTCATTATGGTAATGTTGAAGTAAACTATACTTTTATCAAAGTTCACTTTCTATTTAGAAGCCTCCTCATACCTGGAGATGAATTCCTTAAGTTATTTCACTTTATTGACCAAATTTTCTACAAGGATAATTATATCAACCATTAATTATTAGTGTAAATTGGGGTCAACACCATTAACATCTCTAAAACCTCTAAGTATTCCAAGTCTATTAGTAGATAATATGGGTCTATTGAGAGATTTAACCATCATTATAAACAATAAAGGTGAGATAAAATCCCCTTGTCTGATGCCTCTTTACTTCCATAGAATACCTATAGAACCTCATTCACTAAAATAAAAAACATCACTAAAGAGATGCATGATTTAATTAATTTCCTAAATTGAGGCTTAAATCCACACTAGTTTAACACTCTATCTAGGAAAATCCAATCCACTATGTTGTACACCTTGCTCATATCAAGTTTGATTATCATTCCATCTTGCTTATTTTTTCCCCTTAAATGAATGGTTTCATGCATCATCAGGATAACATATTGGATTTGCCTTCATACCACAAAGCCTTCTTGCTTTATAAACATTATTTTTCCAATAAATCATACATTATATAGGACATGATTGTAGAAAAAAAATTAGACCATGTTGCATAAGCTAATTGGTTGGAATTCTTTAAAATTTGACACTCCTTCCTTGTTAGGGATTACGACAAGAAAAGTATTATTCATTTATCCAAGTATATTACTAAAAGAGATGAACTTATATATAAAATAAAATAAATCCACCTCCACAATGTCTAAATAATGTTGTAAAAATGTATTTAGAAAACCATGAGGACATGGGGACTTTTCTCCATTTAAAAGGAATAAAACTAGTTTAACTTATTCATATGAGGTCAATTCAATAAATCTCCTTATTTGATAGAGAAATTTTAGATATTATATTATGACTTATGTGATTGATGGTGGTCATGTGGAAAAATTTAGTGTTTTTATCACCTTATTTGAGCCAAATCACCTAGATTTCATTTGTTAGAACCTTTCATATTTAGCAACAACCATATGATAATCACATTATAGGTACTTTTACTCATTAATTCTCTCATCATTCATACCATTAGTTACAATGTGATTCTAAAAAATAGATAACTTAACTTGAACATTCTATTTTTGGTTTAAAATATTTTTGGACACCTCTTTGTTTAAATTTTTATATTCCTCTTGACCACTTTTATCTTTTTCACTAGTTTAAACATGACAATCCTAGGGACGTTGACATTACACCACTCCTTATTCCTATCAACTAGATTTGAGTGGATAAACCATGTTTTTAAATATAAGAATATTCATTTAATCATTGATAATTTCATCCATATTAAGAAACAAATTATTATGATCAGAGCTGACACAAGGCAAGGTAGATAGATAAAAGTCTTGATGTAGATTCAAGTCAATTGAAATCAAAATTTTATCTAGCTTTACCTATATCAAACTACTTCTCAGTATTCTATTTGACCATGTGAAAATATAACCTATAAGTACTACATCCATAAATATATTATAGGAAAATAATTATATTAAGTCCTCCACGCTCTTAGAAAATATTAAATACCTTGTTAATTTTACAAAGGACTCAAGGGGGACTAAAATCCCCTGAAATCATCCATGAAATTTTACCACATTCCTTACTAAAATAGGTGAAATATTCCCACATTTTTTTGTTCCCTTGAGGATTATTTGGAGCATATATGTTATAAATAATACATATATTTTTATCCCTTCTATTTTGGAAAAAAAAACTAAGTGATGACAATTCTTACTCAGAACATAATCTTTGACTTCACTATCATTGCACTACATGGTTAGGCCTCTAGAAGATCCCATAGAATTAACACAATAAACCTACGCTTCCTTATAGATTTTACATTTGTTTTCCTCTATCAATTGTTCATTCATTTTAGTCTCCTAAAAATCCATTATACTAGGCCTATTGTTTCTCCTTAAATCCCTTATTATTATTATTATTATTATTATTATTATTATTATTATTATTATTATTATTATTATTCATACCTATTATGTTCTAGATGATTATCTTCATTTGAGCCTATTAAATTGGATAGTACCACTTGTGCCACATATACTACCTCCTTATTTTTTCTCCACCTATTTATATCCTTTTGAGGTAATCTTCTAGACCTCTTTGAAGATCCCATATCTAAAGTTTTATTTAGCCACTTGACACCCTTGGAAGGAGTGTCAATGTATTCATTTTTTTTTGACTTGTGGAGATGTAATTTTTTTACCTATATATTCATTTCTTTTAAGTCTTTTTCCTTCATAGGTAGATCCTCTTCTTTTTTCTACATGTTATTATGGACCTAGTCTTCTTGATAACAAGAGTGTCTTCTTCAAATGTACAAGTAACCTTTTCAACACTTTTTTATCCTTTATAAAATTATAAATAGGAGAAAAATATGTGGATTTAAGGTTAAAATGAGACTTTACTAACAAAATTTAAACATTGATGAAGAAGACTTCAGTATTCCCAAGCTATAACTAGTCATTTTAGTTTTCTACCATCCCTAGGGAATTCAATTCATCTTCCTTCCTATTATTTAAATATGAAATATCAATGGGTTTAAATAGTTTAAATAGATATTCAACCTCCATAATATTTAATAATTCCTATAGGCCTTTGTCTCAACCATGATCTTGGCATTACCTTTTGGATCACCTCCTATATTTCCCACATTCTTAGCCCGTCTAGAGCATTATGATTCCTCCATTTGTTTTTTCTAAGCTTATTTGTCCATTTTTTCCATGGGTCTATTGTCCTTAATGTTTTTTAAATGGAAAATATTACACATATGGCCTAGTTTATTTTAGTGATTACATTTCAAATCTAAGTCCTATATTCAATCTTTTGAATCCATTCACCCTTTATAGTATTCAATATAACACTTGAATGTAATTCCTAGTTGACAAAGGCATTCACACATAATCAAGCATGAACTAACATGGTTCTTGCCTTTGTAATTAAATCAAAACATATAAAGTAAAAAAATTATTGGTTAGGCTTATCATAAGGTGATATTCCTAAAATTCCATTGGCAAACCCAAAAAGCGGACCCAAATAGGCATATTATTTATATCTTATTTTTTGGCATCAAACCTAGATTTTAACCTTCTAAAAAATAAACCATTTTTTCTCATTAACCATGGTCCTTCAACCATAATTTTGGCACAATCTTAGTCAATGTTGAGTTTGATAAGGAAAAATCCATTAGTCATTAAAAATATCTCTAGATTTCCCTTGGCATCTATTTTATCTCTTCCCATCTTCTGAACACATCAATGTTAGGGAGATGCCCCATAATTCATCCTTTAATATAAGTGTCTCTTGATTTCATATGACTATTTCTCAATTGATATATTTTCCCTTAAGACTATCATCCCAAGATATATTGAAAAGAAGGCCACCATTTCTACCTAAACACTTACCTTTTCTCTCTTCCAAATGTAATTTAGGGATAAAAGGAATATCATTTTGGACATCCCTATTAGGAGGTCCCACTTATGGTCTCAGACCTCCCTATGACCAATGACCATCATCATCCCCTTTTTCTAGCTCAAAATCTTTCTTCAAAACACCTCCCTAGTCCACATGACCTTTCCTCTCCATGCGCCACTCCATATGTGATCATTCCTCATAAATTTATATTGTTATGATATATGTGGATGTGTTCCTATTAAAATCCTTTAATGTGGGTAAAATGTTTAGTTATTTACCTCTATACTTTTTCTATCATATATTTTTCTCCTTCGGTCCATTTTATAAGGTTAAAACTGAAATAAGCATTAGGATCTTAGTGAAATAAGGATTTTTTAGGTGCTAATAGTTTTTATTTCTAGAAAATTATATTTTTATCTTATTAATATAAAAAATTAAATTAATATGGGGAAGTACTAGGAATGAAACACCTCATACAACATTCATTTTTATTATAAAACCAAGATCATATAATAATTAAGTAATTCAATAACACTTTTAGAGTCAGCTACTCATTCTAAGATCATTTATAGGATCATTGGATAACTTTAACATATAAGGTCCACTCTAAATTGATTTTATAAGAATGAAATAAATTCTTAGGTTTTAGATCTCATTAATGATGATATTTGAGTGTTATAACAACAAATAATTGAATTAAATATTTTGACAAGGTAAAAAATTATTGTCATTGACATTTGAAATAACATTTTTTTAATTTTTTATACTAGGTTAATTAATATGAAAATGGAATGAACATAAATAAAAATATATATTAACCATTCTATGTTGAAGATCCTCTTTTTCAGCATAAAAAATTCAATATTTTCAAACAAAAATAGTTTTTGATAAGATCAAAACAAGGAAGTGATCAAATATTCAACTAATAATCGATCAATATAATTATATAGGCACTCAAATATACACTAAAATATTTAAATATTATAAATAAAGATAATTATAAATAATTTAATAATTATTCCTTTAAATTTTTTATCAAAAATGAAATAAAATGCAATAAAATAATTGTAAAAACTACAAAAAAATACTAGAGATTAAACATATAAAAAATATAAAGTACTTAAACTTGATTATGTAAACTATCTACAAATCATGTGAGGCTTAAATTTTAAAGATATTTAAATGAAACATAAATGATGGAAAAACTTATTGACACCACAAAAAATTTTATATTAAATGTATTAGTGTAATTATTTGACCTTCCATTACTCTTATTAGAATCTCATGCCCCTACTCCTCTCATTTGTTGTATTTTAGCAATAGAAATGCATTGACCTACTCCTATTCGTGCCATGCTTGTATATAAAAATTATCACCCTATAACTTTAACTAAAACCTTCTTATTCATGCCCTTACTCATATATTAAATTTATCATCCTGTAATTATAACTGAAACCTCTTCCTGTACATGTTCTTACTCATGTATTAAATTTATCACCTTAATCCTATGCATCTCCCTTATAATTCCTTATTTTCCCCCCCTTGTTATTCCTATAAAAATTAAAAAACCAAACCTTACAGATTTGTTTCCAAAAAATATATATTTTAGTGTCCCATGATGAAATCTCGCTCATTTTAAAAGGTGGAAATTTTCAAATTCTGAATATGCCATCTTAAATTTTCATTTATTCTCAAATTCAAATAGTACATTTCAAAAATTCATATAGTTGTAATTAAATATATATCGATCACATTGAAATGTGGTTAGAAAATATTAAGGCAACATATTCCAATTTCAAATAAGTTATGGGTGCATAATTTTTAAAATCTCAATATGTCCAAATATTTAATAAAGATTTTCAAAAATAATATCATATATAATAAGATTAAAAAATCTTTACAAATAGCATTGTATAATAGTTCAGCCTATTATGGCATTATTTTATTACAATATGAATTGCATATTAAAATTATTTTAAATCATTAGTATTGTTATAGTGTTTTTGTGCAACATTTTTTTGACTCAATTTTTTTGTGTGTATTTAAAATTAAATATTTAATATTGAATGTAAGAATTGTTTTTGTATCAATATTATAAGATCTAACACTCCATATTAGAAGGCAATAGAACTTACAATGAAAACTAGAAAATAAGAAAAATAAATCATGATGTTGTATTTGAGTTTTTTGTGAGTCAAAATATTCCATTTGGTGTTATCCTCTCCATCCTCATGGCTGAATCCTACCTCATTTTCTGCAATTAATATTCTAATATACTAATTCTACCTTATAATATTATTATTATTATTTTATATATATATATATATATATATATATACACATGGCTGAATCCTACCTCATTTTCTGCAATTAATATTCTAATATACTAATTTTACCTTATATTATTATTATTATTATAATATATATATATATATATATATATATATATAATGTTATAATATATGTATATAATAATAGTTATATAAGGTAACAGTAGTAAATTAGAATACTAATGGCAGAATCCTACCTACCTACCTACCTATATATATATATATATATATATATATATATATATATATATATATATATATAAGTATTACAAGCTATTAATTTATTGTAATTTTAAACTATAAAACTTTGTAAACTATTAAGTACAATATGCTATTTAATTACATGAACACTATTATTTAAAATATTAAACCCTAATAATTACAAAACCAATCATATATTTTCATGTGTAAATATTTTGTGACATCACAATCATAGTCTATAAATCAATAAAAGTTAGATGTCACATCTCATCATATGGATAAGTTTATGGGGTTGCAAGATTATTACAAAATTTCATACATCAAACTTTCATAGCTTCATGAGCTTATAGTCTCTAACACATTAGGTTGATGAAAGTCACTACTATGATACAAGCCAATCGCATCTCACTATGTGTTACAATTTTACAGCATCATAGTTGCTTGCAAACTAGGAAAATTCTAATCTCTTACAAGAATGCTAAGCAATTGCATTCTTGATCATTATAATAACATCTCATATTATATTTATATTATAATTTTTTCATAATTATCAGCTATATATAAAAAATGAATTCATCTTGAGAATTAGCATTTAGAGTGGGTGTTCATCCACTTTAAATTATAAATTACTAATCATATTTAGACCTATTATTTGAAAATATTTACATGTTATGTTGAACCATTACATAGAGTAACAATAAGTAGATAATTCATCATTTTTTCTAGGCCCATCCTCAATATTAACTCTTAGAGTGGGAAACCACCTAGTTTAAATTAGAAACTAATAATCATATGTACACTATTATTATTAAAAAATTTCTACAATGCCTTATGTTGAATAGTCACATAGACTTGGTAATAATAAATTGGTAACTCATTCTTTTTTCTAGGTTCATCTTGAGAATTAAATCTTAGATTAGTAAGTTACCCACTCTAAATGAGAAACATAAAATCCTATTTTCACTATTATCATTTGAAAATATTAACATATTAGCATTATGTTGAAGCATTTAACATAGAGTAAAAAATCATTTAACATATCTTTTTTTTGCTAGGTCCATCCCAAGAATCACTCTTCAGGTGGGAAACATGTTAATATATGCCTACTTATTATGATTGCATCGCTGGTATGTTTTACATATCCTACTTGTTGGTTAACATCGTGTCTCATACTTTGGGTCTTATGTGATAGTAGTGAGTTTCTCATCTGTTTAAGAGGCCAAATTTACTCTCAAGAACAAAATCATTAGTTATAAAAAATAGAAAGATAAATATTTAAATAAATTAATATGAAACTTGGAGCATATAAAATTCATTCAATCACTACTCAATCATTAGAATCTCAGATAATCTATAATAAATTAGAGAATTAGAGAAAGAATTTAACATAACTCAAAAATACCTTGGAAAAAATGAGTGCTTTGATTACTTAAAAATATCACCTCTACTTGAAAAGTAAGAAGTATTATTATAAATATATAAAATATTAGGCCCACCACCATGTTAAATAATATTTTAATGTAATATTTGAACAACTATAGATTAAAATGATTCAATTCACTTTTTTTATTAAGGTTCAAGATGAGGTATTTTTTGACAAGGGACCCTAATCCCTACAAGAAGAATAGATACAAAAAATAACTAGAGTAATCTCCAATTATAAAAGTGAAACAAGACAAAACAAACACAAGAACAACTAAAATCAACCTAAATATAGCCTGAGAATAGAGTAAATATCACCAAAGATTAAAAAAAATATAAACACTCTAAATGTCCAATGTCCTAATCACATCTTCCAAGCAACTTTTCATATATTCTAGGTTTGATTAATCTGAAGAAGCATATTTTCCTCGTATATGTCTTTAGAGAATTCACTACATTATAGATGTTTACCCTTAACCTTATAAAATATCTTCATATCAATCAATCCTACCATATGTGACCTTAAGTTCTCCAAATTATGAATTCCTTCATGCATGGTTTTTTTACTTCAATTGACCAAGTAACTAGTATTATTATTTAGCTTGTCATTTTCACATTCCAAAACCTTAACCCTATCCTTGAGTCTTTCAATTTGAGTACTAAAATTTTTATCCATATTTTTTGATGCAGTCTTTCATTGTCCTATTGAAGAATTTTAACTCTACCTTTGAGCTCATAAATCTCCATCATAACCACCTCATAATCAATTTTTAAAAATTCAATTCTTCTTCAATTTTTACCCTTTTTTGTTTAACCTTTTAAGAGTCAACCATAGCATTGAAATTCTTGTTTGGGTAATGCGATTGGATTCCTAGATCTTCCATCCCTATCTCTTTAGGGGCATCTCCTGATTTCCTTTTACCCTTATCAACCTTATCAATTAAGACATTGATTCTTTTTACTTTAAATCCTAGTACAAATCTATAATTAAATAAGTCTAAACAATATCTTCTATTCAATTTATTTTTTATTGTGACCTCAGTTATAGTTGGATAACTTAATCCAACTACATGGTGATCATCTTGAACCTATATATCAAGAACAAGTTATTTATTGGTTGTTTCATGTTAAGGTTGTGGTTGAGATCAAATTATTTATTGGACACTTATTTTATCTACATGGGGATCAAATTCAATTTGCATACTAGAAACTATTTGTTTTTTAGTTGTTTCATTTTGAGGATGCAGTCAAAATTGATTGATTCCTTCATGGAACAACTCAAATTCATCATCAATTTATTCCATAGAATAATGGGTGTTCTAAGGAGTGTTATTGTGTGATTTAGTTATCTTGCATGAGTAATAAATTATCTTCCTATAATTTTTCATGAATGATATATTTGTTCAACCTTTTATTTTACATACGACACAAGTTTTATTAATTTATTACTACCCCTTCATTTTATTTATCAATTATACATTAAAATATTACATAATTTGATATAGTTGTACATTAAATACTTATGGAGACACAATTGACCATCCTAAAAAAATAAGGTCTCAATCTTGTCCTCATTGAAAAAATTTAGAGTTCTTCTCTTAGCAAAATTGATTCTAATACCAACTATTGAGATCTCATTATTCCATTGTTTCAAATAATATCTCATTAAGCTATCCCAAGTTTGGGCTATACCAACATCTTCAATAATAATAATAATAATAATAATATTTAATTTTTGGCATGTTTTATCTTTAATAAACTTGGCCATGACCTTCAACATTTCTTTTATTTGAGAAATTTTATTCATATGCATATTTATCTTTTTTATCATAGGAATTGACTATTTATTATAATTATAACTTTCAATTAATAGATAAAAAAAAGAGACCTTAAAGCCACACTAACCTGGTTTAATAATCCATGAGGTATTGAAGCCTTAGTCTATGTTTCTAGTAGTTTTATCTCTTGTTGTATGACTTTTACCATTCCAATTTCTACTTCTCCAGAGGTAAGGATGCAAAATTTAGGATCTTCTTTGTACTCTGAGAACTATCCCACTCTATTATTCCTCTTCTTGGTTAGATAAAATAACTTCTCTTTAAACTCATGCCAAACTAATGAATTTCCTTCCATGACCTTCCTTTTGGTATCATTTTTCATGGTCCCAATAGCTTTATCTTATTAAATATTCATTTGGGGCTCATTTTCAATCACCCAAGATTAATTTTAAATATTTTCATCTTGTAATTATTCAAACTAGTCTTCCTCCTATGGAGGTAAAGTTGTGGTAAATAAGTGGGAGGGGTGATAAGGGCTAGTAGATTACTAGAGACAATGAAAGATAATGGAATAATGCATGTAGGGATCACTTGGGTGAAACATGAAGGGGTTTTAATTAGGATTTTACCCATGAAATTAACATATAAAAATGTGTACAATGTTTCAATCTATTTTCCTTTGCCTCCAAGGTTTGAAGATTCATCAAATTTTTACTTTCCTTTAGGTATACTAGGATTTTTAGATGGGCCAACATCAATTGATGTGGGTTCAAATGAAAAATAATTTACATTAGTTAATGATACTAAGGGTGGTGATGATACGCCCATGGTAGAAGATGCAATAATAGAGATAATAGGAGCTTCATTTGATACCAAGGCAAATTTTTCAAGCTCCAACATTGTAAACAAACTAATAGTGATGATATTTTTGTTGGATGCATTATGTCTCATGTATATCTTAGTGCCTATTGGAGATTTACTTGAATTATAAATAAGATTTATCAAACCAACTATAATGATATAAATAGTATAAAGAAAGGTGGAAGTGGGGGCCTCAACTATCATAGCTCTTATTATAGACATAGTAGGGGAAAGTTGAATTGAAACTAAAATATCAAAACCACCCTTATTTAAACCCATGTAAATCCATTAAAATTTATCTAGAGAGTCCTCAATAGTATCAAAATTAATTTTTTTATATGAAATTAAAATTTCAACATCCTTGGATACATCAATAATATCAACTATCATAGGAGTATGACTTGAAGTATATATGAAAGTAAAATATTGAGTTACTATAAACATTTTAGAAAATAAAGGATTGATGTTTGAGTAGACATAAAACACAAATATATGTAAAATGTAAATGTAAATTATGCATAATATATACCTACTATGTGATTGAAATCAAACATGATCCAAAAGAATATTTGCAATCAACAATCAAAAGATTGAAATATTAACATTAACATCATTAGCCAAAAAAGATTTAGAAAATGTGCATATATAAGTGGAATATATGTGTGTCCTCACATCCTCATGAATGTAGTATTGTCTTCCCTAATGACCTAATAACACCTAATCAAACTAAATAAAGATGTGTAGGTAAATAACATTAAACAGAATAAAAACCTATACTAACAAACACTCCCCCACCCACCCCCCAAACATAGCTTAGGTGGGTAGTGGAATTTTGTCCTAGAAACAAGGCCTAATGAGATATAAGATACCTAAACCCCAAAAATATCCCATAAATGAAGATACTTGCTATTAATGAAAGATTTCATGAATATATCATCAATTTTCTCCATAGTATAGATGTAGTGGAGATCAATGCCATGTTCATGAATAAGTTCCAAAATTAAATTAATGTGAATCTCAATATGACTTATCCATTGATGGAGGACCAAAATCCTATAGATCTAGATTATGATTTGGTTGACATATAAGATTATTGTTGTTCATTCAAATTGAATACTAAACTCAATGAGAATCACTTGAATCCAAAGAGACTCAATGGAAGAATAAACAACTATTATGTATTACACCTCTATAGAAAATAAATAAATAACATTATTCTTCTTGATTAACCAACTAATTTTCACTAAACCAAATGAGAAATTATAGCCTGAAGTAGACTTATGATTCTAAATATCACCAACCTAATCTAAACCTGTATACCCAATCAAGTCAATGTCAATGCCTAATCCATAATGAATCTAAAAATTATGGTTACCTTGAATGTAGTGGAGAATATTCTTAGCTACTTTCTAATATGGCACATCTAGTTCCTACATAAATATAAAGGCCATGCACACTACATATTAAATATCAGGTCTAGAGTATATAAGATAGATGATTTTGATAACAAGTTATCTATATGAGGTAACATCAACCAAAAGAGATGGATAATCAACATCAATATCCACACCATATAAAAAAGGTAGTTGAATATGGATTATATCTATCCATGTTAAACTGTGCAAGAAAATCAAGAGCATTCTTGGATTTTTTTAATGTGTTCCTAAAGTCAAATTGAGAAATTCAAATACTAATAAAGTAATGCAACAAGCCCAAGTCAATCATTGAGAACCTATTATAAAAAGTAGTTTTAACTTATGTGATGGTGGTTTAATAAATCCATATGATCAATAGATCATCCACATAGAGAAAAAAATCAACAGTGAATCATATTTCCATAAAATATAAACATGTAGAGCATCATTAAATCTAGTGAACCCAACCAAAAATAGAAAAGAATCCATCTTTTCATACCAAGCTTGATGAGCTTGTTTTATTCCATATATATATATATATATATAACATAAGGATTTATGTAGGATTATTTCTTAGCATTAAAACTTTAGAAATATATATATATATATTTCTAAAGTTTTAATACTAAGAAATAATCCTACATAAATCCTTATGTTTTTGCCATGTATATTTCCTCTTTAAGGTCACCATGAAGAAAAACACTCTTCACATCCATCTGACAAACAATTTTAGTGATGTGTTGTGACAATATCAAAAGTGAGTCATATTGAGTTAATTTTGGTAGTTAGGGTGAATCTTGATATAGTTAATGTTAGGTACCTAAGAAAAACCCTTTTGTACCAAACATAATTTGAACTTGTCTATGGACCCATATTTTAAAAAATTGTTTCATAGATACACCTACATCTAATAGGTTTTATTCAATTAAGAAGAGGGACTAAATTCTAATTGTTATACCTAAGTAAGGATTCATACTCCTCTTACATAATAGCATCCCACTCAAAAGTGACTTATTCCTCTTAGAATTAATGTGGATTATAATCAATTTCAATGAATGAATGTGGGGCATTCTATAACTATGAGTGTGTTTACTTGGTGTTTGATTGATCTCTAACCTAATTCCAAATACTTTGTAGTGTCTGTCTAGCCTAAATAGAACCAGTGATTAGAGAGTCAGGAGCAAATTCATCATCCTCTATATATATTCTTAGATAAGGAAGAGGTGATTACCCATCACTTATCTCATCATTAAACTTATAAGAATAATTTAGATCATCAAGAATATGCTCAAGAAAATCTAATTCAATATAATTATCATCAAATCCTAGTGTGTCCAATGAAGAGGTAAATGTGTCAAGTGTAGAGTTTGAAGGATCCTTTTGAAAATGGGAACTTATTTCAATTAAAAACTCATAAGTGGTGGGATGAAGAAGATTTTATTCCTTAACACCCTCAATATATCACATAAAGATGTAAGGATGACTCTAAGGTTTTATTGCCTTACATTTCTTCTTAGGAATATGATTTATAACAAGAGATAAAAACTCTCAAACATGCTTAACTATGGGTTTATGACTACTCTATGCTTCAAAAAGAGTTATTACCTTTAATTCTTTATAAAGAACTTGATTCTATATATAAAAATAAAAATTGATGGCCTTGGCCGAGTATTGAGGTTCAAGAGACTTGGAGTATAGCATACAGTTGGTAATTTCCTTTTAAGACCTATTCTTGTGCTCTGAAGCACCAATTTCATTAGGACTATATGAAACTATACATTTTAATTCAATCCACTCTAATATACATAATTATTCAAAAGGATTATTGGCATACTAAATGTTGGTTCCCAATTATACACCTCTTTCTCTTGGCCTTACACACTTGAGAGAAATAGAAAGCAAAGATGGGAAACCCACTAGAATGTTGGTGTAGATAGGGAGGGGATTGACATCAGGAATGGACCAAATAGAGAAAATGACTGAGAGGCACCTACAAAGGGTATGGTTAGCTCCCTGTTTCTTTTGTCTCCACCTAAAACAAGGTGAGATGACCTATGGGGTAGCTTGCTCACATGGAGAGATTCAACAATTCAATATCCATGGGGATTATTAGCACAAGGGAATATAGATCTAACTAGAACACAACCAAACTTGCTCACTCCACCTAGGAAGGGTTCACATGGAATGAACAAATGTTCTAATTCTAACACAAGATACCAAAGATAGATATTAATATGATTAAAACCTTAATTATAAATAATGTTCAATAAAAGTAAGGAAAAATAGGAGATTTTAATGTTGGGATTTAAAGCACAAAATATAAACACATATTAATTAAACAAAGTTTATGCATTTGTAGGCAAATAACACTTTAGGTATATAAAGGTCATGTTATATGTAGGATAAGATAGGGTAGGACAAGGTTTATCAATTAATGGAAAAGAAAGTGAAGGGTTAATGAGTGAGCACAAAGAAATTCAATAAATTATTGTATCATCTTTACCAATAGATGCATCATAGATCTAAAAAAAATTAAATTGAAATCATGCATAAATGATATCCTTCAAGAACCATTTCCAACTTGAACCTATGAGCCCAAGACTACCCTTAAAAAGGCTATCAATACCCTATTCCCAAATCTTAGAACAGAAAGGATTTTATAACCTAGATATAATCTCTAAATGAATACCATAAAGATGAATACACTAGATAACCAATCTATTAAGCATGTAAAATAGAACATTATACTTCAACAACAAGAAGAGAATGTAAACCATGAATAGATTTCATTTATCAATTGAGTGTGGACTAAATATAATGTGTTTTGAATACATAATAGCGTATCACTATGCAAGAAAACTCTATGACAAGGGAGACATGTCAAATGCTCTCAAATCTTGCCAATGATTTTATATCAGAAATCAATTTGGCATCAGAAAGATCACACAAAGAGAACTCTTTGAGGCTATATCTCTTGACTCAAAAATTTAATCAACCATTGTAAAGGGATAGACCCCCTTTACTTATATAATTAAACTAAACCTAACATATTCCCAAAGATGCTCCAATTGGAGAATTATTTTATGGCCCTAGAGTCTATTAAACCTTGTAACAAACATGATTCCATGGATATTCTCTTGCTCTTGTGATGATGGCAATATGTATCCTCCACCTCGGTAGAATATTTTTTGGTTATCTATGTGGAAGAATATCTCATAAGGGATAAAACAAAACCTTTATCCTCTTAAACAACAAACAAAAACTTCCCTTTCCTATCCTCATGATTACATAAAACCCAACTGAAAGGGGCATTCCATTAACAAGCTAGTTACAATAGTTTCTCAGTAAGAAACAAGAAAAAAGAAGGGAGGGAAGGGGAAAAATAAGTGGTCTCAACTCAAAAAAATTAAAATATCTAGTTATGTTCTAGAGTCAATATAGATGATGTAATCTTTCACCAACTTATTCCTATACCTTGTGTATCCTTCCAACATCAGAGTGAGATTTCCTTGGTTGGAGCCTACTTGATAGTTAAATTTTACTCAATATTCTTCAATCTAGGTGGCAATCTTTTGAAGCATGATCTACTTTCATCAATGAGCTCCTTAAGATGATCCCAAGATCTCTCAAGTGATGCCAATTAATTTATTTTATCAACATAGAGTAATCTTGTGGTGCATCAATGAAGTTTTAGAGTAGTGTGTATTATCTCTTCCTCTAAATCACTTACACCATCAAGACTTAACATATTCTTGAGTGTAGCATCTATCTCTTTTATTACAGTTTTGAGGGACTACTCCTCTCCTTTCAAATCAAAGATGTCATCTTTGAGCATCGCTAGTCAATGCTTGATTACCAATTGATATTATCTAGGCCTCTTGTGATCATTCAAAGCAATGATATTTTCAACCATCAAAGTATTTGTGCCCATCTTATAGAAACCATCCATTTTCCATTGGACTTCTTCCCACTTCTTAATGTCAACTTCATAGATAAGCATATGAGCATCATAGTCTCTCTTATTGTCCACTATGTTATTCAAGCATTTCAATGCTAAGTGGACTATTTATTTAGCCCTGGTGCATAAATCTTCTTGCATTTTTTTTTGTCACCCTTCCTCTAGACTTCAAGTCATCAATTCATCCAAAATCAAATGAATCTATTGAGAAGAGAGGACACTCTAGATAAATATTGTTAGTTGGAGTTACTACCTTGAGCTTGCTCAGTATCTTTTGCAAGTACTATATCATAGCCTAATTTTGTGCCTTCAACTCCTCCATGGTGTACTTATCTTTATCCATTCGGTGAGCCACCATGTTCACCAAAACTTATAAGCTATGATTTAACTCATTCCTTGATGGCTCCCCTAGATTTTAGTTTTCAATAATATAACTCTTAATGGGAGCATATTTATTTAGATCATCATGTGGGGGAATGGATATCTCTACATTCCTTTCTCCTATAATAGTGAATGTGGTTTTAGAATGTACCTTGGCCTTCTTGGGAGTTTTTTCTTTTAAGCATAAGTGATCTTCACTACATCAATCTCCTTAATATTGTTCATGA
This sequence comes from Torreya grandis, assembly GCA_037957365.1. Lineage (NCBI taxonomy): Eukaryota > Viridiplantae > Streptophyta > Pinopsida > Cupressales > Taxaceae > Torreya > Torreya grandis. Next base: position 148,500 of record JARHVA010010098.1, read on the forward strand.
TGTCCTTATTTTCTTTGACTTGTTCCTCAACCCAAAGAAGGGGTCTAGTTTGAAATCCCATTGTAGTGGATATTGATACAAGCCTTGAGATAGTGTAATGTGGTGTCATCAGAGTACCTGATGTAGGAAGCACCATAGGAATGGGCTATGGACTCAACACAAACTATTTGATTTCTTCGTCGCTCTCCAACTCCTCACCACCTTCTTTGTTTGCTCCAATTTCCCCTTCAAGGTTTGGTTTTATTTGCTCCAAAACTTCAAAATTTGGCCTAAATTAGTGAGACTCCAATAATTTATCAATGGAGCTCCTTTATCCTGTAGACTAACTAGAAGGTTCCATAACCACTTCACCTTCTTTATTTTCTTGAGATTCAAGTATATATGAGGCTATGGTGACTTCCTTATTGCCTTCAAGTAACTCTTCACCAATAATGGCCTCTAGACCTTTATTCTAGGTTAGATAATGGACCTTGATGCATGGAAAGGACCTCTAGGTACTTTAATTGAGACAACACTATGTAAAGTACTCTCCTTAGCATCTTTATTAGACTATTCTAATTCCTTATTTATTTATATATGGGTAGGGGTACCCATTTTTAGGTTTGATCCCACACCTTCCTCTATACTTGCCTTCTCCTCTAGTATTGAACTTGACGCTTTTAGAGGGGAAGGGACAACTTATGATACCTTTGGAGCTGCTTATAGTCCTTCCTATTCAACCACCCCTTCAAGATAGGTGGTGACTTGAACATTATACTCTAGCTCCACTTCAACCTTCTCATCATATTTAATCATCTCTTCAACTTCACCTTGATCACCTTGGCTTGATGATTGGGTAATGACATTTTCAACAAATCTCTTTGTATCTGATTAGATCATCTCTTTTTCCTGAGGGCCCTAAACTTGAGTGGCCACCTCAACTCCAACCTACACAACATATTCAAAATAAAGAGGATAAATTGAGGCCATAACTTATTCCTCATTACCCTTACTTTTTATTCCTAAAGGACCCTCTTTTAAAAACAAACCAACCATCGAGACCTTCACTAGGGTCTAAGGTCTTTCCCTCAGAGTTCTCTACCTAGTTTTTACTTATGGAGGAGTGAATGCTCATTTTTTCTGCATCACCTCAATAATGAGCCTATCTTCATATAAATCTTCTTCATCACTTATATCTCTCAATCTTTGAGCATATGAGGATTGATCCTCTTTTATTTTCATAGGGAGTTCTTTATAAGGTAGGTCCTTGAACACAACCTCCTTATTTTTCTTAAGAATCACAACTAGAGGCTATAAATACCTTTTGAATATTTTTTACTTGGGTTGATCTACCTCTTATTCACCTCTTCTCTTCCTTGAATAAATATTTAGGGGAGGGACAATGGCTGTCTATTGTGTTGGTGGAGTAGGTGGAATAGACATTGGATTGACCACTATGATGGTTGTTGGGATGGCTGGTATCATTAGGGTTCCCTCTGATGCAATGGATATTAGGTTGACACTAGCCAATGTAACCTCCCCAATAACAATCTTATCCCAATTCCCAACTAGACTTGTTAAATTTGAGAAGGATAATCCTACCTAGGATCATGATGTGGATATGGAATCCACATCAATTGGCTTAGTGAAATCAACATCACCAACCTTACTCTTCCCTTTGCCCCTCACTACTAGTGGTGGAGCTAAGGGAACACCACTATAATATGGGATGAAACCCTTTAACTCCTAAACTTGTTTGAGTTCTTGGAGAGAAGGGATATCATTAGTACTAAGATCAACCTCATACTCCTTTAATCACCTAAAGCTTCCTCTCATGATTGGTATGGCTCTCCATGGAATGGAATCATTTTCCTTAGCAGTGAAGTCTACTTGTGAGATGGCCTAGGATTTATTATTGGATTTATTATACACTATAGATAGTGTATTTTAATCATCCTCCATATCCTTAGGGATGGGAGAAACATTGTAAATGATAACTTATTTCCCTATTAGCCTCATATAATATAGCTTTATAACATCTTCCTTAGTAGTGCAATCAAACCAGATGTCTTAAAAATGTGATTGATGCATAATTACATTGGTCTCTATGTTCACCCACCATCTGATATCATAGTTCAACCTAAGTGGGATCTTGTCAATCATATACTAGCCCATCTCTTACTCCAATACCTTAGATTTGTCAATAGAAAGACATGAATAGTATCCAATTTCAACTCAAAACTTGAAGAGATTATTTATCTTCTATGTTTCTATCATTTCATGTAGGGGAGCTATATATTAGCTCAATTCCATCACTGTTAGTCTATCATCTAGGTATCTCAATAGTTTATGAGGAGAGTTCGAGTAGCCACTTATTCTGACATAAGTGAATGTTTTGAATTAAATATATGAGGCACCATACTTATAAATTGTGTCTCTGACCACCTTAGACATTCTATTGAGGCTCCTCAAAGGAAAGAAGACAATCATCATAGTATTAAATAAATAATTGTGAACTCCAAAAAAAATCTTCTTGAATCCATTCAGAGTTATTTTAGGATAAACCTCACATATTCTCATCCCACTGGGATTCCTAGTGAGCCCCTAAAATGTCCTATTATGCACTAGTCTATACATCAAGTAAGAGGACATGTAAAATGTACCTATGAATACCTCATTTAGTTGGATTGCAACCTGAAGTTACATCATCTGCTTGTGTAGGTTGTCACTTAAAATGGTGGCCTAGTCTATCTTCTTTTATTGTTCTAACACATAGATTAAGATTATGAACATCTAAGGTTCAAATTTATCTACAGTGAGCATCCCATAAATTTTGGTTGTCATGGTAATCACATACTAGGGCAATTCCTTGAATTCTATTAGTTTCAAGATTTTAAACATTATAAAGATCTTTTACCTCTTCTTGACTAGCCAATAGGAGTTAATAATGTCCCATATTATTTTTTCATTCTTGTCTACATACTCTTGGCATTCCTCAAGAAAGAGCATGATACTTTTAGGCTGGGGAGGAATACTAAGCATGGTGTTGAGGGCTAAAGGAGTGAGAGAGAATACAACTGATTGGCTACCATCAATGATAGTCCTAGTATATATATGATATACTTAAGCACATAAAATCACTAATTTAGGGTATGTGGTAACCAATGGGAATGTTGTTACAGGGGTGATATAACTCATGCCAAGATTTGAAAGTATTATAAGAGGGTTTGGCTACTATAAGACATTCAATAAGGCTGTAAAGTCTAATCCCCAAACATTTATATCTTTGATTTCATCCAAAATAGAAATGATGTTGATCTTGATAGATATTTAAGTAGCCACCATTGTTCCCTAGATCTCTATTGTAATAATTTGAACTTTAATGAATTCCTCACTATGATTACCCTTAAAGTATCTTCAAATCTCCTTAAAGAACTTAATACAAGGAGATAGAAGATCACTTACTAAAAATTTAGAGGGTTACATGTAATTAAAGCTAAAAATCTTTGAAGAATTTGTTGTAATCACTCTTTCATGCTACATGTAGCTAGGGCACACAAATGGCTTAAAGATGCAAGTAGAAGCTTTGAATGAAAAAGGTAAATGTGAATAAAGGTAATTGCCTTAGTTGTAATCCTTTATGTTTTGAAATTAGGGTTTCCATTAATTCTTCAAAACATAATGGCTAATTATCAACTACCCCCTTTTATCATTTAATCTTCTTTTGAAAGAGGAAGGAGAAAGTACAAATATTTCCTTTATATCAGGTAATCTTTATTACAACATGTGGATCCATATAAGTGAACTTTTTTCATTCTAGTGTTTTTTGGGCCTTCAGGTACTTTTTACACCTTTCCCACCAAAAGGTAAGTGAGGTAATCTTTAAAAAGGGCTCAGAGCTTAAAAATCCCCAAGGACATACCACGTGTCATTACTTCTCTTTTCAAATCTAGGTGTTTGGACCTTTGGGGACTTTTTGCACATTACCCACCAAAAGATAAGTGAGGCAATCTCCAAAGAGGACCTAGAACATAAAAATCCCTAAGGATCTACCACATGTCAAACTTAGATGCTAACTTGGATTGTCAACCAATTTTTCACCTTTGCACTATCCTTCATGATACATAGAAAGGTACAAGATCCTTTTGATCCCTAAAAATAGTCATAGGAGTACCCTGAGACAACCACATGTCTTTCATTCAGCTCATTGGTTAACTCCTCACCTCAATCACCAAAACACATTGAAGGTGCAACACAATAATTTCATTTGAGGCCCAAAATATTTTCTTCTTCAAGCACAAGGAAACAAATCAATGCATACAAAGACACTTGGATACATTTCTATCTTCTTACAGTGAATCTTTCTGCTATGAAACCTTTGGCCAAAAAAAATGACCTTAAAATTCCTTTGGAACTATTGAAAGTGTCATCCATCTTTTGTAAGTTCCCTTTAGGAGTTATTTAAGTGTCTTCTACCTTTTTAAAGTCCCCTTCGAGAATTTTGCAAAAGAAAAATACCTAAAGGAAATGATCCTTCAGAGATTTTACAAGGGAAAAATGAACCTACAATTCCTTCAAGATTGTTTTATGGACAAAATGTTTAAATGGTAAGTTCCCTTTGGAATTTTTACCATGGACAAAATGTCCAAAATAAATGACCCAAAAACACTTAAGACTAAAAAGACAAGATATGGAATTCTTTTAGAACTTTTGTAGCAAATAAAATGTTTGATGAGAATAAGTTTTCAAACTTTTTGTCTGAGATAGAAAAATCAAAGACCTATTTCTATCATGCATTGTGTTTATGCAAAAGGTCCAAAAATTCTAAGGGAAAATCACCTTTACCAAGCAAAGAAATGAAGGAATAAAAAAATTATGAACATGAACCTGACCTTCTAAAGGAAAACATGGAGAAATAAATGGGGCTAATGACTTAAACATTGATACTCAACCCAGGATAGACTTAGGAATTTTTATGGACAAGGGCCCAATTGCTCTAGTGAAACTTTGGGCACTAACATAGGCTCTCATGAAACTTGGAAAATCAACAAAATACTCTAGTTAGAGATATTAAAACACAACATATTTTCAACCTCCCAAATATTTTGATGCTAAAAAGGGAAAAAATTACTTGGTGTAGATTTGGGCTCCAACATCAACTCTTGATCAAGGATGTGTACCCCCAATGGTTACACAAAGAACACTAGACCAAATGCCTATCTATTGGGCGATGGATTCAAATAATTTTCAATAAAGGCAAGAAAAACACAACATGGGTGAACAAAGTTGTAATAAAGCATTTAAAGATAGATAGAAAGGAAAAGGAAAAACAAGAGTTGTATAAACACAACCCTAAATAGGGAGACAAAAATACAAAGAGACTATATAATATGTACATATTCACATGAGCTAGCATGGCCTTAATCTAAAAAGTGCTTGAGGTATCTACCATTAACTAGTAGTTCCAAGATTTCTCCATTAATATCTCTAAGATAAAATATATGGCTCTATATTTGATAATCAATGGTGTAGGGACCTATCCATAGGGAATCAAATTTACCATGTTTTCCCTTATCTTCATGTCTACTATCCTAGAGTACGACCAGATCACCAATTTGAAAAGCTCTCAGGGTTACCTTTTTATCAAAGATCCTTTTGAGCCTTTCTTTGAACTTTAAATTCTTTTCATGAGCTTGTCTATGAGATTCATCAAGCTCTACATTTTGGTTGATTGTTTCCTTGTAGTGGTCTACTTCTCCTTCATCCTCATCTATGTACTTCATAAACTAGAAAGTAGGTAATTTTAAATTAAGAGGTAAAATAGCTTGAGCTCCATAAAAAATCTTGAAGAGGATTCTTCCAATAGACCTTTTAGGAGTCAAACTGTTAGCCTAGATATCAAACTTCAATTGCTCACCCAATTTGCTTTTATTAGCATCTAGAGTCCTAATAATCTTTAATAAATTATTGTTACTAGACTTATCCTGCCTATTTCCTTGTGGATTGTGATTAGAGGCATATGTTAGATCAATCCCATATTATTCACACAATGCAACTATTTTTTTTTCTCTAAAGCATATGACACTGTCACAGATGATTTTAACTAGCATTCGAAATTGACAAATCACATTATTCAAAAGAAAATCAATGACTACCTTATGGGTTGATTTTTTGGTAGGGATTACTTCAACCCATTTCATGAATTAATAAATGGCCACTAAGATCCACTTATGACTAGCACTTGAATAAGTTTATATTTCACCCATGAAATTCATTCCCCACTATCTAAAAGGTCCCTTAATAGAAACTGGATGTAGGTGAAGGGATATAGATGCTTTCATTCTCCAAGTGAATCACTAGAATTCTTCACATCTCCTTACCATAATAGCAACATCTTTGAATAGAGTGAGCCACCAATAATTGGCCCTTAGAATATTGTGTATAGTTACTTTGGGAGTAAGGTGACCACCACACAGACCAATATGGAACTTTTTAACTAATTTGATAATCTCATATTCCACTAAGCACCTCAAGAGAAAACCATAGATGCTTTCATTCTCCTAGTGAATCACTAGCATTATTCACATCTCCTTACCATAATAGCAACATCTTTGAATAGAGTGAGCAACCAATAATTGGCCCTTAGAATATTGTGTGTAGTTACTTTGGGAGTAAAGTGACCACCACACAGACCACTATGGAACTTTTTAACTAATTTGATAATCTCATATTCCACTAAGCACCTCAAGAGGAAACCATAGATGCTTTCATTCTCCTAGTGAATCACTAGCATTCTTCACATCTCCTTACCATAATAGCAACATCTTTGAATACAGTGAGCCACCAATAATTGGCCCTTAGAATATTGTGTGTAGTTACTTTGGGAGTAAAGTGACCACCACACAGACCACTATGGAACTTTTTAACTAATTTGATAATCTCATATTCCACTAAGCACCTCAAGAGGAAACCATCTGGGTTCCTCCAAGCTAGATCTTCCTAAAATAGAAGATATTTTTGGGATATTAACTTCAAGGTCCTCTAATTTTTGTCTAAGTAGGGAGGATAATTTAGAATCTTCAAATAATAGACTATATCTTTATACCATGGAGATTGGATGTACTTAGATTTAGGATATCAATAACCCCTTCTACATTATTCACCTCTATAGCCTAGAAGTTGGCTTCAATCATCATCTTGGTAAGACCCATGCCTCTTACTAACTTAGTAGTTTGTATCTCCAAATCATATTATTGAAGTCTATTGACCCATAAGCATTTTTTGTTAGTAGTTTCATTCTAATTTAATATATCCTTTACCATAGTGTGAGGAACATAGGCCATGATCCTCAAACTCAGAATGCAGGATCTAAACTATTTGATAGCCTTTAAGTGAGTAAAGGCTTATTTTTCCATTATGGTATATTTCAACTCAAATCCCTACAATGCCTTGATAAAAAAGGCAATTGGTTTCTCATGACCTTCATCTTTATTTTATAGTAGCACTATAGTAATAATATGTTTGCATGCAAACAAAAAGATTTGGAAATCTTTTCTATAGTCAGGACTGGTAACCACTGAAGCAATTTTAAAAGATGCCTTGATGTCCTAGAATGATTTGGTGGCCTTTTCCTCCCACATTATATTTTGATCATTTTTTAGCATTGAAGTGATGGGCAAAGTGATCTCTACAAAATTGGAAATAAATCTTCTAACAAAGTTAATCTAGATAAAGAAAGATTGAATACCTTGTCAATGGCCTATACCCTTTCAATATCTATCATCACACCTTACTTAGACATAATGTGCCCAAGTAACTTTTCCTTATGTTTCCTTCTGTACTCTAAACTGGCATTTCCTAATATTGAGGGAGATTCCAAACTCCCTACATCTAATATGCATATATTCCAAGTGCCTTAAGTGGTCATCCCTTTTCTTAGAGTATATTGTAACATCATCTTGATATGCCATAATGAACTGGTTGATTAATCTAATGAAGGCCATGCCCATTGCTCTTTAGAAGGTGGCACCTACATTCATTAAGCCAAAATGCATTTGTACATATACATAGGTGCCTTATGGGGTAGTGAAAGTAGTCTTAGACCTTTTAGACTCCTTCACTACTACCTAGTTGTAGCCAAAAAAGCCATTTAGAGTTGACAATAGCTTAGAACTAGTAACATCCTGAAGCATGTTGTCCATATTAGATAATAGATAATTATCCTTTAGCAAAGCCTTATTTAAATTCTAGAAATAAACATAGAGCTAGATGTCTTCATTTTTATTCCTTACAAGGACTAGATTGGCCACCCATGATGAATACCTGATGGGTTGAATGATCCCACCATCCCTTAATTTCTTTAGTTCATCTTGCATCTTGATGGCCAAGATGGGATTGATAGGCTACTCTTTTTGGTAGAATGGTTTTGTACTAGGGTCAAGGGGGATAACATGCTAGAACAAGTCCTCCCTATAGGCCTTCAACTCTAAATATGACCATGATAAATAGTCCTAGTACTTAATTAAAATCTTGATAAACACTTCCTTCTCTTTCTTGCTTAGGTGAGTGCTGAGCCAAATTTTCTTTAGATTAATCATCTTTAGTCTAATGTTAATCTTAATTACATCCTTTGATATAGAAATATCTATATATTTTATCCTATCATCTCCATCAAAAGATGCTTCAAGACTAACCAATCCTCTAGGGATAGTGTTAGTCTTCAACTAGATAACTTATTTTCCAAATAAAGTTTCTTTTGCATCACATACCTATACCATAGAGTCCAAATCTGTAATGGTTCTTTTAAACTCATTTATATAACACATAAACCTTTTTATTTGATCATCATCACCCAAGATTTTATAATGACCAATGTTGTTTGGGATATAAGGCTTTATTAGCACCTCCACCTCATATTCACATGAGGGATTCCCATTTTCAACTTTAAATTCTACAACCCTCTTTACAAGCATATTTGTTACTTGATTAAAATATCAAGCATGATATTCGATGTTGAAAGCATCAAACCAATCCAATAAATCCCATATAGTGTTCTAGTACTACTTTAATCTCTTCTATTTCATGGTGTAAATAACTCTAACCTACTTCACCACTAATTATGAATCACTCTTAACCAATAACTTTGTGAGTCCATACTCATGAGTGATCTGAAGGCTAATCAAGATTTTTTCATACTCTGTAATATTGTTTGTACACTCAAAGGATAATTGGAAGGATTATATGTAAACTTGGCCATTAGGGGCATAGAAGACAATCCCTAATCCATTTCCAATATTTGAACATGCCCCATCAAAATGCATAGCCCAAATGGAGTCTTCATCTATAACACCAAATTTAGGAGGTAGTTCCTCATACTCAAAATTCCCCACAAAATTTCCAGTGTTTGTATTCTCATATAATACTTCGTTCAACTAGTTTTTGGGATCTTCTAGGACATGAAGTATTTATGGCTCCTGATTTAGGTGAACCATCTTCCTATCTATAGCTATAGTGTCATAGGATAAGTCCATTTGAACACTAACCCTAATACTAACAGCCCATTTTATAGACATCAACATACCCCATTTCGGTAGACAATCTACAACATCCATACTTAGGAATTTATCAAGGTATTGTGTGAGTTACACCACTAGTCCTGTAACCATACCAACAATAGGCACTTCTCTAGAATCCATGGTGATGCATCATCCATATGCCTTAGTTATTATTATATAGAGTTCATTCAACATATCTAGTGGCATAATGTTACAGGATGCACGAAATTCAAACATGTATTTATGGACAATTAAACCATTAATCAGTAGGGTGGTATAAAATAGGTCAACATCCAACTAACTCTCTACCAATATTGTTCCTAAATACACCTCCAAGTGATGTTTAGTGGATTCTAAGGTGTTCTCACTTTCCACATGAGAAGTGGGAGAAAGTTCAACTTTAACAATCTCATTGGCAATAATTTTCTCAATGAATCCCAAATATTCAAAATCTCTTCTCCTATGCTCTAAAATTTTGAGCAATTCCATAAAGAGTACTATGACCTTCAATTGACTCAATACATGGGCCATGTCATAGATATTGTATTTAGGTAAAGGAGTGTTATCAAGTAGACTAGTGACACTTTCATTGGGGATACACCCTTCAAGAGTCAGGGGGAGAGAAGTAAGAGAACCAATATTTTTAACTTCATTCTTCAAGGGAGGATTCTTGGGTTTATCCTTCTTGGGAATAATAGATAATAAGGGAGTTCTATTATTGGCTTGAATACTTATTGGCTTAGCATTATAAGGTGCATAATTATGCTTGGTGGAAGTAGGGATCTCCCTACTCCTTTTGGTCTCTTTCTCTTTTGTCTCTACTTTAGAGTCAACAGATTCTTTATCCTTCAGAGGAGAATTTTGATCTTTGATTGTCAAATTTTACTCCTTTTTATCTTAGGTCATTTTTATGTGGATCATCAATTATCGATCCTCAATCAATGGAGGTGAATCTTCATATTTCTCTTTCATTATTGATCTCAAAAACTCAAAATCATGAATAGGAAATTCATATTCATACATTATATTTATCTCATAGATAAAGTATGGGACCATTACCTTTTCACATTCTCTTTAGAATATGTGAGTAGTATTAGTACTCATTAGTTCTATGGATGGAGAGATAACCATCACTTTTGGTTCACTATCTTGGAAAGTAAAACATCCATAGGTTGGAGTGTCTTTACAATAAAAAATAGCTAAATCACTCATAGTTTCCTCTTGGAAGGTGTAACTTTCCATTTCTTGGAATTCAAAAATGTAAATTTCACCTTCATTAGATGAAGATTCAATGCATTCTACACCTTGCCCATAAATACTAGCTATATTAAATGAATAATGAGGAAGGAATCACTTATCACACCAGTCAATATCACAATCGACTAAATTGACCTTTGTAGCTAAAGGATCTAGTGCTTCCCCTCTACTTCCCTGATTCTAGTTTCTATCATGCTTATCATCCCTTATAATACCCTTTCACTTGTCATTATTTTTTTCTTAGAAAGTTGGCCAACCTTGACCCTAGTCCTTGGGATGATTTCTTTCTTATCTCTTGTGATTGTTCCTATCATCATGGTTATAAGAACCCTGAGATAACCTCTTTTCTACTCTAGCTAACTTATAAGAGATTTCTTTCATAGTAGTAGCTAAATTTTAAATAGTTTCCTCTAGATCTACATTCTTATGGGAGGCTTGAGGCTTTTTGAGATTCACTAGTTTGACATCAACCCTCTTGTTCAAAGGCTTACCCATAGCTTCGATGTTATTCTCTATTTGGATAGCCAAATTAAAGGCCATCCTCATATTCATGGGAGATTTATCTTTGAGATAATAATTTTCCTTCTTATCAAATACATCACAATACTTAATCAAATAAGTATCACCACTGGGTCTAATTTCCTCTGGCAACCTTCTCAATACCTTATTGAATCTAGAATTAACACACTTAACACACTCATTAGCATTTTTATTAAGGTTTTCAAATTTGGCAAGTAATAATATTAGATCAATAGTATCACCACAATCAATCTTAAATACATCAATCATGGATATCCATGTGTCTTTGGATCCATCAGGGAGGGATTTAAAATACTCCTAGGCCTCTTCTTCAAGTGTGTTCACAAAGAGCTTTATGCACACATCTTCTAGATCAATTTCATTGTCTTTAATAACATTTAAGAAATATTTTAAATTTTATTCCCTAAACACAACATTATTCCCTTGAAATTTATGGAATATATTTATAAATTCAATGGGAACTTCATTAGGGAAACTAGGCATACCATCAAAGTTGATAGGTCTAAATCTTGGGATCACAAATGGTATGTGTCTATTACCTAAACCTTGATCTTCTTCTCATTGTCACTACTTGCATTAAACCTCCTTCTTCTCATATCATAGTATCCCATCTCTAAATTTTAAGATGATGATGAACTAGGGGATAACTATGAATGAATACTATAAGGAGAACTTGAAGAAGGAGAAATAAAATAATGCCTTAATAACCTTACAGGAGGAGAAATACTTCTTCATGGAGAAGGAGATTGACTTGCAAGGAGCTCAAATTTATTTGAAATTATTTTATATCCTTCAACTAGAGGGATATTTGAAAAATTGGGTAAATAAAATGGGGGACAAACTATTTAGGTCTTACTTTATTGCCTAAGTTTTGGCCTACAATAGGATTCCACACTTGTCTCCTTCTAGATGGACCTTTTAACTCAAGGACAAGCTCTTTAGATGGATATTTAAGAAAGGAAGACTTAGTACCCTCAAAATTTATATATTTAAATAAAACTCTTAAAGACAAAGAAGAGTACATATAATAGGCACTGATCTTTAAACTTTTAATGTAACAGAGTTGCCACTAGAAGCAAAAACTTTTAGACCAAAACAAATAGAACTACTAACAGAAATTGATAGAATGAAAAACTTTTAAATACTAAAGATAATTCCAATAACATTTTAAAACTTCTTATAACACAAGGGTGAACATCCATAGTGTATTAATAGTGCTATAAAATTGGTGGGTCATTGACACACAAAAGATAGTTAGATCAATATGGTAATAATAGAGAACTTAACAAGGTGAAATACTCATGGCCCTCTACAAGAGTCCCTAGAAACATAAGTGATAAGGATTTCAATTTCAATCCCCAAAAATGGTGCCATAAAGATGTTGGTTTCCAATTTTATACCTTGTTTATTCAGCCTTACACACTTGAGAGAAATGGCAAGTAAAGATGGGAAACTTGCTAGAATGTAGTTGTGATATAGTGGTGAGTATTCCTACCTATCACATGGGTGACCTAGGTTTGATCCCCATTAATGGTGACAAAAATATGTTGGTTCCTAGTTTTACACCTCTTTTTCTCATCCTTACACACTTAAGATAAATCAAAAGCAAATATGGGAAACCTGATAGAATGTCATTGCAATCAAGGAGGGTTTGACATCAAGAATAAACTGAATGGATAAAATTACTAGGAGGCACCTGCAGAGGGTATGGTTAGCTCCCTGATATTTTTGGCTCTACCTAAACCAAGGTAAGAGGACCTATATGGTAGCTTTCTCACATGGAGAGATTCAATAATTCAATCTCCATGCAGATTATTAGCACAAGGGAATACAAATCTGACTAGAACACAACCAACCCTACTCATTCCACCCAAGAAGGATTGTCACATGAAATGAGAAAATGTTCTAAGTCAAACACAAACTACTAAAGATAGATATGAATATGATTTCAAATTTAATTCTAAATAATGTTCAATAAAAGAGGACCTAAATAAAAGATTACAATGCTAGGCTTTAAAGCACAAAACATAGACACATGTTAATTACACAAATTTTATACATCTATAGGCAAATAACACTTCAGGAATATAAAGGTCATGTTATATGTAGGGTAATATATGGTAGGACAAGGTTTATTAATTGATGGAAAATAAAGTGGAGGGTTAATGAGTGAGCATAAAGAAATTCAATAAATTTTTATATCATCTTTACCAATATATGCATTGTAGATATAAAACAAATGAAATTGAAATAATGCATAAATGATATCCTTCAAGAACCCCTTCCAACTAAATCTATGAAACCAAGACTACCCTTAAAAATTCTATCAATACCCTATTCCCAAATCTTAGAGTAGAAAGGATTTTATAACCTAGATATAATCTCTAAATGACTATGATAAAGATGAATATACCAAATAACCAATCTACTAAACATGTGAAACAAAACACTATACTTCAACAAGAGAATGGAAACCATGAATAGATTTCATTTATCAATTAAATGTAAACGGAATACAATGTGTTATGAATATCATAACAGCCTATCACTATGTAAGACAAATTTTACGACAAGTGAAACATATCAAATGCTCTCAAATCTTACCAATGATTTTAAAATATAAATTAATTTGGCACCAAAAATATCACACATAGATAACTCTTCAAGGCTATAGCTCTTGACTCAAAAATTTAGCTGATCATTGTAAAGGGACAAACCTCCTTTACTTATACAATTGAACTAATCCTAGCATATTCCCTAATATGCTCTAGCTAAAGAATTATTTCATGGGCCCAGAGTCTGTTAAACCTTGTAAAAACATGATTCCTCAGTTATGCTCATGTTCCTATGATGATGGCAATATTGATCCTCTACCTTGGTAGAATATTTTATGGTTATCTATGTGGAGGAATATTTCACAAGGGACAAAATAAAACCTATGTCCTCTTACACAATAGAAAAAAAATTCCCTTTCCTATCCTCATGATTAAAAAATAAATGAATGAAAGGGATGTGCCACTAACGAGCTAATTACAAAGGTTTCCTAGTGGGAAATGTGAAGAAAGAAGAAGGGAGGAAAGGGAAAAAAGAAGTGATGCTAACTCAAAAAAATCAAAATATCTGATTATGATTTAGAGTCAATTTGAATGATGGAATATTTTTATAACTTTTTCCTATACCTTGTGTATCCTTCTAGCATCAGGGAAGATTTCCTTGGTCTAGGCCTACTTGACATTTTAATTTTACGCAATATTCTTCAATCTAGAAGGCAATCTTCTAAAGCATGATCTGCTTTCATCCAAAAAGATCCTTAATATGGTCACAAGATTTCTCAAGTGAAATAAATTGCTTTATTTTATCAATATTGAAGGACTCTTGTGGTGAATTAATGAGGTTTTTTAGAGTAGTGCATACTATCTCTTCCTCTAAATCACTTTCACCATTAAGGCTTACCATCTTCTGGAGTGCAGTATCTATCTCTTTTTTGTAGTCTTGAGGGACTGTTCCTCTCCTCTAAAATTGAATATTTTATCTTTGAGCATCGTTAATCAATTCTTGATTTGCAATTGATATTTTATGGGCCTCTTATGATCATTCAGATCAATTGATATTTTTTGTTGGACATACTCCCAATTTTTAATATATGATTCATAGATAAGCATTACAATCCCTCTTATTATCCAATATGTTGTTCAAGCATTTTACTACTGAGTAAACTATTTATTTATCCCTGGTGCATAATTCTTCTTGCCATTTTTTATCACCCTTCCTCTGGACTTCAAGTTATCAATTCAATGAAAATCAAATGACTCTATCTAGAAGTGAGGATGCTCTAGACCAATACTAGTAGTTTGAGTTACTACCTTACACTCTCTCAGTATCTTTTAAAATTATTTGATCATATCCTAATTTTGTGCCTTTAACTCCTCCATGGTGGCTTTGTATTTTCCATTTGGTTATCCACCATGTTCACCAAAACTTTCAAGCTATGCTTTAGGTCATTCCTTGATGGCTCCCCTAGATTGTACCTATAAATAGTATAACTCTCAAGGGGAGAATATTTCTTCAGAGCATCTTATGGGGGAATGTTTATCTCTACATTCCTTTCTCTTGTAGTAGTGAATGTGGTTCTAGAATGTGCCTTAGCCTTCTTAGACGGTTTGGCCTTGTATGCCTAAGTGATCTTCACTATATCCATCTCCCCAATCTTGCTCATGATTTTCTTCTTTTTTTTGACCTATTCTTTGATCCATAGAAGTGGTTTAGTCTAAAATCCCATTGATGTAGTGGACATTGATATAGGCCTTTAGATAATGTAAGGTGGTGTCATTACAGTACCTGATGTAGGAAGTACCATAGGAATGGGATGTTGATTCAACACAAACTATTTGATTTCTTCATTGCTTTCCAACTCCTTGCCACCTTCTTTGTTTGCTCTAGGTTCCCCTTTAAGATTTGGTTATATCTTCACCAAAACTTCAAAATCTAGCCTATATTGGTGAGACTCCTTCAATAATTTCTCAATTAAGATCCCTTGTCCTATGGACTAACTGGAAGGTTCCGTAATCAGTTCACCTTCTTTATTTTCCTAAGCTTTGGGTATATATGAGGCTATGGTGACTTTTTTGTTGCATTTAATAAAGTATTCACCAATCATGGCCTTTAGACCTTTATTTTGGGTTGGATCATGGACCTTGATGTTGGGAAGGAAACCTCTATGTACTTTAATTGAGGCAACACTATCTGAAATACCCTTCTCAACATCTTTATTAGATTGGTCTAATTCCTTATTTATTTTTGTATGGATTGAGGTAACAATTTGTAGGTTTGATCCCCCACCTTCCTCTGTACTTACCTTCTCATCTTGTGTTGAACTTGACACCTTTGGAGGGGAAGGAACAAATTATGATACCTATGGAGCTGCTTGTAGTCCTTCCTATTCAACCACCCCTTTTAGACAAGTGATGAATTGAACATTCTGCTCTAGCTCCACTTGAAACTTCTCATTATATTTAATCATCTCTTTAACTTCATCTTGATCACCTTGGCCCAGTGATTGGGTAATGACATTTTCAACAAATGTTTTTATATCTAATGAGACCATCTCTTTTTATTGAGGGGCTTGAAATTGAGTGGTTGCCTCAATCCTAACCTACATAACATCTTCAAAAGAGAGATGATCAATTGAGGCCATAACTTCTTCCTCATTACCCTTACTTTTTACTCCTAAAGGAACCTCTTTTATAAACAAACCAACCATCAAGACCTTCACTAGGGTCTGGGGTCTTTCTCTCAAAGTTCTCTACCCAATTTTCACTTTTGGAGGAGTGAATTCTCATTGTTTCTTCATCACCTCAGTAATGGGCCTATCTTCATCTAAGTCTTCTTCATCACTCATGTCTCTTAAATCTCTAATATTATGAGGATTGATCCTATTTTATTTCTATGGGGAGTTCCTTAAACACAACCTTCTTTTTATTAAGAATCCCAACTGGTGTCTACAGAGCCCTTTTAACTCTTTTCTACTTGGGTTATTCTACCTCTTCTTCACCTCCTTTATTCCTTGAATAAATATTTGGTGGAGGGACAAAGGCTGGCTATTATAGTGGTAGAGCAAGTGGAACAACAATTAGATTGACCACTAGGATAGTTGGTATCATTGGGGATCCCTCTGATACAATGGATATTGGGGTGTAAATGGTTAATGTAACCTTCTTCAATAGTAATCTTATCCCAATTCTTAGCTAGACTTGTTAACTTTGAGAAGGACAATTTCACCTTGGATTGTGATGCAGATATGGACTCTACATCAATTATCTTGGTGAAGTCAACATCACCAACCTTACTCTTCCCTTTTTCCCTCACCATTGGTGGTGGAGCTAAGGGAGCACCATTATAATCTAGGAGGAAAACATTTAACTCCTAAACTTATCTGAGTTCCTAGAGAGCAGGGGTATCATAAGTACTAAGATCAACCCCATGCTCCTTCAACCATTTAAAGGTTCTTCTCATGATTGGTATGACTCTCCATGGAATGGAATCATTTTCCTTACTAGTGAATTCCACCTATGAGATGACATGGGCTTCAATATTGGATTGATTATACACTATAGACAATGTTTTCTTATCACCCTCCATGTCCTTGGGGATGTGAGCAATATTGTAAGTGATAAATTCTTGCACTATTAGCCTCATATAATTTATCTTTCTAATGTCTTCCTTGGTAGTGTAATCACACCAGATGTCTTAAAATGTGATTGATATAGAATTAATTGGTTAATTTGTTCACTCACCATTTGATATTATAATTCAGCTTAGGTGGCTTCTTTTTAATCACATATTGCCCTATATCTTGCTCCAATACCTTAGCTTTGGTAATAAAAGGACATGATAGTTTCTAATTTCAATTGAAAACTTGAAGTGATTGTTTATCTTCTTCACTACTATCATCTCAAGTTTGTGCACCATTTGTTGGCTCAACTCCATCACTACTAGTCTATCATCTAGGTATCTCAATAGTTTATGAGGAGACCCCAGGTGGCCACTTATTCTGACATAAGTGATGTTTTGAATTCAATATATGAGGTGTCATACTTATTAATTATGTCTCTAGATGCCTTAGACATTCTATTGAGGCTCCTCAAAAGAAAGAAGACACTCATCATAGTGTTAAAGAAAGAATTGTAAACTCTACATAAATTCTTCTTAAATCCATCTAGATTTATTTCAAGATAAACCTCATATTTTCTCATCCCACTAGGATTCTTGGTGAGCCCGTAGAACATCCTATTATGCACCAAGATGTACATTAGGTATGAGGACATGTAAAATATACCTATGAATACCTCATTTAAGTGTATTTCAACTTGAATCTACATCATCTACCTATGTAATTTATCACTTATAATGGTGGCCCAGTCTAGCTTCTTCTATTGTTCCAACACACAGATTAAGATTATGAACATCTAAGGCTCAAATTTCTCATAGTGGGCATCTCATAAATTTTGCCTACCATGGAAATCACATACTAGGTCAATTCCTTGAATTATACTAATTTTAGACTCTTATACATTTTGGAAACCTTTTGCCTCTTCTTAACCAACTAGCAAGAGTTGATAATGTCCCATATTGTTTTGTCATTATTGTCTACATACTCTTGGTATTCTTCTAGAAAGAGAATGATATTTTTAAGCTAGGTAGGAACCCCAAGCATGGATTTGAGGGCCATATCATTGAAAGAGTAGATAATTTATTGGATTCCATTAATTATAATCCTAATATATGGCTAATATACTTGAGCACATGCAATCACTAATTATGGGTATGGGGAAACCAAGGGGAATATTGCCATAGGGGTGATATAATTCATGCCAAGATTTTAAACTCTTGGAAGAGGGTTTTTTTGTTTCAATACATTTAATAAGGTTAAAAATTCTATACCTTGAACATCTATATCTTTGATTTCATCCAAAATAAAAACAATGTTTCTCTGGATAGATGTTGAAGTAGTTGTCATTGTTCCCTAGCTCTCTAGTGTAATAATTTGAACTCAAATGAATTCCTCACTATAATTACCCTCAAAATATATTCAAACCTCCTTAAATAAAATAATACAAGGAACTAAAATATCACTTACTGATAATATAGAGGGCTATGTGTAATTGAAGCTAAAAATCTTTGAAAAATTCACCATAATCACTCTTTTGTGTTGCACATAGCTAGGTCACACAAATGGATTGAAGATGTAAGTAGAAGCTCTAAATTCAAAAGTTAAAAATTAATGAAATAAATTTCCTTAGTTATAATCCTTTTAATTTTTAAATTGTGGTTGTTATTAATGCTTTGAAACATAATGGTTACTTATCAACTACCCCCTTTAATCATTTAAGTTTCTTTTAAAAGAGGAAGGAGAAAGTACAAATGTTTCTTTTATACCAAGCAATCCTCCTTGTAACACATGGATCCATATAAGCAAAAAAAAATCATTCTGGCACTTTTTGGGTCTTTAAGGACTTTTTACACCTTACCCACTAAAAGGTAAGTGAGGCAATCTTCAAAAAGGGCCTGAAGATTAAAAATACTTGAGGACCTACCATGTGTCATTACTTCTCTTTTCAAAATTGGGCATTCAGGCCTTCTAGGACTTTTTTCATGTTTCCCACCAAAAGATAAGTGGGGAAATCTCCAAAAAGGGACCATAACTTAAAAATCCTTGAGGACCCACTACATGTTCAACTTAGATGCTAGATCAGCCTCTCAAACAACTTTTCACCTTTGCACCATCCTTCTTGATATGGGGAAAGATGCAAGATCCTTCTGATCCTTTAAAATACTCTTAAGAGTCCCTTGAGACAACCACATGTCTTTCATTTCGCTCATCGAGAAACTCCTCACCTTGGTCACCAAAACACAGTGAAGGTGCAATGTGACAATTTCATCCAGGGCCCCATAACTTTTCTTCTTCGAGCATAAGGCAGCAAATCAATGTATGCAAAGAAATTTGGATACATTTATATCTTCTCATAGTGAATCTTCCCAACATAAAACCTTTGGTTGAAAGAAATGACCTTAAAATTCCTCTAGAACTATTGAAAGTGTCCTCCATCTTTAGGAAGCACCCTTTGAGAGTTGTGTAAGTGTCTTTTGCCTTCTGAAAGTGCCGTTAAAGAATTTTTTAAAGGAAAAATACCAAAAATAAATGATCCTTTAGAGCTTTTTCAAGGGCAAAATGACCCTACAATTACTTCGAGCTTTTATGCAGGCAAAATTTCCAAAGGGAAAGTGCCCTTCAAAAGTTTTACCATGAACAAAAAGACTAAAATAAATGACCTGAAAACACTTAAGACTGAAAAGAAAAGATATGGAATTATTTTATAACTTTTTTATAGGATAAAATTTTTGGTGAGTATAAATTTTTAGACTTTTTGTCCAAGACAAAAATCTCAAAGACCTATTGCCATCATGCATTATGTTTGTGCAAAAGGCCTAAAAAGTCTAAGGGAAAAACATCTTTACCAAGTAAAGACATGATGAAGGACTAAACACATTATGAACATGAACCTAACCTTCCATAGGAAAACATGGAGACAGAAAAGGGGCTAATGACTTAAACATTAATACTCAACCTAGGCTAAACTTAGGCATTTTCATGGACAAGGGCCCAATTGCTCTAGTACAACTTTGGGCACTAACATAGGCTCTCAAAAAAATTTAAAAATCATCAAAATAGCCTAGATAAATATATCAAAACATAATAAATTTTCAACCTCCCAAATCTTTTGATGCTAAAAAGGGCACAAATTACTTGGTGTAGATTTGGGCTCCAAAACTCAACACCATTATTTATGTACAAAATCTTGATGGATTTACATGATTATTTTTATAAAATAACCTTGAAGTATTAAAAATGATTAAATATCTTAGATTTATACTTAATAAAATACACTGAAGTATACCTTGATAAGTCATCAATGAAGTTAGCATGTAGTTAGTCATGTTCAATAAAAGAGCTAGAAATGGACTAGAAATATCACTATGAACTAGCTCCAATATATGTGTGGTATTGCATGATTTTATTTTTTCATACTTCTCCTTAAGATGTTTACCAAGTATACAACCTTGTAAAAATATTCTATAAACATGAACACATGCCAACCCTAAAACCATGTAATTAGGATGGATTTACTCTAGGTAGTAATAATTAAGATGCCTAATTCAATCATGCCATAATTTACTCACCCCATCTAAATGAGTGAACAATGTAGTAAAGATCTGATCAAGATAAAAATGTGAGATAATATACAATTGTGATTGATGATCTTCTTTCCCAAATGAAACTATGGATACATTGTGTGCTTTCCTAATAACCATTAAATTAGTTGTGAACTCAACTCTCTTTCGTAAGCCAATGTGAGTGATATGATAAATAAATAGGAGATTGGTGGATAATGAGGGAACACATATAACATCATGAAATATTTCCCATCATTCACTTTAATATATCCTCTCCCATTAAATTCTATGAAATTATCATCACCCAAAAATATGGAAGGCATAGAATAAAGCTTTAATGATGAGAAAAGGTATTGAGATAAATCCATATTATGCAAAGCACTAGAATAAATTTCCCATGTGGAAGGATAGGATGTAATTGTAAAAAATTATTTTACCTTACATTTTCCCTTACTACTATATTTAGACTTATAATATTCCTATGTTTATGAACTTTAATTGTCAGAATCAAAGACACTAATATTGTGCTTCTCAAACATATTTATTAGTTGGTCAATTTGATTCTTCATGCACTTAGTTTATTCATGCCTAGATTTATTATAGTAGGCATATGTGAGTCACCCTTTTATGGGTTTCCCATATGAATAAGAGGATTCTTTTTATGATTTAGAATTAACATCATACTTCTGACCCTTTCTTTGATTTGGGTCCTTCTTAGTTTATTTCTTCTCCTTACTACTACTAGAAGTCTTTTATTTGTCATGACTCATAGTTAAGGCATGCAATATAGAGGAATTTAGTGTGCCCATTTGAATAATCTTGTATTTCTCCTAAGTAAATTTAGTATAAAAATCATCTAAGGATGGCATGGTCCATGTAGATCCAAGGGCACACTTGTTGGCATGAAAGGTATAAACAAAGAATAGTCAAATCATAATTTGGAAAGGATGGAAAGAATCAATTGATCATATTTTTTGTCAGTGCTACATAGTTTTAACTCTAACGTGAGTGCTTTGAATTTAGTGAAGAAGTCTTGTATAATGTTAAAGTTACCTAGACTAAAGGTTATGAGTTCATTCTCTAACTCATGAACCCTCATTATTTCCTACTTCCCAAATATTTTTTCCAATGTGGTCCAAACATAATTAGGAAAAGTAACATATTTATTATGAAATAACAAGTCAGGAGACATAGCCAAGCATAATAGGTCATAGACTTCATCACTTATATTAAACTATTCCACCTTATCTACATCAAGAGTTGGTTATTTTTATGTACCCATAATGATTCAATGTTAAAATTCTCTCTTCAATAGGATTTTAATGTTGGTTTCCCACTTGTGATATTTGAATGGTGTAAGAATCAAAACTTGATTTTGATCCATGGTGCAAAAAGTAAGTATATGATGAATTGATTAGTGGTAAAAACATAAGGATATGAAACTCCTATGAATATACATAGGTTTAATTTTATAAGGAATGATAATAAAACCAAAGTATAGAGACAAAAATACACACTTTAAAGAACAATGGCACCTAAAAAAGAGTTTTCAACTAAAAGCTATGGAATTTTGATGATCTTTCTTGCAAAATAAATTGTCCACTTTGCATAAATTTTGGGTGTGATTTTTTTGTGACTCAACTTGTCATATAAATTTTAATCCTCCTTGGGTTGGTTGTGATCAAGGGATAAAATCTCATATGACTATGGGGATAATGCTTGGGATGGGTGCCCCTTTGGAGTTTTTTAGCTTTGGTGTCAGAGATGTAGTCCCCCTTTATAATCATTGAACTTGAAGGTGTTAGAGCATTTGAAATTTTTGACATCAGAGTTAAGGGATATTAGATTAATTTAAAGTTACGATGTTTTATTTATAAACTATTTGAGTAGTCAAAAGTTCATGTCAGAGTTGGAGGCTATTAGAATAATCAAAATCACTAGCATCAGAGTGAGGTTATTGGATCGGTCAAAAGTTATGGTATTAGAGTAAGGGGCTATTAGAATAATTGAAAGTTATAGTTTCAAGGTTTAAGACTATTAAAATAGTTCACATTTCTACTTTCAAATATATGAGTGGTACCTATAAATGTCAAATATTTATAGAGTTTCAGTAGGTGCAAGTTGAGGCTATAACACTGATTTGAGTATTTAGGTATAAAATTTCTGCCAATTCTAGAATCTATAGATCTAGTATAGCTATATAAAATCCATAAAAGACCCACTAAGGATCTCAATAAATACAAAAAAACCAAAAAAATATTTTTCCTTGGAGACCCAGACTATATGAATTTGCATGAAATCCAATAAAACACCTTCAAACCATCCATTATGGTATAAATTACCTATCATAAAACTATCTTGTGTTTACAACCAATCCTAGGTTTTTAACACCTTTGAATCTAATGACATACAATTTTTTGCATGAAAACCTATTGGATGATAGATGAATATAAAGCGATACCTTTCCCTTGTTTTTTTCTAAATCTAGATCATTAGAGGACCCTATAAGAAGAGAAAATTTTGAGAAGGGGTGAATATTTAATATGTTATGTTAATGAATGTCAAATATGTGACATGCAAGTTCAAATTCAATGTTTAATAATAGGAATAATGGAAATTAACTACCATAAAAGATCTGATGTCATGTTGGATTATACCAAAATATAGGATCAAGGTTTGAATTGAAAATAAGTACAAATCTCTATAAAATTCAAAAGGAAATTATGCATAAGAGAAACTTATTATGGGAGTGAAATCAAACATGATCCAAAATAAGCTTTACACTTAATAATAAAAAGATTGAAATGTTAGAATTGGCATCATTATCCCAAAAAACTCTAGGAAAAGTACATCTATAGATGGAAGATAAACATGTCCTCACATCCTCATGAATGTGGGATTATCTTCCCTAATGAACTAATAAAGCATAAGCAAACTAAATAAACATGTGTAGGAAAAACCATTAAATGGAATAAAAACCTATCATAATAATTACCTTAGTAAAATATGGTCATTCTAACATGTGATTTAAGTAGTTGCTTTAGGATGTACTATTTGTGATTGCATGGTTGGTATGTTCTATAGATTATAATTTTTGGAAACATTAGGTATTTCCTCTTCTTACTAAGGAGCATCTGATATTTCTTTCATTTGAGGTTCTTGATCCCTCCTAGTTACCTTTGGAGATGTTATGATTCCTAACCTTTTCATGTTTTCCAATACTATGATCTCATCTGCTATATTTATGAATGCACAATCATGTGGAGGTGGGTGATGTCGATAGGTAATTGGTACTTTTCCTCACATGGATTTTAAATATTTTCTTACTCTCTCTTCTAGGTCCCATTTCCTAACATCATGATATAAGAAATTATGGGATTTCATTTGAAATGAATATTTTCATAAATGTTCCCATTTAGTATAATTTCATTTGTCAATCATAAAAGGAAAACATGGGTAAGGTGCTTGATTATTTTCATTGAAAATCCATAAAACACCAAGGACTATTTGATATGTTATCTCTTCCTCAATGATCTTTTCAAGTACATATCATGGTAATTACAAGGGATCTTCCAGTAGTACTTTGATTCTAATAATTATGTATTAGGGTACAACCGATAGGATCCAATGTTCTAAATTGTCTTGGACATTTACTTTGAGAGATAAGGCATGTGTTTATCATTAATGATTATGTATATTGGAGAATATAGGTGATCGCAAAGCTCCTCCTTATACCATATTAACCTATGTATGAATAATTTTGAATTTTTTTGGGGGCATTGAGCTATAATTTGGTCTCCATCAAGGGATGGTTAGATATTTCATTTTGGTGTAGGTATCATTATTAATGTAAGACATCATGAATAATTCATTCCCACTCTATCTAAACAACCTTTTGATATAAATTATAAGATATGACTTCCCGTAGTGGGGTTATTTGTCCATTATCTAAGATCATTTAAATAATATGTACCCATGATTTTTTCATATGATTTGTCATTGGGCATCCAAATAAATAATTCATGATGGCCATACCTAGTCTCACTCCTAGCATAAAACACCTAATAGGTGTTTTTAAATATCTTATTTTTTGGTCCAATAGTTGGAGTTTTCTACCTAGTTCTTAATCACCTCCCTTACATTGTGATAATTTTCCTATTCTAGGGATAATGTATGGTTTAACTTAATGTTATTTTAAATAAATTTATAATAAGATTTTAAATCCAACCCAATAATGTAAGTTATACAATTAATTTTATTCTTAGTCATTAAAACTTTATTTTCACATGTGGTATTATCAAATACATTATAATAAAGTTCTAGAGATAGAAATACCTTGGGCCTAGATTCAAAAATAGATAAACCTATTTAACCCTAGAATATAGATTAGGGAATCTAGGGTTAAAGGGGTAGAGATATCCTAGGTCACAATGATGGTAGACTATCTCTAAATTAGGCTAATGGTTTGCAAAACTTAGATAAAACATATACTAAATTTATTATGTTGATAAGATAAAATAAAAGTACAACTATGTTAGATATTGAAATGATAAGTAAAATAAGCTACTAATCCATTTATAATGATAATATATATCTAAATCTATAATATGTAGAAAATAGTATGGATCTAGATTCTATAATAGTCACCTAATTTGGAAATTCTACCTCTATAGCTATGGATACTTGCATCAACCTAGGATGGTTGTGTCAACACTACTATTTCACTTAGATGTAGGTGTCTAGTAGAAAATAATTTATAAAACTACTTAGAACCTATTGGATGCTTCTAGGTTTTGTGTCACCTTTACTCTAGTGCATTCAGATCTGGGTCATGGACTATCACTCCTTATCAAATATCAAAACCCTAATTCTTCATCTTTATAGTTACTATGAGAAAAATAAGTTAGTGGGAACATGGTGTTGATCTACCCCAAATATCCCTTTATCAATGAGAATTACCTATATATGCAAGAATGAAGAGGGCCTCAAACTTATGTAGTGTTCCCCTACATGTTGGTTTATGTGTGAATCATGCAATGTGTGATAAGCAAGTACAATAGTAACCTAGTTTTTAACTTAGAAACTATACTATCTCCAAATGATCCTTCAATAATTCAAACTTGTATATGTGTTATCCCTATAAATAATATGGAAATAAGAGAAAATATGTAAGCTTTGCTCACTCAAGTGCTTGGTTGAATGTTTTTGGTAAGTTTCCTTGTGAGTAGGTAAGAGTTTGCTAGGTTTGTGCTAGGTGAGGAATGAATGAAGGTTGATATTATATTTATACCAATCCATTTGGAGAATATATCACATTAAATCACTTAAGATTACCTTAAGGTTAAATTTCATTTATAAATTTGATGAATTTAGGGCACTAGACACCTACATTGGGATAAGAAACTTGTGTTCATGTAGGCATCTAATTAGGATGTAAGTGTTTAGGTATTTGGAAAATAAGTACAGGTCAAAAACTTGTAGATATGGAAGATAATCAAGTTTATAACATTATGGACAAGATATAAGGCATGGGTCATCAAAATAACATTATTAAGACTAAAGGATAAGCAATAGGCATAAAGAGATAGTGTATGTAAGCCTTTCAGTAATAGGAATGTTATATAAGTTAAAAGTACATCCATGATATGTATTTTCCAAGTGTACAAGACTAAAATTCTATATAATTAATAAATAGTGTCTACATTCTCCCCCTTTAATATAGTAATTAAATTATTGGTTTAAAGGAGAATAAATGTGTACCTATGTGTGTATAACACATATTTCATTTTTTTAGTCCAACTTAAGTGCTTTGTTGGGGACTGACCTGTAATCAATAGCACATTAAAATATATAATCAATGAATATAATCTTAAATTGAAATAATTTAAACAATTAAAATTGAAAGAGAGCAAGTTTTATGAGTACACATATGTATTGATGTAATTGTCTTGTCTTTTGGCAATTTTATTTGAAAGATGTATCATTATCAATCATTAAAATTGAGATTAAGACAAATATAAATCCATAAAGTGCATATATTTAAATAGATAGAGAGATATTTGAGGACACCTACCCCCAACCTTGGATAAAAAATGAGTTTCCACCTGATAGTTGAGATAAACTCAACTATGCAACCCATTCATACTTGTAACTTAGTGAATATGATTGAACCAAGTCAACTCACACTATAAATTTGGTGAGTTTGGATGATATAATAAATTCCAACCTATAATATTATAAATATTAAGTGAATTAATCACCCCAACCATTCCAAAAATCAAACCAACTACTATAGTAGATTGGCTCAATACAATCTATAAAAATCCAACTTGGTGGGTAGTGACAGCCCCTAAAAGTGTTTAGAATATGAAACTAATTTGATTTTTCAATATTAGGTGTACATTTCATAACATATAAACTGAAATAATTTAAACAATTAAAATTGAAAGAGAGCAAGTTTTAGGAGTACACATATGTATTGATGTAATTGTCTTGTCTTTTGGCAATTTTATTTGAAAGATGTATCATTATCAATCATTGAAATTGAGATTAGGACAAATATTAATCCATGAAGTGCATATATTTAAATATATAGAGAGATATTTGAGGACACCTACCCCCAACCTTGGATAAAAAATGAGTTTCCACCTGATAGTGAAGATTAACTCAACTATGCAGCCCATTCATACTTGTAACTTAGAAAATATGAGTGAACCAGGTCAACTCACACTATAAATTTGGTGAGTTTGGATGATATAATAAATTCCAACCTATTATATTGGAAAGATTAAGTGATTTAATCACTTCAACCATTCCAAAAATCAAACCAACTACTATAGTAGATTAGCTCAATACAATCTATAAAAATCCAACTTGGTGGGTAGTGACAGCCCCTAAAAGTGTTTAGAATATATATCTAATTTGATTTTTCAATATTAGGTGTACATTTCATAACATATACACATTAGATGTGTCTCATGTTGAAATTATGTAAATAATGGTATCAATGGATATAATTATACCACAAATGTGTATTTAAATAATATAATTGGGCAATTTGGCCAATTTGAAAAATGTAACTATGGATAATATGTTCCCAAAACATGCCCCCACTATATATGGATAAATATAAAACTGTTATAAGTGCCAATGTGGAGGACATGTTTCCAAAACATGACCCCACTATAATATGGGTATGTTGAATATCAAATAAGTGTGGATCACATGTTTCTAAATTATGTCCCCACTAAATTTGAATCTATGAAATAATATGAAATTCATGATTCTATGGCATGACTCCATTGATATGCCCTCCTTAAAGGTGATAAAAAATAAAAACTAGTAGTTACCTTACCTCAAAAGGATAATATAACCATCTAAACTATGAATTCACTATGTAGCATATATAGTGAACATGTCTAGGTAGAGATATCATTGAATCACGGATAATGTGATCACACCAAGTCCTAAGATGCATGATGTATATCATCGAAATGTTTAGATAGTAATAATAAAATATTAATATGCAATCAAGCACACACATAAGAGGACTCAAAATCAAATAAAATAAAAATACAATGGTCCAAGGAGACCTCAAACAAGGGGAATGTTTATATTTCACACAATTGAAGGTGCATGACTTAGTTAAAGGTCCATAAAGCAAGAAATGACATATTCAAATGTCAAACAGGAAGACAAAAGCACAATGTCTAAAAACAAGGGAGTATATTAAATTGCTCAACCAAGAAAGATAATTTCAAGACAAGGCACTGAATTAAGTGCATAAATGAAAGCATAAACATAACATATTAATCTTTGGATATGTGTGTCACCAAAAAATGTTAAGTAAATAACATATCATGGATACTATGAAAGATACAAGCATGGATAAATGCATGTGTAAATAAATATATGAGCTTAAACATGATAAGGTAAAATGACCATAAAAATTATATAACTTAGATGTTTCATGATCATAAAGGTAGGTGTGCCCAACATCCTAGTGACATGAGTAGAAGGGAATCCTAAAATCCAAAAATGCATAGATCATATATCTGTGTATGCCCAAATCACACTCAAAAGATGTTTGAAACTCATATATATATATATATATATATATATATATATATATATATATATATATATATATATATATATATATATATATATATATATATATATATATATATATAGTGACATGAGTAGAGGGGAATCCTAAAATCCAAAAATGCATAGATCATATATCTATGTATGCCCAAATCACACTCAAAAGATGTTTGAAACTCATATATATATATATATATATATATATATATCCCATCTACCAATATGGAACCAATAAAATGTATGACAAGGAGATAATGGGATATGCAAATGTTGAAAATATTTTTGAATTTTTGATATTTTTTTTTACTTTTTTAGTATTTTTGGTATTTTTGAAAGTAAAAGACTATCTTATGATTACATCCAAAGGATTATCACAAATATCTCCCCACTTTGAACCCGGTGTCTTAAATTGGTGATGTCATCGATGACCATGCATATGTTCAATATATGTCACTATAGTATATGTGATTCTCTATATATGTAAAATAAGACTTCACATATAAAGGTAATTTAATCTTACCAAGAACATATTATGGGGTCTCATCAATTGCTATAACTTATATGGTCTAAGGATGTAAATAATGATCGTATAACCTAAATCCATAAGTAACATCATTGTACAAATGTTCTCACTTTCACCATTGTCTATCATAACAATGTGTATAGGCTTGTGGTCAATTTATGATTGAATGAATAAGGAACTAAGATCTAAGTCATCATCCTTAATATCATTGTCATTAAAATTAATGGAGGGACTTTAAACCATAGGTGTATGTCATGTTTAGGTATCAATAATCCCACACAATGGTTGATCATGATGAGATGGAGGAGGGTTTGTATTATATTCCATTTAAACTTCTTGATAATATTTTTCAATGATTTTGAAAAATATTATTACATATTTTTTGTTTCTAATGATCACTAGGTTATGAACCAAATTCCTTTGGAGGATCATCAAATGTAATCTTTTGGTCATCAATGAGATCTTGGATCTTATGCTTCAAGGTAATTTTTTTTTTGTATAATTCCCAAGGCCTTGGTAATAGCCACAATAAGAATTTACATCATACCCTTTGGGTAGAGGTATACTCATATCAACCTATACATGATGAGGGAGAGATATTAAGTGACACTCTATAATCCATGGGAGTAATGAATTGAGAGACTCAGGTAAACATGTAAATTGTATGAGTGGTGTATTAGATAAGACACCCTAATTAGGTTATTGGTATACCACATTAAGCATGGTGGTATTTATGTCTAGGTTGAAGAGGTTTGAATTTATAACTTAGTTTGATAGTAAACTTGGTATTAGATATATATTTAGTTAGTATTTTTGATACATATTTAATTTTGTTCAATGAGATAAGTTTCATTTTATGATTATGAATAATATGCCATAAGTCATTAAATGATTTGAGATTTTTTAATATAATGCACTCATTTAAAGAAGCAAGCAAAATTTGTTGGAAAATATCTTGAAGCTCTTTATCTGCCATAGGATTGGAAATTTTATCTAACATTATCATGTAACTTAAGACATTAATTATTTCATTGATTCATTGTTTGATCTTTGCAATTTGAGCATAAGAGTGTTTTGGGTAATGTTAATAGAGAAGTGTGCCAAAAATTGATCTGCAAATAGAACCTCCATAAAGCATAATCTTTTAATATCATTGGAAATAATTCGATTAGAAGTTTATAATTAGAGGAATAATCAAGGCATGTTTCATAAAAATATCATAGATGTTTTTCCAGATCACCCTTTCCATCATAAAATGTGAACTTAGGTACAACAAAACTAGTTGGAAAGGGGTGTAAAGCTATATATGGTGCAAGATGATTATGCAACACCTATTGTGAATCAATAACATAGGGAGATTTCATAATTTTTTTTCAATATTTATAAACTTAGTTTACAAAAAATTTATAGTTTGGACAAGAACTTGCACCTCTTGGTATTTTAGTTGGACATTTGAGAAGTCACCAAAGGATTTGTACTCATAGGTTGGGTAGATATAGGATTGACACTAGTGTTTGAGTTGAAGCATTTAGGTTTCCCATGTAAGATGTATAAATAATAGTTTTAGGGAATAAAGGTTAGAAGATATAAGTCATGCCTCCACTATATTTAGGTATATTAATTGGTCTGTAGTCAATTGCAGTACCTTCTAAGGAACCACCATCACTAGGTGAGAAAGCCTTATTGTTACTAATTTCATCTCTTATAACATATAAAAATGCATCTATTAACCCCTTTTATTATTGAGATGAGTGATCAATGCATATTTATCTTATATTTGAAATCAGTGATTTTGATTACTATTTTTCATTACTTAGAAATAAAAAAATTAGCAATTTTGAACAACAAAGTGAAACCATAGATGGTTGAAAACCCTAGGAATCATTTTTTTTACATTTACATGAATCAAGTTCACCAAATGTTTTACCCTAAAATGTATATTTGGGTGAATCTAGGGTTAAAAGGGTAGAGATATCCTAGGGAACAAGGATGATAGACTATCTCTAAATTAGGCCAATTATTTATGAAACCTAGATAGAACATATACTAAATTTATAATGATGACATGCTAAAAGGTAAAAAGTAAATATATGCTAGATATTTAAATGATAATAAAAACAAGATACATATATTTTATGATAATATAGATATAGATTTAGAATAAGCATAAAATAGAATGGATCAAAATTATAAAAAAATCACCTAAATATATAAATTGTGCCTATGTAGTTGCAAACACTTGCATCAACATTGGATTTTTGTATCAATACTACTATCTGACTTAGATGAAAGTGTCTACTATGTAATATTTATTTAAACTAGATGTAACCACATGGATGCTACTGGGCTATGTGTCACCTTTGCTCTGGTACATTTAGCTTTGAGTCATATATCAAAACCCTTATTCTTCATCTTCATATTGGCTATGTGAAAATGGTTTAGTGGGAACATGGTGATGTGTTTCCCTAAAGACCCCTCTATCAATGACTATTTTCTACATATCCAATAATATAAATAGGGATTAATGATTTTTTATTTCTCCCCTATGTGTTGGATTGTGTGTGAATCATGTAATGTATGATAAGTAAGTAAAATAATGACCTACCTTATAACTTTGAAAATATAGCACTTAGAATGATCCTTTGGTAATTCATAACTATATGTTGTCTCTATTACTAATATGGAAATAGGAGAAAATAGGGAATCTTTTTGCACTTGATTTCTTGATTGAATGATTTTTTTAAGTTGCTTTGTGAATACATAATAAGTTATTAGGTCTATGCTAAGTGAAGAATCAATGAGGGTTGATCTTATATTTATACCAATCCACTTAGATAATATCTTTCATTAAATCACTTAGGCTAAATTTTATGAGATGTTTCATTTAAATTTTGGATGACTTTACAACACTAAACACTTACATCAAGATATGACACTTACATCGACATGGGCATCTGACTGGGATGCAAGTGTTTGGGTAGCTAGAAAATAGGTGTAGGTCTAAAACTTGCAGAGATAGAAGATAAATAGGTTTATAGCATTCTTAATAAGATATAAGGCTTGGGTCTTTAGAATAACATTGGTTAGACTGAGAGATAAGTAATAGGCATAGAGAGGTACTGTATGTGAGCCTTTCAATAGTGAGAAGGGTCTATAAGATGAAGTTACATCCATGATATGTATTTTACAAGTGTACAAGACTAAGGTGTTATATAATTCAAAGACAATGTCTAAAAACCCAATGTTTTTCATTACCAGTAGGTCATCTAAGAAATGTGTCTTCAAAACTAAGGCTTTTCCCCCCATATTTAGTGTCCTTTCTCTTACAATTATGTTAAACATAGTTGTGCAATTTGGGAACTCATTAGCAAGTGACACCTTATCTAACACAATATCTATGTAAATACAGAAATACTTGACATAGGTGAAAATAAACTTATTTATAGTATCAATCTCATTCTCTTGCATGCTATTATCATTTACTAAATATTATTGCACTTTTCATTAAAAATATTCTCAATTGTGGATGAAAATGGTCTAGTGACTTCTCATATTTCACAATTCTCTCATGTTAGATAATTTAGCTCAAAATAAACTTATTAATATTTTTTTTAGCTTTTAAAATTTGTTTCAATGGCAATTGGTGGCTTCATTTGTGAATATTAATGACATAAAATTCTATTTGGTGGCTCTAAGGGTATGTCTAAGTCTGAGTGATCATTAATGTATCAAAGTTTACCAACTATTTTGTTGATGGTCCATACATTTTTCATGATATAGAGGTTGATTTATTTTGTGAACATAGTTATTTTATACCTTTATACCCTCTAAATTCCTACGTGTTAATTTCTCATTGTCTCAATTTTATTACATAATTTTCCATTAGATATTTGTTGTTAATTCACTTTTATTTTCTATGCCATATATAAACATCATCTTAAATAGTTTTTGAAGTGTGAAGGAGCATGATAGTGATTTTAAATACTTAATTTTCACCACTTATATGTCTAAACTACAATCAAAATGAATTTCCACAATCACACATAAAATTATTAAAAAATTATAAATTGATTCAATTTATCTGCACCACTACCAATCTAAATTGAATTCACTTGTTCCTAATTGGGTGAATGTACCATAATGTCACAAAGACTTTATCAAACACTCCAAATGAACTTGAAACTTTAAAAGTGTTATTTTTTGGCAATTAAATGAACATTTAATCAGATAAATGACATTACAAATGCATAATTCTTCTAATTATCAATTAATCACTTGATTAGTTAGAAGTATCCATATGATCTTCATGTATCTATTTTGGATCCTTGTTAATATTTATGACAAAGTGGATCAAATTAAACATAAGTTTATTTGGAGAGGTGTAAGATACAAATTCATACTCAATTAAGTAGCTTGGGAAATTTTTTGCCTACCGAAGGAAAATGGAGGTCTTGGACTTAGAAAGGTAGGGTGTATAAACCAAGCCCTCATTGCTAACAAAGGATTGAAGGTGATTAAAGAGGAGAATTAATGTAATAGGATCATCAAAGCTAAGTATATAGAAGGTAGAGAAGAGGATAAAATTCTTTAGGAAGATGGGTGACATGATGGATCTACCTTCTAGAAAGTTATTTAATCTAGTAAGAATCTTTTAAGATAAGACAGTAGATTGACAATGGGAAATGGGGAAAAAGTCAAAGTCACAGATGATCCTTGGCTCTTTCAACATCCTTTTACTTCAATAGAACCCTAGTTTTTAGAACATTTGATGACTAAGTGGGTTATTTCTTACCCTTATTACATTTTAGTGTAATTAAATATTAATGAATTATTATTTATTAACATATGGTGAAATATTCATGTAAATAAATAATAAAACATAATTGTTTATTATTTATTGATTATTTTTAAATGATTCTTGGGAATGGGTGGACCCATTGGTTTAAATGGTCACCTCCCCTCATCCTCATTATAAATAGGATTTTACCTCTATTATTATTTACACATTAATATTATGTACACATTCTTGATACACTCAAGAAACTTGATGTGTTTGATATTTGCATGTGGCAAATATTATACAAAGTATTTGTAAAGACTAGTTGAAAGGAAGTGAGATTAAAGAAGACTAGGTATTGGGTTGAAATTTTATCAAATAAATGAATAATGACTTTATGGCTTTTTTTTTACCTCTTTGAGGTTTTCCCCCATTAAATCATTATGTAAATTGATCTGGTTATTTCATTATGTTTTTGTAATTGATTACATATCTATATTCTACATGTACATTATTTATACATTAGTTACAAATATTTTTATGGTAGCATAACCTATGGGGTGTATTTGATTGGAAAATATATTTTTAATTCACACACACACACACACACACACACACACACACACACACACACACACACACACACACACACACACACACACACACACACACACACACACACACACACACACACACATTCAAAATCAAATAATATTTAATTTAATTTTCAATGTTGGTTTGGCCTAGTATGACCATAAGAGAGAGAGAGTTTTTTCCTTATCAATAGTGGAGGCTCACTTCAATCAATTTCAAGTTGTGAATCTCCATTATGGTCTCTTAAGTCCATATTAAAGTAATAATTTTTTTTCAAGCATGGAAACTAGATAAATATATATATATATATATATATATATATATATATATATATATATATATATATATATATATATATATATATATATATGACATAGTTGTACTACCAAATATGGCCTGGGTAGATGAAAAAACTTAAGAAAAATATTTAAACATGTTTTTGGTCTTGGTTTTTTATGCTTAGAAGTTTTTTTATCAATAATTTTTTACTAGCAAATCACATGATAAACCCTTGAAGAAATCATAGGATTAATTATATTTTTACAAGCTCCAAGAGGCACCATAATACAACATGGGTAATTGGAAATGATGAATTCTTCATTACAAACTCAATTTTGAAGTTCTAAACTACATTGGGGCAAGCTTTCAAGAAGGTTGGGAAAGTTTTAAAGTCCTTGATGGCTTGTACAATTTACTATGAGCACCTCTACTTCTAAAGGTGCACCATTACCAATTAAAATTATGATATTTTATGTTATATAGTTTTAATATTTATTAAAAAAATACTTCTTTTATTAAATCCTCAATTTTTCCATGCAAGGCAACCTCAATTCCCACTTTGGGAAATTACTTTTTACCTAAAGTTAAATATATTAATTGTTTTTCTTTAACTTTTGAAATATCCTTGTATGTTATATATATATATATATATATATATATATATATATATATATATATATATATATATATTTAAAAAATTATGTAATTTTTTAAAAATATTATGTTATGTATATAAATACTCAAATTGTCTCCTAGAAGGGTTGGTGGTTTTTATTCTGCTAAAATATTGTAAGGAAGAAGTTTAGTGTTCAAATCCCACTAGATTAAAGTCAATTTTTTTTCAAGGTTAATTAATTTGAATTTACTTTTAGATTTGTATGAAAATATCTCACATGCAAACCTTTCTCGAGTGTTGTTTTTTTGTGACACTTGACCTAGAATACTCCTTATCAATCATGGTCATGTGACCAATTGATTTCAATGTTTTTGGTCATTATATATTATTTTTTGTGGTCATTCTATTAATTTTAAGGTTCTTAATATATTTTCTGCATCATTTTTAATAATTTTTCTTATAGTAGTGTATTATTGTGACACATGCAATACCTTATTTTATTGTAATCTTTTGTAATTTTTTCACTATGTTTAGAATTAATATGAATAATTATTTTTTATTCACACTATAAATTTTATTTACTATCAAATAAATTATACAAAAACTTCAAAAATTTATTGTTTAAATTTTTTATCGAGTTTTGTAGTGTCATTATTAAAGGGAAGAAATGGTGTTACCTGATTTTGTGTTAAATCTCAAATGTCTAATGAATCTAATTATATAATATATAAAATTTGCATTAAAGTATAATTTATGGCATAAAAATTATGGATCAATGTCTTTGGAAGGAAAACCCTCCATTAGGATGATATGTTACACCTGAGATTCCAAAAACATTTCAATAGAAATATCAAGAATCCATGTCAATTATCTTATAAGGTGTGAGGGATGAATTACTACTCCATATTAGTAATCAATATTCTCCCACCAATGATTATAAACTCCTTGAGTCCATGCATGAGGGCACTCATCTTTCTAAGATAATATAATTGATTCTTCAATTACTTACTACACCTATGAAAGGTGATGAAATTTTTTGTTAACTTTCTTGCTAAAATTAATAATATTAAAGGTCAGTTAGATGGTTGAAACTATAATGTAATTCAATATGAATTGTTATATTTCATTATTTAGTCAAATATTCATACAATTTTTCAAAATTTTATTTCAATTTTGAATTCAAAGTACCAAACAAAGCAAGATATCCCTGACCTCGCTACCCTATCATCTCTTCTAATTCAACAAGATCAAGTGATGTATAATTTTGATTCTAAAGATAATGTCACTCTAGAACTTCTCACTCTCAATCCTAGTTCTGAGAATAATAGAAATTAAAAATCCAACCTGTCAGGAATCTAGAACAACAAACATGCTCTGATCCCACTTGTCAGGATGCGAAACCGGAAACATACAATTGATTACCAAACTTCAAACAACTTAATATGCGGAAATAAACCAGATTCACCAAGTAACTAGAATTCAGAATAACACAGCATATGAGAGACAATACACAACTTGTATTAACACTTTATACAGAAAAGAATACAATAAAGAAGATGCCACTTCTTCTCCACCACCTTACAGAGGTTTCCCACACCTCAAGTGAACAGTAATTCTTCTCCCCAAAGCTCTCCCTCTCACAGGTCTCAACACCCAACTCAAATACAGAGTTGATGTTCACCTCCCATGCTCCACGCATAACACAAGTGCTCCACGCACTCCACAAGCACTCCACGTGCTCCACAAGTACTCAAGGTACTTCAAGTAGATCTCCCATGAACCTGCAATAACCTACACTTCAACAGACCATACTTATGGAAGGAACTCCCTTGCCTTCCTCTCTTGCTCTATCCGAGTACACACCTGTACTCCAAGTAGATCCTGCCTGATACTGCTCCCTGTTGTGTTGCTGTCTGTATGACCTTGCACACCTGCAAATCAAACAATGGTTCTATTCACCTGTGAACCTCGACCTTGCATACACATACACCTGCAGATCAATGATCTTACTTACCATGTAGATCTCCTATATAGGCCATGCAACTGTGACCAAGATCCTACACTCTTGAAGAACCCAGCTGGCTCTCCAATCCAGCACCAACACACCTGGTACTGTGGCACTAGGAGGAACGCACCATTGCTCTACCTCACACACAGAAGGAGCTTATAATTATGCTCTCTTACTCCCTAGCACACTTTTCCAATACAACCATGAGTCTATTATATAGATCTCATCCAAACAATGATTAGACATCTAATTACAATAATTAGATCCGCAGCTCTCAGTCTAAAAATAGATCTCTTCATGCAAACACTTGGTTCGTTAGTTAACTGCCCGTAATTGGCTCAGTCTGAACCACACAGGCGACCGACGCCGGTCCCTGTCCGCCTGGGGGTCGCCGACGCCGGCCGATCTCTGACCGACGTCGGTTGCCTTCCTGCCCTGTCCTGCCGACGTTGGTTGGCCTGACCGACGCCGGTGTCTCTGACACTCAGCAACTCTCCTGCAACCTCGTCTGTATCTGCATCTGTGAAGCTTTTAGCTCCACAATCCTAACAATCTCCCACTTGGAGATAAACAGCTGCACTGTACCTGTACCTGTACTCCGTCTAATCTGTTTCCTGGTTTGTATCCCTCTTCAAGCTCCCACCTGAAGACAACACACCACACAACCTATGATGTACCTCCTGTCATCTGAGTACCCTGCCACATCCGAACCTACAACACCTGTAGTGAAGTCCTGGCCCTGTGTAGCAACACCTGCTGCTGGTCCCTCTCAGAAAACCTGAGAACCCACTTCCTCGAATTGGCTCCTAACTCTGACAGCTCCCACTGCATGGGAATACTCAGGTCTATACCAGACCTCATGTGATTTCGGACACTGTACCTGTCCAGCCCTTAGTGTGCTCCGGTTCTGCATCCCAAACCTCGCCAACACCTGATTCACATCAGCTCCCACTCGAGACAAAATCACCCTGTGATCTCCATGCCTCCCATGTCAAAGAATTCCGCTGCTCCAAACTCCTCATGACATGACACTGAACTAATCTTACCCTTAGCTCAGCAAAACCCTGTATGTACTAACCCTGCTAGCAAATATACCATCCACATAC
Organism: Torreya grandis; assembly: GCA_037957365.1. Classification (NCBI taxonomy): domain Eukaryota; kingdom Viridiplantae; phylum Streptophyta; class Pinopsida; order Cupressales; family Taxaceae; genus Torreya; species Torreya grandis. The sequence goes on from JARHVA010010098.1 coordinate 187,571, forward strand.
AGCAACAGAATGATGTCGCGACTCATCATCCACCTGGTAAGGCAAACCACAGTAGTTACCTGACACTGACTAAAGCCATGCTTCGTCCTTCACCTGTCAAACCTGGTACCACTGTCCTGTAGCTCCTCAAGACCATATGCCTGGTCTTCCATCTCACGTGTCCGTTCTCTCTATTCTTCTACTAAGGAATCCAGTCGTCTCTGTGCTTTCATCCAGCTGGCAACCCTACCAAGACACACCTGTTTGGTTTACCTCCAAGGAATCACATCCGCATCCATGCCACGCTCACACCTGTTTCCTGGATCCTTCCTGCTCTACAATCAGCAACAAGTATGAAGAAGAGGAACACAAATTTGAGGGCCTACTTACGCCTTCAGTCCTCCATATGGGTGTTTGAGACTCCTTGACAGCGTGCTGTCCACCCAAAATTCGTTACAGTGACCGACCTCGGTCACCCCACAGTCTGCATCCGACCGACGTCGGTTCCATGCGTCTGTACCTGACTACCAACCTGCCTGCGCTGGTGTCCCTGCTGCCGACGTCGGTCCTCCTGACCGACATCGGTCTTACATACTGCCGACGTCGGTCCCATGACCGACGCCGGTCTTACCCTGCCCGACACTGCCGGCTTCGGTCTGCACATGACCGACATCGGCACCTGTCTGTTCGACGCCAGTTCCTCATGACCGACGCTGGTACCTGTGTTCGCCTGTGAGTGATGACTTTTTACCCGCGAGCTCCTTTGGATCAATCTCCATGTCCAAACTGCCCTGCTCAGATGTATCCAGCCTCATCCACTGAACTCTGTCTGCCATCTCCTCCAAGAACACCAAGGCTTTCCAGTTCTTAAGCCTATCAAATATATCTGTCTTCCGCTTAAGAACATGCATCTCCTTCCTGCTCATGTGACCAAGCCTACGAAGCCACGTCTCCGCAACAGAAGAAGAATCAGTAATATAAACAAGTAGATAAAGGTTACCTGTTTTCTTACCACCAGCTAATTCAAGTGCTACCGCTGTGAGAGTTCTTGTGCATCTCTCATCACCCAATATTTCTGAAGAAATTAGCCATATCTCCAAACTTGGGACCTGCATGACCTTCATCAACACCTGTGTGTTGGCCGCCTGCAATTTCAGCTTCACTTCTCCTTTGCCAATTCTTTGGCAAGGCTTACCAGCTCCTCTATCTGGGGCTGCATGGAAAGAGGCAACCGAATCTTTTGTCTAAGATTCAACTTTGTCCAAGAAACCTGCAAACACATCCTGTGCAATAACACCTGCTACATCTGTATCTTCAGTTTCTTCATGCTGATCTGTTACCAACCAACAATGTTCTTTTACCTGCTCTTTCTTTCCATCGGACCGTGAGTAACCGTCTGTGCTTTCAACTCCTCCATTCTTAGCTTACTTTGATCTGTCGTTGCTCTACTCCCACTCAATCAGAAACCCCTGAGAGTGCCCTGTAACCAAAACACAACCTGCTTCCTGCAACCTGGCTCTGATACCACTTGTTAGGAATCTAGAACAACAAACATGCTCTGATCCCACTTGTCAGGATGCGAAACCAGAAACATATAATTGATTACCAAACTTCAAACAACTTAATATGCGGAAATAAACCAGATTCACCAAGTAACTAGAATTCAGAATAACACAGCATATGAGAGACAATACACAACTTGTATTAACACTTTATACAGAAAAGAATACAATAAAGAAGATGCCACTTCTTCTCCACCACCTTACAGAGGTTTCCCACACCTCAAGTGAACAGTAATTCTTCTCCCCAAAGCTCTCCCTCTCACAGGTCTCAACACCCAACTCAAATACAGAGTTGATGTTCACCTCCCATGCTCCACGCATAACACAAGTGCTCCACGCACTCCACAAGCACTCCACGTGCTCCACAAGTACTCAAGGTACTTCAAGTAGATCTCCCATGAACCTGCAATAACCTGCACTTCAACAGACCATACTTATGGAAGGAACTCCCTTGCCTTCCTCTCTTGCTCTATCCGAGTACACACCTGTACTCCAAGTAGATCCTGCCTGATACTGCTCCCTGTTGTGTTGCTGTCTGTATGACCTTGCACACCTACAAATCAAACAATGGTTCTATTCACCTGTGAACCTCGACCTTGCATACACATACACCTGCAGATCAACGATCTTACTTACCATGTAGATCTCCTATATAGGCCATGCAACTGTGACCAAGATCCTACACTCTTGAAGAACCCAGCTGGCTCTCCAATCCAGCACCAACACACCTGGTACTGTGGCACTAGGAGGAACGCACCATTGCTCTACCTCACACACAGAAGGAGCTTATAATTATGCTCTCTTACTCCCTAGCACACTTTTCCAATACAACCATGAGTCTATTATATAGATCTCATCCAAACAATGATTAGACATCTAATTACAATAATTAGATCCGCAGCTCTCAGTCTAAAAATAGATCTCTTCATGCAAACACTTGGTTCGTTAGTTAACTGCCCGTAATTGGCTCAGTCTGAACCACACAGGCGACCGACGCCGGTCCCTGTCCGCCTGGGGGTCACCGACGCCGGCCGATCTCTGACCGACGTCGGTTGCCTTCCTGCCCTGTCCTGCCGACGTCGGTTGGCCTGACCGACGCCGGTGTCTCTGACACTCAGCAACTCTCCTGCAACCTCGTCTGTATCTGCATCTGTGAAGCTTTTAGCTCCACAATCCTAACACAACCCTTATTCTACTAATGGAAAAAATGGGAATAGGAAATATATAATTAATAATCATAAACCAAAGTTTAATAAGAATTGTAATCTGTATGGTAAATTTGGTCATAGAAGATAAAATTTTCATAAAAACAAATAAAGCATAATAATAAAACCTCTAAAAATAACAAAGGGAATAAATCTAATCAGAACCATAAAAAAATCAAACCTACAATTAAAATAATAATTAGGAACATAATTTTAATGTTATTGATTTATATGCTTCCTTGTTTTCTTCTAATGATAATGAATAGATTTTAGATAGTAGTGCATCACACCATAAGAATTTTTTATATCATATTTTATCTAATACTAGAGATATTTATTAATATATTTACTTATGAGATAATTTATTTTTAGAATCAATTAAGCAAGGACATGCAAAATTTATAAAGGTTGTTAGTAATGATGTTTTCTATGTACCTAAACTTAGGATTTTTTTTTTAGTATTTTTATAAACTTACGAATCATAATTTCATTTTAAATTTTCTTAAATATAATCAGGCCAATATAAATCAATCGAGTTCTCCCATTGTTTAAGGTGCTAAAAAAAATACTTTATATTTTTTTTTGCTTTTTTTGCATGTTGTCTTTCATCGCATAGTAAGAATGAATCTCAATTATGGCATAAAATATTAGGACATGTTAATTTTAAATTTTACATGATATGTATTCTCATAATCTTGTTGGTCTTCATTATATCTCCTCTCATCAAGAAACCTGTGAAGATTTTTTACATGGTTAACAACATACTAATTCCTTTCATAAGAATAATTATGTGAATTCATCACATCCTCTAGAATCAATCCATAGTGATGTTGTAGGACCCATTTAAGTTTTATATCTTAATGGTTCTTTATATGTAATTTTTTTAATTTATGATCATATTATAATGGTTTGGTCATATTTCATTAAAAATAAATTTGAAGGGTTGTCTAAATTCAAAGAATTTAAAGTTATTAAAAAACTTCTAATTTTTCTATTAAGATATTAAGATAATGGTGGTGAGTATATTAGTAAGGAATTTGATTATTTTTAAATTAGTTTTAGTATTCAAATTAAATTAACAACTCCCTATTCCCCACAAAAAAATGGTAATGTTGAAATGAAAAATTGTACCATTATAGAGATGGCTAGAACAATGTTGAATTCTGCAAATGTTCCTATATTATTATGGGTTGAAGTTATGAATACTATTGTGCATATTCTAAATAGAGTCTCTAATAAAGCTTTTCATCTTTCTAATCATTTATAAATATTGTCTAAAAAGAAACTCAATGTGGCTCATCTTAAGATTTTTTGTAGTCATGCTTACATATTTATTTCTAAAGTAAAAAGAAATAAACTTGATCCTACCTCCTTTTCTTGCATTTTCATAGGTTATAGAGGTAAAACTAAAAGATTAAGAGTTTATGATCCATTTAAAAGACAACTCATTGATAATAAGAATGTTATTATTCTCAAAAACTATTTTTGTGAGACCTTTATGGAACTTCCTTAATCTTCTTATTTTAATGAACCTAGATCTCATGTTTCTCCTTATAAAGAAACATATGACTTAGAGGAATTTGATTCATCTTTGGATAACTTAGAGTTTGAGGAGACCCTTAAATATTATGTTTAATATATAAAACCTAAATGCATAAAATCATTAATTATATCTTCTACTCTTGATAATCTTAATAAATTAACTAGAATTCAACATTATTATCATGTGTTAATGACTATGTATACATGTGAACCTCAATATTTTGAGGAATCCATTCACTATAATATATTTAAAGTTGTTATTCAAGTTGAGTATAGTACCTTAATTAAAAATCAAAATGGGGATCTTGTCCCACATCTACCTTAAACGCATATTTTTGGTTTTAGGTGGATTTATAAAACCAAATATAATTCAATTGGTAAAATTGACAAATTTAAAGTAAGATTGGTTTCTCGTGGGCTTACTTAAAAAAGTGGGATTAACTATGTGGGAACCTTTGCCCTTGTAGTAAAAATGATTAATGTTAGATTACTTATTACTCTTGCATCCCATGGTTAAATTATATACCAAATGGATATTAAAAATGCATTTCTAAATGGTGATTAAGAAGATGAAATCTATATGACTTAGCTAAAGGTTTCATTAACCCTAACATAGAACATTATGTGTGTAATTTAAAGAAATCACTATATATTTTAAAATAAGATCCTCGAGATTAGCATTCTAAAATTACTAGTTATTTTAAATAATTAAGTCTCCCTAACTATTATTTTGATAATGATATATTTGTCAAATTTGAAATTTTTTATTTCATCTTAATTGTATTATATGTTGATGATATTTCGATCACTAGTGATCTAATTAGTTTAATTCAAAAATATAAAGATAAACTAAATCAAATGTTTGAAATGACTAATTTAGGCATTCTACATCATTTTTTAGAAATATGTATATTTTAGGATAAAAATTTAATTGTTTTATCATAATCTTAGTATGCACATAATATTCTTTTTAAGTTTAATATGCATGATTGTAAGTCTACATATAAACCTATTGAAGTTGTTTTTAATCTTGATCCAGAACCTGCATGTGAAAAAATTAACCCTACTTTGTATAGATAGCTTATTGGTAGTTTGATTTATCTAACCGTTACTAGGTCAAATATTTCATATGTTGTTGGTGTTGCTTCTAGATTTATGTAGGATCCATATTTGGATAATTGGAAATTAGTAAAGAGAATATTTTGGTATATCAAAAGAGCTATAAATTTTCATTCATTTTATTCTTCTATTGATAATGCTAATTTATAAAGTTATTGTGATGTTGAATATTATAGTGATACTATATATCACAAAAATAATTTTAGATATGTGTTTAAGTTTGGTGTAGGTGTTATCATTTAGAGTAAGAAAAATCAACCTATTATTTCTATCTCTTCTATAAGAATGGAATATATAAGTGCTATGTAATTATTTAAAGAATCCATGTGGTTGTGAATATTTTTAAGAAAGATTCATTTGGATGTTTCCCATAGTACCATCCTTCATTCTGATAAAAAAAGTTCTATAGCTATGGAAAAAAATGTAGTGCAACATCAATGAATTGAATAAATTAAAGTTAATGTGAATTTTATCCAATATAAGGTCCTTAATGATGATATAAATCTATATTTTTATCTTATGAATGAATAGGTGGTCGATATATTAACAAAACCACTTGGTTGTATGAGTATGAAATGTTGGGCCTCTCAATGTTTCCATTGAAGGGGAGTGTTCATGACAATGTCACTTCCTAATGTCCATGTGTTATTTCTTCTTATATATACTTCTTATCATTGTAAAAGCATTGTAATAAGTCACTTTATTTGATCTTGGTAAATTTCATAAATTTTAAGTTTACATTGTACTGAGTAAATAAAAGCATACTATGTAATGGAGGTCCATAGAAGGCCTCAAATATGCTTGGTTGATTATTCATGAGAAGTTTTGAGATGTAGTATCATGATCATGCTAGCCTAGACTTACTTTAAAAAATTATTTTATGAATTATAATTCTTTTTATTTCAAAAGGTGATGTTTGACATGATGAAAGTTTTTAAATCCTTTAAATTTGTGCATATTATAATTCCTTTATTAAGGTGACTATGATTTTTTATCCCCACTTAGCATTAAATGGGAGTGTTAAATCATTAATAACTAAGGATTTCAGACCCTTAATACATTTCAGTGTAATTAAATAATAATGATTTATTATTTATTAACATGAGGTGAAAACCTAATGTAAATAAATAATAAAACATAACTATTTATTATTTACCAAATAGTTTTACATGATTTTCAGGAATGGGTGGACCCATTGGTTGCAATGGTCACCTACCCTCATCCCCGTTATAAATAGGGTTTTACCCCAACTATTATTTACACATTCTTGATACACTACAAAAACCTGATGTCTTTGGTATTTTCATGTGGAAAATATTCTACAAAGGATTTTTGAATACTGGTTGAGAAGAAGTGAGATTGAAGAAGGCTATGTATTGGGTTGAAAGTTTCTCAAATAAATGAATAATCACTTTGTGGGTTTTCTACCTCTTGGATGTTTTCTCAAGTTAAATCATTGTGTACATTTATATGGTTATTATTTTGTTATTTACTAATTGAATACATCTATATATTCTACATGTACATTATTTATACATTAATTACAAATATTTTTAAGCTTAGTTTTCAAAAATCTCTATGGGATAAAAGTCAAATATTAATAGGACAAAAGTGAAGGAATCAATAAATGGAATATTTTACAAGTGGATTCATACATTGGAGATATTAACCAAGATATTATAGATTTTAATTAAAAATTCTAGACTATCAACATTATCATATTTATCAAATAAGATTTCCTATTTTGGCTGGTATAAAATAATGATGATTACTCTATAGAATCTAGCCACTTGGTTGATCTGAATAGGGAGAACAAATAAGATTATTAGAGGGAATTATGGGTGAAAAATCTCACCCTAAGATCAAAATTTTCTATTGGATAGCTACTCGAGATAAAATTATCACCATTGACAATGTAACCAAAAAAGGCTTGGTTATCCCTAATAGATGTGTTTTGTGCAAATCCAAAGAGGAAATGTTGTCTCACCTCCCCATAGACTGTACCTTTATTTCCAAATTATGTGATATACTCCTTTTGAAATTTAATTTTCCTTGGTTCAAACTAAGATCTCTCTTGGATATAATTTTGCATTGGAAACCACGTTGGAATTGGTCTCCCTAGTCTTCTTGTGGCACCTTTCCCTTTCTCATTTTTAGGAGGTTTATAAATTTAAGAACAACTACATTTTTTATTATAAATGGGTTAGTATAAAAACTTATTTCCATAGACTTTATGTTGGCATTTTAAAAAAATGGAAGGCATTTTCTCTGAAAGATAATTTTGTATCCTTTACCCTTGAATATTTTATTATTTTAGGATGCAATATTGAACTTGTAGTCACAAAACTAGATTATAAAATTGACATAAGTTAATTCAAATGGTCCAAACCATAAAAATACTAGAGGAAGTTAAAATTTGATGGGTTGGACAAGATAAACCTATGTTTGGTTGGAGGAGGAAGGATTATTAGAGATTTAGAGGGGTCATTATAGCTACCTATGCAGGGCCAATGAGTTCCCAAATCAACCATGTGACCAAGGATAAAATAGATCTCTAGGGAATATAACAGATGGTGTATTTCGGTATAAATTTTTTTTTGTTTAATGGGACTCCCTAAACATCATTAATGACCTCTCAGGAAAAGTAAAACATTCCTAGTTAATTCAATAAAGAAATTGAAGATGTAAGAGGATTTTTGAAACATTATAAAGAGGTCACTATTGGCCATGTGTATAGGGAGGGTAATAATGTTGTTGATGGGATATATAAGGGTAATAATTTTATTTATAGGATGGATAATATATGGATCCTTAATAAAAAAATTATTGTGTGGAAAAAATATGATGTTTTACCACCCCATATTGCTAACTTGATTGTCAATTATTCTAGTCTCATCATTAGGCCCAAAGAGGGGGCATATTCGTATGAAGAGTAATTATAAATTATTAGACCCACATTTATGAATCATAATTACAAATTTCCATATAATTATTACATGGTAAGGTAAATAACATGATAAGGTGAGGGGTGGAAACATAATTAACAATACAATACATAATGTTTGAGTAAAGTAGTTGAAGTTATTCAAAAAAGTGGTCTGGTTATTAAGTATGAGAATAAGAAATAAAATTGTAGTGGGAGGGGATATGGATAGAATTAAACCCATCTTGTATTAATAAGCTAAGTATAATGCCAAAGTGTGGTTCAAAATGGAAGGAGGAGGCTTGGTTGAGTTCAAGAAAATAATTTTCATATATGATGAGGAAGTGTCAAAGGACTTTGCCCTGGGATGGCGCCATTTGAAAGTGTACATAAAAGGAGTGAAGATGAAAATTTTAGAATAATTTACTAGGGAATTGACATATATGAGTTGTGAGGGTACTAAATCATTTGAGGATAGACATACAAATTAGGGGGTTATGGTTAAATTCTTCAATTCTAAAGTGGACATCACTCCAAGAATAAAGTCTTCCCAAAGGTGAACCTACCAAAGTACTATCATGACATCTACCTATGGATAATAAATTAAATAAAATTAGAAGGTAAATTTAATGTTATATTTTTCATCATTTCCTTCTCATGTATCACTTTAAGGGATAAAACTTTTGTTGTCCTTATTTCTTCTTAAAATCTCTTGAAATCATGATGACTACATTTCAAGCAAATTATGCTAGTGATCTCATTCATCAAGGTCTAATTTTTCTCATTTTGAAGAGATGATAAGTTATGAAGGGGAAGGAGGTGTATTTTATGGACAAGGTTATTTTTTAAAATTTCAAGGAGGACATCAATATGTCATAGGAAGTTGAGGAATAAGGTCTATAATCTTATGATAAAAATTTGGAAGAAGCCCATTTTGAAAGCACCCACTCGATGAAGATTATACCCAAGGCTAAAAATGGTAAATTAAAAGTTTAAGGTCCTAACATCCCTAATGGGATCAATTTAAATATACAAATGAAGACTAGAAGAAGACTTCCTAGTCACCTTTGAAAGAATATAAGTATTAAAATGAGAGGAAAGACATTGAAACACTTCATTCGAATCTTAATTTGAAACTGATGGATTTGGAGGATAAGTTGTAACATCAGGGAAAGATTATCATAAAATAGATGAAATATTGTAATTATCTAAAGGTAAAGGCAAAGAAATTAAGGAAGGACTATTAGAATAACATATATTTTGGGGTCATTCCTCAAATTGATAGGTGAAAAACTAGTTCTTCCAAGAAGGATAAAGGTGTGACATGATACTTATGTCTACCACAACTCTTCCCAAGAGTATAAATAAAATAAAGAGTGAAATAGGTAGCATGAAGGGGAAAAAAGGAAGTCTATTCTAGGACAAGGTAGTGAAATATTCACCCAAAAATATAGGTAAAAATAATGAAGTGTCAAACAAGGAGGAGGGTCCAATCAAATGTACCTGAGGAAAAGTCATGAAAATTAAAACCAAAGAGGATAAGGGGAATACTATTCTGACCACATTATTGAACTACTATGAATTTGAAGAGTCTAATGCTTAACATAGACCTTGATTTTTATTTTTTTTTGTTTTTTGGTTGAAGTTTGTCATAGGTTTAATGGAGTTTTTGGGGATTTTTTAAAGAATTTTCTTATCTTTATGGGTCAGACTAGAAGAGTGTTTGGTTTTTTTGTTTTGTGTGTAGTCTTGAATATATGTGTGAATTTTATAGTTATAGGATCCATGTAAATCTTATACTTTTACCTGATTAAATAAAAAATTAGCCTAATCATTCCTCTAATGTAAAATTCCAAGGATCTTTAGAAACTTCTATTTCCTAAAATCAAAAGTCATTTTGTTGCCTCATCTTTCGACATCACATGGGAAAGTCAATGGGAAAATAAAGTGTAAGTAATTTATTACACTCTTTTACACCTTATTACACACTCTTCCCTCTTACACCCTCTTACACACTCTAAGAGGGGTCATGATTGCACTTTTCCTCCAAATCTCTTCCACACTCTAAATTTACTTAAATGGAACCTCTTACTTTTCCAACCTCCAACATTGATGAGGATGAGGACTCATTCTTGGCCCTCCATTTGGAGATCAATATGGATGGTTTTCATTGATTCAATTAGTCTATAAATTTAAGGTCCCCACTCCATTATAGATAATATTTCTTGAAATAAAATTATTATGATAAAATCATACTAGATCTTCACATTTATTCATGTAATTATCAATCAAAACCAAGTATAGATAGGGGAAATTTTTCCCATGCATGGAGTCGACATTGCCAAATATATCTATACTACAAGATGAAAATAATCATCTTTGAGCTACCAATCAAAGGAGTCTCCAAGGAATGTATAACATTTTTTTTCTTCCTACTTGGTTCAACTTTTGTTTGATCTTACTCAATTTGAGTGGATAGGCTTGGAGTGTCACATTCATTTAATTGTTTTGATGTCTTATTCACTAAAAATGAACTAACCCTATTTGGATTCATATTATAAATAATGGCATACCTAGTGGGAGATGATGCACCCCATGAAATTTTATAAATTGTATTTATTCTTTTAATTATAATAATTAACCTAATCATTCACTTAATTCATCTCTATTTATTCAAAAAATTGCTAGTTTCTGTATCAAGCCAAAATAAAGAAATCATCCTATGAAACAATGAAATCACACTATAAAATAATGAAAATATTTCTATTCCATTATACTATTTTTTTAAAGTACTTAAAAAACAACAAAATCATCTTAGAGAGTAGTGAAATTATATTGGTAAACTCAAAAAGTATTTCTATTCTATTTTACTTTATTTTTTTGTAGTTCTTAGTAAACAATGAAATCATCTTAAAGATCAATGAAAATGTCCTGATGATCAACAAAAATGTCTAGAATATCAATAAAAACTTCCTAGAGATCGTTAAAACCATCATATAGTGTAGTAAAAATGTTTTGAAGAGAAATGAATTCATCTTATAAAAAAACAAAATCGCACTATTGTAAAAATTTGAGATCATGAAAGCAAAACATTTGTCTGATTCTCATGAAAATGTATGTCCCGCTTCAAAAAATTGACTATTTTCCTGAAGGGCTTTGGCTAAATAAGTTAAATCATAACCCAAAATAAAGTATTTATTTTTATAAACACTTCAATTTGGGTGTAAAATAAACTCACAATTTCAATTTGGATTTAAAACTTGCTTTATTTCCAAGTTGATTATTTTATGATACTTGTCTAGTTTTACTTATTTCTTGTGTTTGTGGGGTTCCTTCACACATGTACTTTTCCCTTGATAGGGTGACCTAGAAATGTGAAGGTAACCATTTTACTTTATCCCAAAGATTCACCAAAGTATGCTCTTCATTTTCCATTAGGGGGATTTCTATGAATCGTAAATGGTGATACCTTCCTCTTTTTATTTTAAAATACATGATTGAGGTGGCATTGCCTTCTCACATATCCATAGGGTGTAGTGATTTGGATTTTCATCTCCAAATGTTTGTACCATCCTTATAGGGATAAAATTTATTATAATGTGTCATTAGGGCCTAACAAAATTCCTCATAAAGGGTTTTTTAAAAGCAATAAGTTAATCCCAATGTTAATCCATTAGATATCACCATCAAGGAATAAAAGGTATATTAAATAGGGGATGTATCCCCATATGAACAACCTAATGCATGGATCTCTTCTTTGATGTATTTTATGCTCTTTGAGGACTACCTAGTACTCCAATAAAATCTTTATACTAAGACCTATTGACCATAACACCTTCATTGATGCAAGGGCTCAATGGTAATAACCCTTAAAGCTTGCCTCACACATATAGAAGTTGAGAGAGGGTGTGTATTTAATCCAAATTTTAATAATTTTATTAAAATAAATATCAAATGTTTCCTCTAAAAGAGAGTATATTAAACACTTCCTGATTATGATGCAATCTTAATTTACCACTACAATAGGATTGTGACTTAGACAATTATTTTCTTGGATGTTGTGTCAAAACTCATTATTTGTTTAAATCCAAGTCAAAACTAAACCCAAGTCCAAAACATAGTCAATGCAAAGTTACACAAGAAGACATTAATTTTTCAGTATTCCCAATTAAAAATCACTCTTTCTAAATGTCATGTCAAAATTTGTCCAAATACATACCTTCTTGTCTAAACCACATCATTAGGATGTCCAATTTGAGTCAAGTTCTAGTTCCTAGCAAATTCCAATTTCTAATTTCAAACCAATTTAAAAACTAGAGTCAAATTTATTATTAAACCATTGGAGTTATGGCATCCCTTTTTGGTCAAACCTAATCAAAATTATAATTCTAGTTCTAGTTCCAATTCTAAAGTCAAACTAGATCAATCTTCTAGTTCTAAAGTCAAACTCATTTTTTTAGAAAGTCATAGTCTAGTTCAAGTCATATAAAAAATTGTATAAATCCAATTTCAATCCAAATTTCACATGAATTCAAACAAACTAATGTTCCAAAGCACACTTATTTGAAACCTAAGGTCAAAATTTTGAAACCTAATCAAATAGTATACCACAAGCATTCCAAGTTCAAATTTTAATAAAAAATCAAGTGTAGTTTCTACATTCACTAATCAATTTTTAAAGATAAGTGGTTCAAGGTCAAATCCAAGTTCAAACACTTTCAAAAAACTTGTAACCTTTGAAATACACAACATTTGAAAACATTGGTATACTTAGACTTGTGTGCACCTTTTGAAAACAAGTTTAATTCACGTACCCCTTTTACTAAACCATTTACATTGAGACACCTTTGATTGAACCATTTCACCTTTGACATTCACCTTGATGTAACCAAATAAGGTTATTTTCAAAGGTTTAGTCCTATTCTTTTAAAAGCTGCATTCCAATTCCAAACAAATTTCAAACATCCAAACTTATTCTAAGATGAATATCATAAACCAAAACATGGTGAAGTATACTCGTAATGAAACTATTTATAACCCCTCTTTTTATTAGGATGTAATTTACAATCTATATGGATATGTCCATTATGTCAAATAAGAGGTAAATAAATAATACATCACAAATATACCATCCAATACTGAATAATGATAATAGAAACAATACCACACCAAGATGCCACTAATGTTAAAACTAGGAAACATCAAAAATACCTCGTAAATGTACCATATAGTGTTAAACATGGAGATACTAGAAATACTTCTCAAATATGCCATCTAGTATAGACTATGGACATGACCAATTTACATGATACCTTTTTTATAACAAAGAAAAAACCTTGTAAGTTTGTTAGAACTCGGTTTTAATTTTCCGTATGGGTTTCAAGTAGAAAACTTACACTGATTGGTTATATATCCTGAAGAGACATCCATTGTAATAACAAAAAATAAAAATACTCCTAACCAAATTCATGATCTTATACCAGACTCTAGTTGTACCCTTGAAACATCTAGCAAAGGAAAAGGTCAACTTCTTAACTCACCTTCACAAAGCCAATCAATCATTGCCTCTAAAATTTAGTAGGATAATCAGGTCTTGGATACTTTAGCTTGCTCCATAACTAGTCTAGATATTCAAAACCTACCACTTATAGATTTAAATCCACCAGGCAAACTATAACCAGAGTTGTTATTCCATCCAACACCTAATATCGATCCATTTTTTAAAAACACATTAGTTTTGGATTTATTTAACATGCATATATATAATATTAATCCATTGGCTAATCTTAATTCAAATTTCCTTATGTATTTTTCATAGCACATGGTTGATAATTCTCAACTAATTCATTCTAATCCACATAAAGTGTCATCCAAAATCTAACAAAACATTCTTCCAACTCACCAATAAGTTCTTTCTTCCAACGTTCCTAACACTTTTCAATAATAGGTTGAAAACACCCATGAGCTACAATACCAAGTTATTAATATCCCTCCACTTCAACAAGTGGTAACCAATCCCCCACTTTAATAAGTGGTGATTAATCCTCCACTTCAACAAGTGGAAATCGATCATCCACTTCAACAAACAATGACCAATCCTCCACTTGAACAATTGGTGACCAATCTTCCACTTTAATAAGTGGTATGCAATCCCTAATAGAGTTTTCTAATAAAAATACATTACTATTATTAAACCACATATTGCTTCCAATCAACACAATGATTCTTTAAACCAATAACAAATTCCACCCAACCAACAAGTATCATTCATCCAATGGATTCCTACAATTCAACCATAGTTCCCTCCAAATCAATGTCACACTCAATATCAACTACCTTACCAAATATAAGTTCCCTATAAAAAATATAACATTAATCAAAGGGTGAACATTCCTGGTTGAACTACTTGGGTGCAAATTTCCTAATACCCTATACCATCACTTTATCTAAGTCAAGGTAATCCACTATTGAATACCTAACATATACCCACTCCATCTCCATCCATTCTCACTTTTTAGGACCTGAAAGAGGTAAAATATGTATTTTCTACCATACAAGTAGGAAATCAATGTAAAATGTTCAAATTAGATGGAATGTGCTCTTATCCATTTGATATTAACTATATTCAGATACCATTCTCAAATAATTTTGAGATGCCTAAATTTTAAAAATACAAAGGGAAAGGTGATATAAAAGAGCACTTAAAATAGTTATTTGTTGCTTTCCAAGAGGTGGTATAAAGTATTATGTAATTTCTCCACTTATTTCCCCATAGATTGGTTGGGAAAGCTTTGGAGTGGTTTCTCCGTCTATCTAAAATTAGATTTGATAGTTTATCTAAAATGTTTGTGCAACATTTTTAATATAACATAGAACATGAGGTGACTATCGTTGATTTGTGTCATTCCAAAAAAAGAGATGGTAGAGTTTTGCTAGTTAATTACAATGGTGGCACACATTAGCTAGTTGATTCCCACATAATCTCCCCAATAAACAATTGGTTACATTCTTTACTGCTAACCTGTAAGTAGACATGGACTATAATCTTAGACCTCATTGTGCAAATATATTTGAAGAAAATTATTTCCAAATGACTAAAAATTGAGTAATCCCTCATTGATAAATGGGTAATCAAAATCTAATATAAAAACCAAATTCAGAATAGGTTTTAGATGCAACCTCCTATGCAAGTTCAATCAATTACATTTGAAAAATCTTAAACCATTCAATAGGAATAAAAATGTTGTAGGGGATGGAGTAATAGAATATAGATATGAGAATTCACCTCTAAGAAGAGGTTAATATCAAAATAAAATTTACATTGATCTTGGTGAACCTATCAAGGTGGTGTTCCAAAAGTAAATTGAAACTAATATGATCATTTGGATAGTTACAAAACCATTTATATAAGGACAACCTAAACCTAATTGGTATATGAAACATGAGTTTGTGATTACCATGTGGTTAAAGGTCATTTGATTCATAGACATGTGCAACTTTTCCACTTCATCTAATATTTTCTAGAGAATGGTGAAATAGAGTTAGATAACTTGGCCTCAACATTTAATCAAAATTTGGGTATATACCAAAACCCTTTTTCACATCAGAATTCTAAAAATTAGAATCAGAATCAACATCAAACCAATAATTAGAATCAAAATAGGCCTCCCAACAATCAGAATCAAGGGCCAAATCAACAGTAGAAATAAACTAATCTAAGTCAAGGTCAAGGCACCCATTCTAGCCAAGTTAGCTACAATAATGTCTCATACAACTATGACAATTTTTTAGGTCACATTACTAGCATTCATATAACCACTATCAATATTAATCCTAATCAAATAGATAGCAATACTCAACTTCCACCACTATCCATTTTAGGACCTCCTCCACCATATGGAAGTAATCCTCCTTTGGTTTGAAATGGCATTAATGTTATCTAATGACCAATATTTATCATTTTAGGCCCTAATTCTCCTTATTATAATTATAGTAACCCCCACCAATTAGGGGTTGTGCAATCATAACTCAATGTTCCAAGGTTACAATCTAAGGTCCCACACCTTCTTCCTCTAATAATCCCATTCAAGGCTATTTACCTCAAAAATCCAAACCAACTGCTTCTAATAATGACAAACCATATGATATTTTGGAATATCTACAAAAGACACCAACACAAATTTTTATATTATATAATTTACATATGTCAAATGTCCATAAAACATATTGAATGATCTTTTGAGTTAATCGAAGGTCCCAAGTAACATTACTCCTGACAAATGCCAAATGATTGTGATTCATTTAGACCCATGCCAATAGCTTAATTTTGACCAAAGCGATATGTTATCCCTTGGTCCTCTTCAAAATAATCCACTTTATTTAGAGGCAATCATTTATAGACATAAGATCAAGCGTGTCCTTGTAGACAATGGTTCAGATATGAATGTTATAAATTTGAAGCTGGTCATGCATTTAGGTTACACTATAATAGATCTTTAACTATATATTATTACCATCAATGATTATGATAATGAGGAGAGAGAATAACAGGGAACCATGTTCTTGCTTATTATCATGGGCTTCTAACCCATTATACCCTTTAATATGTTCTTGATCTAGAATTGCCATGCAACTTACTCCTTGGGTGACCTTGGATACATGAGGTGTATGAAGTACCTTCCACTCTACATATATGCATCAAATTCCCTATTTTAGGATTAGAGGTCACCATAAATGGATATTTTTAGTCGTACCAGTATTGTAAACATATTGAAACAAAGTATGAAAGCTAAAATTATCATCTTGACATAGAGCATGTCTCTAAAAAGGACAAAGAGGTAGTCGTTCAACCTCCGGAGTCAAATTATGTGGATACAAGTAGTATTTCATCTACTTCATCTACACCACCTCCTCAAATATCCTCTTATTTTACCATTATAGACAAAGGTTGTGGTGAATAACAAATTGGCAATGCTTTCCATATAGCCAAATCACTTAAAATACCTAAGTCACATGGTAGGCCTACAGTGAAGAGTGTTAGAATGGAATGGCAAAAAAGGTTGAGCCACACCAAAAAGGACCTATTGATTTTGTCAAAACTACCACACAAGACCAAGAATAGATCAATGGTGAAGATGACTCATGGTTGTACAATGATGACTTTGCTACTTGCTACCAAATTCAAAAGTATCATATTCTGAAAAACTAATGTATAATCAAGCTTATGAAGGCAAAGGCTTGAGGGGAATTTAACAAGGTCCTATTAAGCTAGTATCTACTACCAAACATAAATGAACTTGAGGTATTACATATAAATTACATGGGGATGACCTCTCAAATATCGAAATTGATACTGATTTACCATCCAATGATAAAGATGCTGACAACAATATAAAGTCTTATTATAGCATATATAATGAGTTATCCAATACCAACCTACTTAATCCCAATATCATTTGTACCATTACCCATATCACCTCTAATTACCCTCTTTTCCTCCATCACCCCTAGTTAATTGATTGGGACTAACAATATTTTCATATACTATTAGATGATTTCTAGAATGATGAGGCAATTTATGAATTCATGGACCTCAGACATGATTTTCTGATTGGTGATCATAATCAAGTCTTATCTATTCCATTGGACCCTACCACCTATTTCAAAGATTAGATGAACTTTTTTGATCATAAAGAAAAATAAAAAATGAAAATGGAACATTTAAGTCCCAAAGTGAGAACCTTGATCCAGAAATTTTTTTTATATAATATAATTCTGAAAATTTTATTCCACATATTTATGATTATCATCACTATAATCTTTTATTTTTAATATCATATTTAATGGATTAAGTAATCTATAGGATATTATTTTAATATCCATTTGACAAGCTGCAGGTGTAATTAAGGATATTATTTTTAATCGAGACTTAACTCACAGCCTGAGTGCCAGCTCATCATGATCAAGTCGGAGATCAACTTGAGGCCCAACTCGAGACTCAGTCCGATTTTGAGATGGGGCTAGATCAATAACAACTCAAAGTGGGTTTTACGTGGTGCCAAATCAAGAAAAAGACAATTTAAAATGCAACCAAAGCCACGGTTATAATTTGTTTCAACGAAGACTATTCAAAGCCTTTATTATACAGTTTCTGGCTAATATGGGATATTAATTCCTATTTGGAAAAACAACATGCCAAGACTTAAGGAATTAAAAAGAAATCATTGGCAAGAGCTGTTAGACGGCTGGACCAATAAACCAGAGGACTCTATTGAAAAGGAAGCCTATGCATGATGAAATGGATAGCCCCTGATTGGGCGTGGAGGCTATCTCTTGTTTTTATTGAGATGGCTCGATGGACATTGAATAATCTGTGACTTTGCATGCATTCAGACCTTGGTAACAGGAAGATATGATTTTTGCAGACTGAAAGGTAGATCTATTATTCTCTATGTGGAAGAATTTGGGCAAATGGCAAAGGCAGAAATATACAGCTCCGAAGGGGCATGGAGGAGGCTTTAGTTTAATAATGGTAGCTCACCGAAAAGAGCTTGCCACTGAAGAAGCTCATTGGACAACTATTTTCACTTTCAAATACAACATGCATCTATTTATAGAATGACGAAGTGACCACGTCCATCCTGGAAAGCCTATACACTTTTACACCAACCATTGGCATCGATATATGGATGGATGCATATGGTTGTTTACAGTCAGATCCCATATAGAGAAATTCACCATCTTGGATAGGAAAGAAAGATGTAACTGCTGATAAGAAATATAGAGTTTATATGGCAAACCCGAGCCATGATGGTGTGCTTGTATTCTCTACGCAGGCCATAGGCATTGCATACGGATAAAGATCTTTCCCTATTAATAGATATGGTGACCCGAGCTGGGGAAGCATATTCTTCTACTGATAAAAAGGTCATTGAAGCTATCAATAGCAATGAGCATGATGATAATCATTCAGCAGGATCGAACCTGTATTTAAAAAAAGCATCTATGTAGTAAGGCTTTCACGCTTAGGACACGTATGCAAGATTCGTTAGTGAATGGTTGTCGTTTATGGCAAAGGAGATATATGGATTGAATAAAATACATAGTCTAAAAAGCAAAATGACAACACCTATTTGTAAGAAGGCTTGGGACCATGACGAGAGGGATTCTTTTATTACAGAATCTGATTTGAAGAGCTGAGTCTCAGAAAGGCATTTTTCATTTACATGCATAACCGTGGGAAGCTCGTTATTGGCACGAGTAGCATTGGTGTATGCATTTTATGTCTGTCATATGCATACCCGAGGTATTAATATTATGCCTATGTGTGGTCGTAAGTGAATAGACCATAGGTAAGGTGAAATACGTATTCCTTTATTTGTATGGCCTCAATCTCTTCTATTTAGTATTATCTTCTAGCCATAGAAGAGATATGTGTGTATATATGCGTGGCTGTATATTATTTAAAACATAAGTCTAGCAGGTTAGATATATTTGTATGGTTTCTTCTATTTGTGAATCTTTTTTTATCAAGGAAGAAAACACACGGGTAATATTATGTCTCCTTCTATTTGTATGGATTTCAGCCAAAGAAGAGATGTAGTGTGGATATCTGACTGAGATGATATTAGCAGACACAGAGAGTCAAATCAATTTCTTTTATTTAATTGTGATAGACAAGGAAGAATGTATTGTGTGCTTTTGGATTGACATACAGAGAGACAAAGACCCCTGAATGTAATTTTGATTGCCTCTATTTTATGCCTCTATTTTATAAAGACAATGGCTACGGAGGAATGAAATTATTATAGGGTTATTATTGGGAGATGTAGAACTGTGATAGTCAAAGCCACTCCTATTTAATATTATACATATTTAAGAGTTTATAGATACACTCAAATAGAAAATTGATATATGGAGATGGATGAACAGATGCCATAAACAAAGGAAAGATGTCTGCTAAATGAGTTAGAGTCTTACAGTTAGTTTCAACATTATTTTAGGTTCATAATCCACTCTAGATGTAAGTTGTAAACTTTTAATACTTGCATCTTTTTATAATGGATCAAATTGCATTTAACTGCAATCCCCAAGACATAGAATAAATTATGGGTGAACTTCATTATCACTTCTGGTGTCACTTTTCCTTTTTAGTTATGTATGAGTCCATTTCAGTTTTAATTCAGTCAATAAATGAATTAATGAGACTAAGATTAAATTATAGTAAATTTTAATATGACAACAAATCAAAAGTTATATGTGGGAAATGAGTTTATAAAGTTATCTGATTAATTTCACTCAATCCTAGATTTCCATACCAATTCTATTTAACTAAAGAATTGAGATATTTTAGTATCCGTTTTAGGAATTATTTGCCTGGTTTATGGATCAAACCTATTTGAGATACTTTTAGACTAAGAAAATAGTAAATAAAAATATGAGTCCCATGGTGAAAACTTGTTTCAAGTGCCATTGGACAGGGAATTTCATCCTTTATCAAATGAAGCCTAGGGTGCCTCCGGTTCTAGAACATCACGTTAGTCATTAATAATTTCACAAGATCATAAAGTATTCAAGCCATTAGTACAAGATTTATCACAAGCCTTTACTAAGTTGCCTTTAATAGCTTTTCGTGATTCAAATTCTTCATGCATGGGGGAGTTTGATGATCTAGTGAAGCCAAAAGATGATGAATAATATCAATTAACCTCATTGCCAACTATTTTAGAAGATGGTTCCATAGTGTATGTTGAAGATACCACTGAAGTAAACATTGGAACATTAGATGACCCAAATGGATTAAACTTGGAGTGTCCCTCACTAAAGAGGAACATGAGATTCTTACTACCCTCCTTCGGGAGTTCATTGATATTTTTTCCCTAGCTTGGATTGCACTTTAGTTGTAAATCACATTGTTACACCCATATGCAAAGCTAAGAAAAATGCATCCTCACATTGCCATACTAGTCAAAAAAGATGTAGAAAATTTATTGCAGGCATGATCTATTCATCCCATAGACTATTCAGATTGGATATCAAACATTTTCCTAGTTATCAAGAAGCCATAAGGAATCCACATATGTACATACTTCAGATATATCAATAAATCATTCCCAAAGGATGATTTTCATTTGCCAAACATTGATATGATTATATATATTACTTTAGTATACAATATGTTAACTCTTATGGATGGCTTCTCAAAGTATATTTAGATAAAAATAACACCTAGAGAACCAAAAAAAATGTTCACCACTCCATGGGAATGTTTTATTATCAAGTGATGTCATTTGAACTTAAGAACATGAGTTCCATATGCCAACATGAAATGATTTTCATCTTCCATGACATGATGCATGATATTGTATAAGACTACATGAATGGCATTTTGGGAAAATCCAAGACCATGACAAGCCATATAAAAGTGTTATGAAGGATATTTGAAAGGCTTCATGGATATAACGTGCATCTTAATCCTAATAAGTGCATATTTAGAGTCACCTTTGGTAGATTGATAGGCTTCATTATCTCTCATAGGGGCATTAAAGTTAATCGAACCAAGGTTAAAGCCATTACATAAATACATCCTTTGTGTAATTTGAATAAGATTTATAGTTTGTAGGGAAAAATCCAATCTATTATATGCTTCATTTTATATTTGGTAGATAAATGTCATTATTTCACTCACCTTTTGAATAAGAGTACCAACTTTTCATGAAACACCAATTATTAACAAGAATTTGAGTAATTGAAGCAATATTTGGCAAATCCACTTGTCTTAGCTCTACCAATGCCTAGGAAGATAATACTCATCTAAATTTCATCAGTTGAACATGCCTTGGGGGTAATCCTTTCCCAGCATGATGCTCAAAATAAAGAAAGAGTAGTATATTATTTAATCAAAACATTAGTTGCCTACAAACATAGTAATATGCCAATTGAAAAGGACTAATTAAATGGTATTCACAGCCCAGAAGTTGTGAAATTACATGCTCAACAATAAAACCATTATTATTTCTAAAATAGATCCACTAAATATTTACTTTCTAAGGCAAATTCGATTGGCCATATGGCTAAATGGAGCATGATCTTAATTGAGTTTGAGATTGAATATGCACATTATAAATCCATTAAGGGGCAAGTTATTTCATTTCAACTTGTTGAAGTAACCTTACTAGATACCAAACCACTCACTTTTGTTTTCCTTGATGATTTAATCTTGAATATGGATGAAACCTCTTCTAAATCAAAAAACTAGACACTCTACAATGACATTTCCTATACATCTCATGAATCTGGAGCTAGCATTATGTTCATAACACCATAAATGATCTTATTCCTAAATCCTTCCACATTGGTTTCACCTATACCAATAATAGAGTAGAATATGAAGAACTCATTTTAGGGATTCACCTAGGAGTACAATAGAATATTCAATAATTGCATGCTCATATATACCAAATTGATTATCGATTAGGTGATTGATAAATACCAAGCCAAATATGAAAATATTATACCTTTCAAAAATATGGTAGACAATCTCAATAAAAACTTTAAACATATCAAATTTGAGCAAATACCAAGGGCCACTAATAAGACTATAGATGCAATGCCCACAATTGGATCTTTGATAACAATAAAAAATTACCAATTCTTTATTGAACATATTTTGAAACCATCTCGTGAATGTTTAACATCTAAAATGGTATGTGATATTTTTGGTCCCACCTTACCCTGGTACCATGATTTATATGACTACCTCTATGACCACATTCTTCCTGCTAATATTTCCTATAACAAACAAAAACCATTTATTCCCAATGCCTCTCATTATACCTTACTCAGTGATACACTCTATCATAGAGGATATGATGAAAACCTACTTTATTATTTAACTTTGGTAGAATCTAGGTTAGTGTATAAATAAGTACACAAAGGGATTTATGAGGCCCACACTAGTGGAATGGTCCTTTCTAAGAAACTCATGCGTATAGGTTATTATTATCCCACTATGGAATCAGATGCATGCACCTATGTTAATAAACGTGTGCCTTATTATAAACATACAAATCTCATTCATGCTCCAACCCAAACACTTTAGTTAATTACTATTCCTTGGTTGTTTTCCACATGGGGACTCAATCTCATAGGGAATATCAATCATACCTTTTCAAATGGCCATAAACATATCCTCACTATAACCAAGTATATTACTAAGTGGGTTGAAGTCATTTCAATCACTTATGTAAATGGTAAACAAATTTACAAATTCATTCTGAACCACCTTATCTACCGCTTTGGCATTCCATTTGACATCATTTATGAGAATGGTAGATCCTTTCAAAATAAGGACATCAAAACCATCTATACCAAGTACCATATCAAATAATGGTTTTCCACTCCTTATTTTCCTTAAATCAATGGCCAAACTGAGGAATCTAATAAGACTGTTGTCCATATTATTAAAAATATTTGGTAATACCACTAGTCATTATAGACACTTGTAATTATTTCCTAGCCTCTAGGCCTATCATACCAATACTTGAACCCTAACAAGAACCACACCACATTCCCTAGTTTATGGAATTGAAATTATTCTTCTTATTGAGATTGAGTTTCTTTCTTTGAGCATTTCATTGTAGGATAGCATTCACATTGAGGAGTATTGACTAGCTCAGTTATAATAATTGGAACTACTTGATGAAAAATAGATAACCACCTTGAATAATCTCCAAACATATAAAAATAGATTATTCCATAATCATAACAAGCACATCAAACCTAGAGATTTTTCAAGCAGTCTTGTGCTATAAGAGAATCAAAAAGTACCAATGCAACATGCGAAAAAAAGGAAAATTTGAGCCTAATTATCTATAACCATTCATTATTATAATTAACTATGGATTTAGAGCATACAGGTTGGATTCACTAGATAGGCAAGAGCTAGAAGAGCCCATGAATATTATGCATCTCAAGTGATTTTATGCTTTATTTTATTTAACATTGTCTATTAGGACCCCTACTTGGGGGAAAGTCTTTTCATATTCCCTTTATGCCTTCTTTCTAATTATGCCATTCCCTCCTCTCCCATCTTACTATCATCCTAATCTTGATTCTAGTCTATAAGTACAATAGACAAATTCAAATTCTAGATTTAGAGAAATGGCTCATTAGACAATGTAGATTTGGTCATCATCAGCACATCCTTGAAAGAAGCATCTTAGGTAACTTTGACATGGTTTTTATGAATCGTGGTACCTTAGATAACATATTTTAAATTTTTCCAAAATCTATGCCATTAATCTCCATTTATCATTTTCTACATGAACCTGATGTTTATTAGTAGTATCTTTCACCATAGATTAAACTACAATGACGAAAGGTCCATTTGGATTATGTACGAATCACTCAGTTTTTGAGGTAAAATTAATCACCCCTATTCCATGATATCATTATTTTATGAATATTTTAAGCCACACTCTTATCATTTTATAAGATCTTTAAGGCACACTCTCACCATTTTATGATAACTTTAAGACACACTCTCACCATTCTATAAGTCAGTCATTCGAACCACTACCCAAGGTTATTTTTCTCTTTATGAGATGTTTTCAGTGTATGTTTTTTTATATCCCTTTTTTCATCCTACTTGATCCACACCATAAGGCCCAAGACTAAGGTTTGTAGAGGACAACTGAGTAATGTCCATCCAGAGTGAATGAAGAATGAAGTATTCAGACAAATCAATCAAAACACATTCAAATGGAGTGGAAATCTTACTTGTAGGAAATACAACTTTTATTTCTTAACAAAGATTAAGGGAGATAATACAATGGCTACAAAGTATGTATACAAAGTAGATGCATGCAAGTAAGCTATATGTGTTATGATTATATACTAGGTATTCGATTATAATGTGTTAAGGTGTCTAGATCATCCCTTTTTTCTATTTAAATAATTCATATGTTACAAATATATAACATGTAAAAATACAAGAGTGTTAATATTTTTGTTTTTGAATCAGCCTCCATGAAAGGCATGGTATCTGAGCTTCTCTTGGAAAAATGGATAAAATGATTAATGTTATAACCATTCCAAAAACTTCCCCTTGATGATGAAAACAAAGAAAGGTGTAGGATTTGAATGCTAATGGATAATTTTGTTCTAGTTGTTGAGTAATGCGATCAAAGTAGACTAATAGGTGGTTGAGTTGAGGTCAAGATTATGGAGTGTGTGTGGATCTATGACCAAGTGTTTTTGAGGTGTACATTTTATGATCTCATGTGATTAGTGTGTGAAAATTTTATATGAAGCTTAAGACTTAAGCATAGAGTTGTCAACAAAATCTTGGAGGTGGAATAAACACGAATGGGGGAATGATGTGAGATCTATGTAGAGGGATGAATGAGGATTGTATTCAAATGCATATAGGTTGTGCATATCATTCACCCTTTCTTGAAGATCAATGTTATCTATTGCATTGATGTGCAATTGTAGGTATTTTACCTAAAGTTGATATAGAGTGTACCACTTAGCTTGATTAGTGTATTTCCCAATGTTCACCACTCTAAAATTTGATGTGTGCCACGGTAAGTGCATGTGTATATCACTTCAATGATATAGCCCTTCTCTATAGGGCACAAGTGTTTATGGTCTAAATCAGAAGGATGTTGAGTCACTACTAGCTCAAGAAGTGGTAGAGTGTAAGGCTTCAGAAACTCCACATTGAATACTAGGTGCATACCCAAGTACTAAAGTAGATAAATAACAAAGGCATTCTCACTAGCTGTGCATAAAAAGGTGTATATACCATAAAACATAAGCTTTATCTTTTGGTGTGGACCTTTGAATAAATCCTTTTGAAGTTACAACTAGATTTTATCATCAGGTCAAAATGCATGAGGTGTGCGATGTGCATCGTGGCACTCCTTGTATTTACCTTGGGCATGAGATAGAATATGTTAAATGTATTGATGGATAAATTAGATGTGGTGAAGAAAATTCTCCACTTTTTCCACTTCCCATTCCTATGTACATGACTTAGTGCCTAATGGTGCATGGTTGTACATGTTTAGGGGTGTTGAAAGTTAAAATCTAGGATATGTCTAGAATGGACTATGACTAGTAGAACTATGAAGAGCCTTATTATAGGCATGTTGAATGTATAAGAGATTATCATCCCAAGTGTGAGGATGTACATGGATATACATTCATAGAAGATGAACAAGGGTGTGATTGACCACTTTGGTTTGTACATCTATCTAAAGATTAAAATTTGTCAATCAATCTAGTTATGTACCCATTAAATCCCATAATTATTGCCAAAAATGACTCACAAAGCCTAGATCATGGTCAAAGATGGTTGATGTTGGTAGCCCAAAATGAACCTAAAAATGGTTGAAGAATGCATGCATAGTGTCAGTTACATCAATGCATTTTTTCATGTGACTATGATATCCATATTAGAAAATTGATACACTACAATGAACACAACATCATGTTGTCATCTCATCATAGGTAGCCTAGTCATGAATGCCTTACTAATAGATTACCATGGTTTGGATGGAACTAGTAGAAGTGCATAGAGTCATAGCTTCTTATTCATGGGCTTGAAGATGCAACAAGGAATGAAATAATTGATGTGGCACTCCACATATATGCACATGTGTGGTTAATATAAGTGTGAATTCAATGTGGATTGAGTCTTTGTCATGCTGAAGTGTCCTAAGGTGTTGGTGTAGTGCACCTCCCATATAAGTCATTAGAGAGGTGTGTTAGAGTGAACATAGAGATATCTGAGCCTATAGAGAAGCTATTTAGATAATTAGAAATCTAGAACTTATTTACCTTGAATTATGTTGGTGTAAGTCACTTCAAAGTCTAAATCAACTAAGTAAATGGGTATCTAGTCTATAAAATTATGGCCATGCATGTCTAGCACTATGATGAGTGTGTGAATCAATGGTAAGCTAAGGGAATCTATAGCCTTTTTTCCTTCCCTTTATTGTGCTTGATCATAAGGTGGAACTGTTGTAGGTAAGTCATCCATTTCATAAGGCATGTATTTTATAGTTTGTTATATGACTGTAGGAGCTAAAGTGGTTTATGGTTCAAATGAATAACTATCTCCTTCCTAAGAATATAGTGTTGTCATTGCTTGATTACTTACACAATAGCATATAGTTACTTCTCATATGTGGATTACATTTACATCATGTTGTTGAATGTCTCTAAGTGGCATGAAACTAGATGTCCATGCTACATGAGTATTGCACTATGTGTGTAGTCTGATACATCAGTGTGAATTTCAAATGTCTACATAATGTTGAGAATTTCAAGAATAGGTTTTATGTAGAGGAATTACTTGAGCATCTTAAAATCATGATATTTCACATAATTATAACCAAAATTGGATATTTCATGTGTTATCTAAGTGAGATCCCAAGAGAGGTGTGAGAAACCAAGGATGAACCTATGGTAGAAGTTAGCATGTCTAATAAAACTATTTAATTATGTGAGATTGCACAAAGTGGGATAATATTATATCTTTTTGATCTTATCTAGATATTCTCTAATACCAATGAGATTAATAATGTATCCCATATATTAAATCTATGCTGCACCTAATGTACACTTTGTTAAGTTGTCTTACAACTTCTTTTGGCACAAAGTGCCTAATATGTACACGATGTGCTTCGTGTGCTCCTCCCAAGTCTTATTGAAGATAAGGATGTCATCTAATTAGACAATGATGGAGTTTAGGAAGGGCCTAGGGTAGATCTTCTATCAAGTTCATGAATGTGGTTGGTGTATTAGTGAGGCTAAAAGACATAATAAACCATTTGTATAATTCTTTTCATGTCTTAATAGACATATTCTAGACATCTTCAAGATGAATTAGAACCTGATGGCATCCTTAATTCAATTTAATCTTGGTGAATTATTGATCACCTTAGAGTGAGTCCAAAAGGTTGCCAATGTGTAATAGTGGTTATCAGTTGCTCATCATTATTTGTTTGAGTACATGATAGTCTATGTAGAGTCACCAAGACACATCCTTATTAGGTGAAAGGATTATCAAAATTACTTAAGGTGAATAGATAGGCATGATCTTGCCCTGATCGAGGAGCTCTTGTATCCAATGTTAAACTTCATCATTATCCCAAACTGATCTGAATTATAGGGGAATATTCATAAGAGGTAATCTAGGGACCAAATTGATATGATGTTTTATTATATAGTGTTGTATAAGGCCTTCAAGATTATTAAATACTTCACTTTTTTTATCTAGTAACTTGTCAAGCTATTTCCACTATGATGGTGTGTGAGTACTTAAACTGCCAAGGTGCACTTTGTGATTTTATATTATGTAGGTGTATCAAGGAAAACTATGAGTAATAAAAACTTTTACGCATGCAATATGAGATTCTCACATCACTTGATAAATACCAAGGTGATTTTGGTCAATGGTCCTGACTCAATGAATTTGTATAAGCGATATTTCATGTGGATAACCCATTTTATAGCTTGGCTTGATATACATCTTCATAGTCAAAAAGATATCTTCTTCCCATCAAAATGTCAAAAAAATTTAGAGATGTGATGTCACAAGTGACATTATCCTCCATAGGCTTGAATTTGTATTAAAAGTGCATTTTTTTCCAGACTTGTATATCCTTCCTTTGTTGTAGCCACTTAAGAAAATAAGGCTTAGGGTGTGTAATTGAGGTAAGTTCAAGGCACTACATGATGGGTTGCACAATGATTTTTCTTATGTATACCAATATCAATGATGACATGGAGAAGTAGGCCATTGACCTAGAATTTGGTGTGGAAGAGTCATTCACGCTCCTCAAATATGTCAATCATAGTGGTGTTAGTATTTAGATAAAAAGCATCTAGATTACTATTATCCATTGGTGTAAATTATGCAATTAGGGATTGTTTATCATGGTATTTAGAGTCATCATGAGTGGATGAATGATGAAGATGACACTAATTATCACCAAACTTCTTCTTTCCTTTATTTGAATTAGAAGGCATAAGAACCTTTATGTGTTGATTAGTCTTCTGAGACTGATCTCCTTTGTGATAAGTGTCATGATTCTATGTAGAAGGTTTAAATGTGGAGTGGTGTATTGGTGGGACCAAATGCACTACATTAAATGAAGAGGTGACATGCTGCTTCATCTTCACCTTAGATTTTATCTTGGAAACATTGTGATAAGCTTGTCCTAATGTTTTATAAGTCAAGAAATCCATATTTTTTATGGAGATAAATGATATTATATTGGTGTACTTCAACACCCTATGTTGTTAGCTCAAGTTCTCTCGTAAGCATGTAGGAAAAACATGGAATATGTTGGTTTCATCTTCCACAGATTGATCCTTATGTTGGCATAGTTGTTAGAATTTGATGTATTCATCTTCAAAGTGTTGGAGAGGGTAGTATTCCTCCCTTAGTGCATCAACAAATTATTTTAGGACTTTATTGGAATTAAATATTTAATGTATTGTGCACTAAAGTTATCCCATGGATTTTTAGAAACTTCCATTCCTCTAATGCAAAATTCCATGGATTTTTGGAAACTTCTATTTCCTAAAATAAAAATTTATTTTATTACCTCATATTTTAACATCACATGGAAAAGTTAATGGTAAAAGAGGAGTGAAATCAAGATCTTACATTCTCTTACACCTTATTACACACTTTTTCATTTTACACCCTCTTACACACTCCAAGAGGGGTTAAGATTTCACTTTTCTTCTAAATCTATTCTGCACGCCAAATTCCCTTAAATAGACCCTCTTACATTTCCAACCTCTAACATTGATGAGGATGAGGACTCATTATTGGCCATCCATTTGGAGATCAAGATGGATGGTTCTCATTGATTCAACCAGTCTATAAATTGAAGGTTCCCCCTCCATTATAGACAAGCTCTATTGAACTATACTTATTATGCAAAAATCATACTAGAGCTTAACATTTAGTAATGTAGTTATCAATCCAAATAAAGTGTAGGAAAGGGAAAATTTTACCCATGTGTAGATTCAACATTGTCAAAGATATCTAGTCTAAAATCTTAGTATAAGCCTCTTTTAACTGGAAATCAAAGGAGCCTTCAAGGAATGTATAACATTTTTGTTTACTTTCTAATTGAATCACCTTTTGTTTCATCTTGCTCAATCCTAGTTGATAGGCTTAGAGTGTCATGTTCATTAAATTGTTTTGATGTTTCATTCACTAGAAATTAACTAAACATCTTTGAAATCCTATTATATAGTGTCAATTGTCATCACCTTATTGTTTCATAGAATTGGAATGACTCGAGCATAGATAAGTTGTGAGACTAAAAAATGGTGAGGATTATGAATTGGAATTATTTGAACATAGACAATTAATGAGACCATGAAATTATAAGCATTGTGAAAGCATAAGAGGCAAAGTGTGAGTATTATAAAAGTATAAAAGGTTAATTGTGAAGATAACACTTCACAAACATGAATTTTTAAAGTTTTGTAAATTTAACTTATTTGAAAGGAAATAATTGAATGTGAGTAATGTTTTGAGCACTAAAGTGTCAAATCTTGAAGTGTAAAATATTTTAAGATAATTTGAATACTAAAAATAGTTCAAAAGTGTAGAATTGTAGCACATTTGTTATAATGCAAAAGTGTAAGTGATTGGAAAAAATGTCATGAATATAAAACTACAAGAGATAAGTTTACCCCTTGAAACAACATTTAAGTTTAGTACTCTTCTTATTTACACTAACTATGTTTGAAATGGAATTATATACATTGTTTAATTTCATCATTGTTAAATACATAACACCTTTTTTTATCTAAATTATATTAAATTTCATTATTGCATTTAGCTAATTTTGAATTCCACTAATGAATATGTTATATACAATGTTGGACTTTGATGTTTTTATATATAAACACCTAGTAGTAGGTATTATATTCAAAATGAATCCAATTCTTGAAATAAATTATCAAGATGAACATTACTTTCCTAGTTTGTTTATGTGATGCAATGAAATTCTTTAATCATTTTTATAGTCACATGTTTTTATCATTGAATTCATTTTTATCATTATTTGAATTAGTTTTTTATTTTAATTAGACTATAATTTGAAACAAGTTTACTATGATAAGTTAATTTATTATGTATTTTTATTTTATTTTATTTGCAAAAAAAATGGATTTTATTAAACACACATTTAATAGAGAGATATGATTCAAAAATGGCTCCATTGACTGGGAGAGAAAAGATTATGAATGGTTCATAGATATTTCTTATCCAAATAATTACCATAATGATTTTGTGGTTGTTTCATTAAATATCAAGGACATATGAAGTCATTGGCATTATATTAAATATGAAGAGTTTGATAAATTTACTAATCATTGCAAAGATACATGTGTGATAAATTCACCACACTAAATATTTCATGGGTGTTTGTGAACATATGTTGCTAACCAACAATTATATATATCAATATCAATATATGTTTTTACTTATATATATTTATTATGTTTTCAATAATTTATGGTTTTATCATAGAACAATAGTTGAAGGTGAATTTGAACTATGATAATTGTTGCATGGATGTTTCATTGTGATGTTTTGATTTCACTTATGTAAATTTATCTAATTATGATTCACAGTATAAGATTTAGCATTGAGAAGGGATTAAAAATCTTCAATATTAGTATGACAATCCTTATGTAAAGTGGTCATGTTATCACAAAATAAATTTGTTTCAACTCTCGATCCCATAAACTACTTGGTCTTGTGGTTGTTATTAAAATATCTCATTCATTACACACACGCGTACACACACACATGCGCACACACACACACACACACACACACACACACACACACACACACACACACACACACACCCACACACACACACACACACACACACACACACACACACACACACATATGTATATATATATATATATACATATATATACATATATATTTATATATATATACATATATATATATACATATATATATATATACATATATATATACATATATATACATATATATACATATACATATATATACATATATATATATATATATATATATATATATATATATATATACATATATTGTATATATATATACATATATATATGTATATATATATATATATATATATATATACATATATATATATATATATATATATATATATATATATATACATTCATTTATAATAGATGGATGACAAGTGATTTATGGGAAAGCACCCAACCAATAGAAAAGAGCATGAG
>JARHVA010010099.1:0-219990 GCA_037957365.1 Torreya grandis
GAGACTTCTTTAGTGTTGATTAGGTCATTTCTTAGGTCTAAAATGTGGACCTATAGGCTTAGGGCCTATAAGTCACTATGGACTATTTAGAGATACACCAAGAAACCACTTATTTGGGTTATTAAAATTATCAACCCTATCAACCACTATACATCATCCTTGTCATTCTCTCAATGTATCATATATCTCAATATAGGCATCTTCATCTTCAATCCACTCTAACTCACCTTTAAGCCATTATATAGACTGGAAGTACAGTCAAGTAATGTAGGAGATATACGAGTTGAAATTAGATCCTCTAGTCAATCTGAGTCATCTTGATGATGATGAAGTAGGAAGTCAAGACCATGAGAAACATATGAATAGATGTGTCAACCTTCTCCATGTCTCTGAGCATATTTAAACCTTCTCCTACAATCCATACAACAAGCTATTAAAGAAAATAACTATGACATCTCATTGGAAAAAGTTTGCATTTACACTCCTATTTTGAACATGTCTTGACTTTAATGAGAATAATATCATCTCATAAAACTTACAACCATGGTACATTACTGATAATTGATCCTATATTATCAATTAAACTCCAATAGACTTGTTCAAATACTAAAAATGTCTCCCAAAGAGAAAATACTTGAAGATATGAATAAGAAATTCATTTCAAACAATTAGAACATGAACACCTTGAAACTAATGGGTTTCCCATGAATAATGAATCATTAGAGACATATAATAATTATCACCATGAAGAGGAAATTACAATAGGATTGTCTAAAATAGCTTGTATACCAAGCCATAATTCATCCAAGTGAAAACACTTCATTAAGATGATTTAACTAATTAAAAACCCATTAAAATGAGATAAAGGACCTATAAAAACCACCCTCAAAATCATTCCACTCCATTGATTTTTGATCTAGAGAAATAGGTGCAAGAATAGACCCCTCTCAGATGTATAAGCCATAATGACCTGCTATCACTCTTATCAATTGTTCATAAATAATAGGCCATCATTATACAAAACAAATACACTAATTTTAATTTCATTATTACCCCTCATAATGGACACAATTTCATCTCCTAACTGTCTCTCTCTCTCTCTCTTTTGGCCTACCATCCACTTCAATTTTGCCTTTTTGAGCTTGTGAAGGTAGTGATAAAGGATAAAATGTGTTTTGAGTATTATTTCCACTTTAAAATTGGTAAAAATATTATAAATTGTGTGATGGATCCCAAGAGTCACTTATAAACCATTTTCAACTAAAAACTAATCTTGCAAGGCCATATAAGTGCTTGACAAGTGTCATTTTGCCAATATGAGGAGTTGAAATGTAGATTCTATTAGATCCTAACTATTCCTAAAACTTCCTTGACATATTTACAACACCAAGGGAATTTTTAATCTTCTTAAAATGTTTTATCCTTGAGGTGGCACGTCCAACTCTTCTTCATGGGCCAAAAGGTGGTAAAATTGACATTTTTTGCATTTGAGAGTCAAATAAAGGTTAGAGCATGATAGGATGAAATGAATGGCATCCAAATAAACTTTTGAAATGAATTTAAATGATATTAAACCTTTTAATTTGTTTCACCCTTCAAAGACCTTGTATTTGACCATAGGACTAGACAAGTGAATATAAGACCAAAACTTGGGGATGCTAGACAAGGGAAAATATGACCATATGGAACCATGTAAGACCATTATATACCATGATAAGACTATATAAAAACCCTATAAAGGTTTTAATTTAGAGTGGTTGACCTATTTTTACTTGGGGTCAAAATTAATCCTTGGGGATCCCATCTTGAATCCCTCACCATTCCATTCACTATAACTACCATCATTAATGCTATAACTATTTTTCCCTTTGTTTATAGCCTTGTCAAAACATCTAAAAAATCCAAAAAATTAAAAAGTTTTACAAACCCAAAATACCTTTTTTTTTGTCCTTAGTCCTATTAAAATCCTTATTCAACTTTAAATAAACCATGGTAGATTTATCTTGATATATTGTTCCCAATCCAACCTCCTATTATATATCATTTATTTGGGAAAGTCAAAGTTATCATTACCATCGATCACCCAATATAGGGTTTTTAATGTGATAAGGGGCCAAACCTAATCTATATTTTTAATTTATGTGTTATTGTTAATTTCTTTTACTTTTTAATTATTTGCATTTTCTTATTTGTTACATATGTGTCAGTCCTTTTTGAATATTATAGAAATGTCATCATGGTTATCCATATCAATGTGCATTCTATTATATGCTATATTAAATAACAAGTTACTCATACATTTTTAATTCAATACAAGATTATCAGCATTCATCATCACATCATCAACACTCATAAACATTAATTTTTAAACTTTCATTCTAACTAGTTATCCATAATTAATATTCATTATCACTAACTAAATGTGCATCATAAATAATATAATAGGAATGTAAATCAATCCATCAGATCATATAAAAACATGTATCTATAAAATTAAATAACATCCATAACATCAACATTAAAATATGATCATAACATGAGACACATGAGAGAAGTTGAGCCAAAAGAATCATTGTAAATGTGTGTGTGTGTGTGTGGGTGTCTGTGTCCCATAATATACATAGAAATCACATAACTATTAGATATCAAATATCACCATGGATATTGATGGCTAGACTCCTAGGTGTTGGGTTTCTCCTAGGATGTGTTATCTTTAAGCGTGTTAACCTTACCGATTATGCCCCTACCTGCCCACTCACCTAATTATGAATGACATTGTTATCTACTCTAGATATATGACTCCTCATATAATTTTTAATACTATTATAGATCCCTCATCACTCTCATTGAGTCTAAAAATACTTATCCTAAGCTATGTGGTGTAAATAGTGATTATTCGAGGTACCTCTCACTCTATAACCTCTTTACATGCACTCACACCCTCTCTAACTCCATTCTCATCTATTCTAACTCAGATTTTAAATATATAATATTTATTTCTTTGGATAATAACTAAGCCTAGTATGTAATATCTCTCCTATCTACCTCTTTCCTCATCCCTATGAACTTTATCTCCCTCATTTTAATCTCCCTCGAAAGGGTCTTGATCTTCTCCTTATATGTTAGCCTTATCCTTAAATGTCTAAATTTATCTCTTCTTATCTCCATCATCCTCAAGGCCTAGCTCTATCTCCATATCCCTATTCCTCTCCTTCAATTCCCCTATCACCATATATCTTACACCCTCTCCCTTGATCCATTTATCATCAAACCCATCATTATTATGCCATAAATATGCCCTAGATCCTTTCTCATAGGTTCCCTAGCCTTTACTCTAGGATCATCAAATTCATCATGTGAGTTTACTCCCACCATGTTTCATACCCATCCTCTACTCCTACATCTATAACATCCTTATAAAAATCCAAATTTACTAATTAGATAGATGTCCAACTAGCTACTACCACTTTATGTTCAATAAGTACACCCTACCTTTGTCTTTCTTTGTGAGCTAGGGGAAAAATGAGTGGTCGTATTGATATACCCTATTGTATATTGAATTATATCTAGACCTTGTCTACCTATACCACTCTATAATATAATCACATCTACCAATAATGTAACATTTAGTCTACAAAAAACATAGGTAGTATAAATTATCTGACCACCACTCCATCTACATGTATGGTCTCCAAGTGATATCACTCAGCCTCAACTCATCAAGTGCCCTTTGATAGTTTATTAAATCTCCTAGATGTCATTGAAATTTATTTCTAATAATATACCAACCATACACCATCATCTCCTCATACACTCTCTACTAACACCTCCCATCCAGACACTTAATGGCTATGTATTTCCATGCCCAAATCTAAAATAAGGTTACTACACTAATAATCACCCCTATTGTAATAAATTATGTGAATATATATATATATATATATATATATATATATATATATATATATATATATATATATATATATATATATAACTATGATAATATATAGGGACCCCATGCAAATACCCTAACCTCATCCAACATATCATCCACTACATCTTCTAGGCCCATCATAAATTACATCCCCATTTTGTAAGGTAGAAATATATCATTGATAATTTCCATCAATACTAGAATAAATCTTTCTACTAATCCCCTAGTTAAACATACATCCAAATCAATAACTAACCTATGTAGTATAATATCATCTTGATCATCCACCATCTTCATTAGTGTTCATGGTACTATATCCCTCCAATATAACATCACCATATAGTGGGATCTATAAAATCTTCCACACACCCTCTAGTTTCAGTCATCTCCATAGTCAAAATATGTAATGTACTATTCTATAAGTGCCATTACTTTGCTAGTGTTATCAGTACAGATCTATTTGTATGAATATCTTGCATTTTAGATATGTGGTATAGCCCTACTACCTTTAAACATACATACTCTTTTACATTGGTATCTCTCATGATTATCAACACCATTGATTATTTGTCTTGAGATAGAATCACCAATAAACACTCTTGTAATCACACAACACAAATCACACATAGCCATTATTTACATTTAGTCAAAAATGTCACTAACATGTTTAAAAATGTCACTCATCAATCATAAATTCCATTCAATAAAAAATGATACATGTTTAAAAAATGATACTAAATTTATCAAAATCATTACTCCTTTAATGTAAATGCTACTCATTTTTGAAAAATGCTAACCCAAAACTAATAGGAAAAAATGTCAAAACCTAGGATGCAAACACTATTTGTAAAGAAAATAATTCCATGGGCAAATTTTGTGTTATATCATTTCCATCATGCAAGTGTTTGCCCTCATTAATACA
The DNA here is from genome assembly GCA_037957365.1 of Torreya grandis. Classification (NCBI taxonomy): domain Eukaryota; kingdom Viridiplantae; phylum Streptophyta; class Pinopsida; order Cupressales; family Taxaceae; genus Torreya; species Torreya grandis. Next base: position 4,857 of record JARHVA010010099.1, read on the forward strand.
CCAAAAAAAATCAAACACACAATTCAAAAATGTCACTTATCATTCCACCATCTCCCTCCAGTTGTTTGTACTCCCTTACTCACTTTTTTTGGTGCTCATGTGTTGGGATACATGCCATTCTCACTCAAGGTCTCTTTTAGGTCATATCTCAATTTAATAACTTGTTAGGGTGAAAATGACTTTGATTTTACCCATCACCTTCTATTTATTCACCCCTAACCCCTCTACTTTAGCTCATACTTCTTCCATTTCAACCCCTCTTCTCATTTTAAGAGCACATCTATGTATTTCATTTCCACATTCCCTTTCGAGGGGGATCTCCCTACCAATCATGCCACTAGGGGCATCCTCATGAAATTTTCTTTATTTTTCTCCATTATTTAAAAATTTGTTACTTCTTTTAGTTGTAATGCCTAGGAAAGGAAAATTTAGACACCTTAATTCTTCCACCCTAATTATATCATCCTAACTAATCTATACTAACACCACCACATTGATTAAAAAATTACACCATGACCCCATTTAATCCCACTAATACACCCCATAAATAATTAACAAGTTAATGATTCTTAGTTAATAAATTGATACCTAATTAATTATAGGCACACATAATTAATTAATACATAAATATTAATATTAATTTTCCTCACCCATGTTGCACTCCATGTGATCACTTAGGAAACTCCTTGATCAAAATTGAAACTTATCTCAGCCAATCTCAATCAAATAGTTAACACCTTCATCTAATAGAAATTAATTAGTTAACTCTATCAACAAATGGAAACTAAATTAGTTAACTCATGGATAAAATCTCATCCAAACTTGAATTTTCTAAATGTAATCAATTTAATCTCAACTTTCCATCTTCCCATCCAAAAATATATAAATCCGCCCTTCATTCCTTCATTTGAGATCTTGGATATAAATCAAATCTAAAGCAAAAAATCCTTATCATTTTTACAATAAAACAATTATAGATACACACTATTAAAATATTTTATGAATATTTAGGAAACCACAATCCATCACAAGATATTTTATTGGTAAGTGAATGTATCATTTTTCTCTTTTATTTCACTCAATACGAGGCTATTTTTGGTTTAAAGTAGGAACTAGTTGTTTATTTATTTTAAAGCTTTAAATTTTCATGTAAATAGAGGGCATGCACATTTTGAGAGGTATGTCACCTAGGAATGTATAAGATAATAAAATATGTAGGTTTCACCTAAGAAGAGTAGTGCATTGGTGACATTGCCAGGAGTAAACACACATGGATGGTTTGATAGGTACATAGTGGTAGATGATGGAGAAAAGATGAAAAAATAATATTATGGAAAAAACATTAATGTATAAATATAAATTGACCCTTGGAATTCAAAATCATCATTTTTGCATTGAAAATTTGAAGATACAAAATGATATTTAGACAAATAGAGTATAAAAATGGCCATGACACTCCATAATTAAAGTAAATTTATAGATTCTCCATGAAATTAAAGTTATAAATCAATACAATACATGAAGTAAAATTAAGGGAAAGAAAGTTTATCCCAAGAGGGATTTAATTAATATAGGTAAGAGAGGAAAATCACTTTCAAGGTTTGTGATTTCCATTATAGGTCATTTCAACTGAGATCTGTAGACAAAATTGCATGTATATAGGGTAATTAACTAGATAATACTTATACGACACATCAAGGTGAGAGAAATGTTGATAAAACTCATGTTATTGGTTAAGATGGTGTAAAATATTAATGGTCAAATGGTTTTGATCATAAAGGTGCTGACATGATTGTAATACAAGAATAGGTGGAGTAGCACTTAGAAAGTAAGAAGAGTATCCATGTAGTTTCCCAAAAATTGTGTGCATCAGGAAGAATGGAGTTTGAATATTTTGGAATGTATACTTGAATGATTTAAGTGACCACAAACCAAATAATTAAAAATATTTGATAAATGACTACATCATCATGGGACTAAGGTAGGTTTACATGTGGGTGTTTTTAAATGCAAAGTTTAAGCTCACTATAGAAAATATTTGTGTATTCCAACTTTATGAGCTACCATTTTTTGGGAAACCAAAGAGAATGGTGAAGTTAATTTTGTCACAAGTATAAGTGAATTGATTTTTAATTCATTAGGTTTAGAATGAATATTTACCATAGGCATGTATAAATGGTAATAATAATACCAAGCAAAGGGTCATATATTAAGCAAGTATTAACAAACACAACCAAAGTTGATGGAGTTTCCAATTTACTAAAATACAAGAAGGAAAAGTTCACTTTACCCATTGAAAACATGGAAGATATTTCCATGTGCATAATATCACATCTAATAAACATAAAATATGTACAAAGGGGTGATTGGATTTTACTGATAGGAAATATTTGTATATCATGCACCAAATCGAAGCAAATTTGGTGGAATTTAACATTGTTAAATTCATATGCAATGACTTGATTCAAAACACATAGGTGGCCCATTATGGAGGAAATTTTAGTTGGATTAAAATTCATATTTTTTATTAATAGAGGATATTGGTATACCAAACAAACATGGGGACCAACTTTGGTCTTATCTAATATATGATATATCATTAGCAAAACATTACAATGACCACACCTACCCTGGTATCTATAATTAGAATTACAAGGTTAAGATGGGAAAGTGGCATGAGAATATGGTCATTACATTTGGATATGAGTAGAACATTATGATGATTCCATAAAATGGCTCAATATATCAATAATATAACAACATTGTATCTCACATAAGTTATGTTTTAAAGTGGATTTAGATGTAGTTTAAGAACTTATGCTTGTTTTAGAATGAAAGATAGGATATTATTTAGTCTATTATTTAGATGTAAATTCACTCTATATTGTTGATATTTTATAACAATTTCTTGGTGAAAATATGAAACATTTTATATATACAAGCTGAAAGGATTCTTAATGCAAATGTCAAAGTTTGAAGCTTTCAATTAAAAAAGGAACACTCTTCATGTAACTCTAAAGATCTTCACTAGGTTTTTATTCTAATGAAAATAATATTCAAGGTTATTTAGTTGATATTTATATAGATTTAATATTTATGCATGATCATATAGGACTTTCAAACACCTTTGTATCAACCAAAAACATGTCTTATATTTTTGTGTTGGTTTGTTTGATGTTTTGGTATATGCATGTGTAAGGAAAAATTTGATAGGTTATATAAAACATATAAAATAGTCATCAATAAAATATCTTATCATTAATCCCATTTCATATTCAAATTCCTCTTGAAAAAATAGACAAGTTAAAAAAATAATCATCTTGATCCGTGCTCATATGCAAAAGTTATGACATAGTCAAAACTTCAAAGTTCATAAATGAAGCTCCAAAATACATCAATTGAAACTCTAAAGTTTCCAATATTTGATTCTAAGGATGAAATGGATGAATTTTGAGGTTTGGGAGGTTAAATTAGGCATGAATTAATGTCCTATAATAATTTTTACAAAATTTCTATTTATAAGAAATTTATAAAAATAAACATCATAGTACAATGGTCCATAACTATGGAAACATGGAGGCAAGGAGTTGTAGAGATTATTTAAAAAAAAAAAATCTATTTTTAGTATTTCTAAAAATATAAATTATGAAATAAGGAAGGATATTCATATTAGTCCAACTATTATGAATATTTATCATGCAAAGTTGTTGTAAGAATACAAGTTGTTATTTGTTATTTGATATTAGTTATCTTAGAATAAGAATCGGTTTACAAATTGATTTTTTAGTTTTTTAAGAAAAAAATTCAGTTATAACTAAGTTCTTAGTCTACAATAAGAGTTAGTTTCAAACTAATTTTTTAGTTTGTTACTCTCCAACAATAATTTGTTAAAGGAGTTGTATTATAAATACAACCTATTTATTCAATAAGAGAGCTAGTAGAAGATTGTAAGCAACAATAGATTGTAATCATTTTTAGAATTAATGAGAGGTTTATGAAATTTATACAAATCTAAGTGTTGATATAAAACCTATTTTGAGGGAGAGTAAGGGCCAACTCAACCAAGGAATTATATATTTTTTTGTTATTAATGTTTATTATTTATTATTGTGTGTTTTAATGTTTATCATTTATTATTTTATGAAAATAATTTTGTTATATGTTTTAAATGTAGGTATGTGTGATTCATGTGTGTTTTAATCAAGTAATTTTCAACATTTTCAAATTCACAAGTATTTATTTTCATAGCAATTATATTTCAATAAAGTGTGTTTACTTCAAGCATTTGAATTACAAGTGTGTTTCTTTCAATCAATTTAGAAACTTTCCAATTTAGTAAGTGTTTGATTTCACAAGAATTAAAGTAGATTTTAATTTAATCAATTATATTATATCCATAGAATTAATTGATCCATAAGAAAACCCCCCAAAAGACAATTGTTAGTCCTTATGTTACAGAGCTTATTGCATATAGTTATTAGACATCGTCCTTGATTTGATATGACATCAACTAAAATCATTTGTTTAAATTAATGTATTGAAGACACAAATCACATTACTATGGGAATGGTAGAGGCCTATATAATTAATGGAAAAAAATAGTATTAAAATACCACTCTTCATGAAAATGAGGTTAAGTAATGGAGATATATTTGAGTGGTGCAATCATCCCTTTGGAGTTTCAGATAGTTATAAGGAATGTGTAATATATAAGGTGACTAAAGAAAGAATAAAAGAGACCAATGGTAAAATATATATGAATATATATATATTTTTTATCAAATACATGTTCGAGTACCTTATAAAGAAAACCATAACCAAGTTACTGCTTATAAAAAATATCAGTGATGGATGATATTTATACATCATTTATGTGAAAAAGTCACTAAAATTTAATGAGTTTGGAGAGGTTTAGAAAGGGACACTCAAGACAAATAATCTATCACATAAAACTAAGATGGAAAAATGTGTACCTAAAGATGGTGAAAAGAAACTTACTCTAGAGAACACTTGGTAACCAAACATAGTAAGAGGGTGTAGTCTAAATAAATTCCAAACCATAATCTATAGAAGAGAGAAACATTGAGTGAATGTAGAAAAAAAATGATCCAATGCATTTGGGATAGAAAGGAAGTGCAAGCCAGTCCAACTAACTCAACTCACATACCATCAATCACTAAAGATTTATATCACGTGATAGATGATGAAAAGGGGGGAAAAAATATACAAGGGTCATGCCTGGATCACTCACCAACTCATATAAACAATTCACCCCTTAGGAAACCAAATTAACCATAATACCCATTATTGAAGAGGTCTAACCCAAATAAATATTCAAAGATAAATGACAAACCTACACTAGTGAGTTCAAAAGCACCAGTTATGAAAGAGGTGATAGAAACTGGGATACCATGATAAACCTCCCCATTAAATATATGTGCATGGTTTAGATGTAGGACAAAGACCAAAGGCCTAAATCAGACAAAGGATGAAATATATTTAGAATTTGAATAAAAAATAAATAAGCCCTTGGAGGAATAATAAGAAGAGAAGAGTGGGGACGATGATGAAAACATAAGAGAAATTGTACATAAAATCATGTCTAAAAATGATTTATTCACAATGAGTGTTTTTAAAGGATAAAATTCATCTGAGAAGACCAAAGATTAACTCTTTTTTATTTTTAAATTCATTTAAATAAACCAATACTTGAGATGTTTCTAGGATGCATCCACACATAAGTGTCTTAAACATCAATCAAAAAACATAATTGGTACACATTGACCTACTCCCTTTGATGGAAGATCATTTTAGGTGCACATTGGTATTCAATGTTTTTTGGTAGAACATTTTTAATGGTATTAATACAAATAATAAAAAGAAGAAATTAGAAGAAATTAAATAGAAGTGCATGATGATAGAAAAAATATATCCCTGTTAGAGCTTAAGATGGTTAAGCTTTGTAAAAATATATCACTACAAGATGGGTGGTTATTCGATGGAATTCCCACCACAGGAATAGATCATATTGACCAAATTATAATAATGGTGGGAAAATTTATTTATAAAAAGAGACAATTAAGTATTAAATATTTGGAATAACAAAACTGGGCCAAGGCATAAATGAAGCTTGAGGAGTAGCTAAGAGCTTGTGAGAAATTGTTGAGCTCAAATCAAAAGTGTTTAATAAAAAGACAAAGTTGAGGGGGATAAACTATTCATGGATGTAGAAAATAAAAAATAAAAAATTGAGGAGAGGCATAAAGATATTTTGAAGGCTTTCAAGGGCATACAACATAAGTCCAATAATGAATAAATTATAGTTTATTAAGCGTATGAAGATGTTTATATAGAACTAAAAAGAGTGAGGAAAAAGGCACCAAAAAAAAATGATAGTTTTTCTGAGTTGAAGTATCAAGACTAGGAAATGGTCTGAAATTATCTCTATATATCAAAACCAAGAAATAGCCAAACATCCTCACTAGGTTCTTAACACAGGCATGTTAGAGTATATTTTTCATGTTTACTAGGTTCTAGATAGTTTTTTGGTCTTTTCTTAATTTTTGTCCTATGTGAGGATTTATCCCACATTGCTTAGGCTAGTTTATTATTTTTCCTTACCTACTTATGAAAAGGTTCTCCTTTGTACTTACATGTCTTATTCTGAATAACATGACTTGCCTTTTGTTTACATATCATATTTATAGCCTTTTTATGATGTTATTATTGTGAATACTTTATATTCATGGGTTTTTGTAATGATTTTTCATTCCTAACATGATATTAGAGTCAATCTAGGAGCCTCAATTACCTACAGTGTGGCATAAGGGGGGGTGTTGGACATAAGCCACACCCAAACTAATGATGGGATGGCCATAGAGGGGCCAATAACTCAATTGGTAGAAAACTCCAAAAGAAAATGGAAGGTCCTAGGTTCAAGTCTTAGCTACTCCATATGAACTATAGCTCAACATTTGTTATCAGAGCCTTGAAGTATTTCTAACCATCCATTTGTTTACTACAAGTTATTTTTAGATAATTTTATCAACTGCATCTTCCAATTACCTTTACACCATTCTATCTTGGAAATATTTTTTGGCTAAGTGGTATTTGGGATTTTTTCTAGAGTGAAGGGGTCTATGTTGGCATCTGATAGCAAGATGTTATATTAAATATTTAGCATCATCTAATTTTCATTCCAAGATTTATCATGGAGTTGTCTGGTGACCAACATAAGTGTGTCATATTTTATTTGTCTTTGCTTGGCATAAGTGCATTGGAATTTTATTCTTTGAAAAACTATGTTCTATTTGCCTAGTACCATTATACTACTATGTTGGTATTTTTTTGAGATCAGAGGAGCATTGAAGGAGATCATTTGTGGAAATGCCATTTTTCTCTTTTTGATCTATGTAAAAATTTATAGGAAGACATATTTGTTGCATTGGCTTCTTCAAGAGCATTGTTTTCCTTTTACTAGTCTCTGTTCTTTTTTGGATTTGTGTTTAAGAAAGGAGAAATGCCATTCTTATGCTTCCTTATATTCTTCCTTATCGGTTATGTGGGAGGCCTATGTGGTCTAGTATCCCTTTTTCTTGAGTGGCATTTAAAGTTGAGATATGTGTTAGAAAGAAGCATCATTTGCTTCATTTTATGGTTTTTTCCAACTTTGTCCTTATTTTTGGAGGGATATGCTATTGTGTTAGAGTTTTTAAAGACATTAATTGGAGTTTCTAAAATATGTATGTCCTTTGAGTATTTATTAGGTGTTGCAGATATGGTAATCTTTTTTTTCTATTGTGTGGTCTTTGGCACCCTTCTTTACCTTTATGGAGCCTAAAAAAACACATATTTCTAGCTTTGGGTTTGAGTGAAGATGTATTAAAGTTCCCATCTCATCTAAAAATAATAATAATCCTCCTTATATCTTCTTAACATAGTTGTATATTCATTATTTGTTTTTTACAAACTATATTTTTTCCTTAAGAGGAATTCAGTTTCTCTTGCACGTACATAGGGGTCATAAACATCTCATTTGTCACTTTTTTTGTATTTTCTACATCTTTGGTTGAATTCTAGTTCTAACGAGAGGTTAGAAGGTTAGGTTTATTTCAAATTTAGTCACAAACATCAACTTGTAGTGTAAATTTTTTGGGATAAAAAAATGGATAAGTAAAGATGAACAGGATATTATTTGGATATTTATGTATTATGCAAGTAGTTGTTAGATATATGTATTTTGTCTTATCCTCCATGACTTGTAAAAGGATATAAAATTAACAATATCCTTTTTTGGTGCCATAGTATGAGAATAATGTGAACATTTAAGGACTATAAATGAGTGTATATATGTATGTTTGTATTAAGAAGATGATGAAATTTTGTTGAGATCAGTATAGACTGTGGTTATGGTTACCTATTATATTTATTATGTTTGTTCCTTTCATGTGTTTTCGTGTTAATGTTAGGCTTAATTCCATTTAATTTAATCTAAATTCCTTTTACACTTTCATGAATTACTGGTTAATTTTAATTCCTTCCTATCGTATGATAATTTATATCTGTCATGCTTATGTTAAATATGAATTTTTTGCACTATCCTATGAACTTAAGAAAAATTATCTATCCTCATCCTTAGTATTTTTTGTTGTATCAAGAACATTTTCTAGTAATGATGAGGTGAGTGTGGAAACACTTCTTCTAAAGGAAACTATTCTAATATGGTTATCGAGACAGTGAGACATTAAAAAATGGTTAGACCAAAAAGTATGAAATTTTTTAGAAGAGAAATATAAAAGGATTGGTCTTACCACAAGTGAAATTATCTAGGAGTATATATGTGGATAAATAGATGATATTTTTTGGTGAAAACTACCTAAAATACTAACTAACTAGCTGACAAGATTGAAATACTATTATTTCAATCCCAGAATGAAAGAAACAATTCCCTAGACCAAAGAGAAGATAAACCAGTTATTAAAACTAGAAACCAACTAGATGAGAATGATAGACTATTAGGTCACCACCACCATAGATAGATACATCACCAAATTTTAAGTGAAAGTATATATATAATTCAAAGCTATGTAGGATCATTTTGTTTAAAGAATTAAAGGAAATATTTTACAACTACCTCTCCTAATAAAGATGCTGGTTATGGATAAGGCCATGGTGCCTACTCCAACCAATATAGAGTGGTTGATTTAGGTATATGGGGTTATGTGCACATGATGGTGAATTACGGATAGATGAATAAGCAAATCTTGAACTTGAATCTATAATGGAGACACATGGGAAGAAGAGTCAAAAGAAAAGTATGGATTCAAAATGGGAACTACAATAACAGAATAGATGGAACAACTAGAAAAATACCCAAGTGGTTACAAGTAGAGGTAAGAGTATCAGTATATTAGATGATAAATGAGTAAAAAAATATGATGAATGAGAGGATGAACGAATGATAAAGAAAGATGATGATGAATTCTAGCATACATAATGAAAAGATGAAGAACAAGATGAAGATGAGATGTGCAAAGAAAAAGACAATAACAATTTAGATGCAGATCAAATAGATGATAGACGTAGTATGTAACTACAGGAAAGGGTATTATTCAAAGAATAATAATTACATAAAGAAACAAAATACTATCATAGGTTAAACATAGGTTTAAAAAAAGTAGAATAACAAGGCATAGGAAAGAACCATTCACCAAAAGATCACACTTCCCCACATCCCAATCTTTTATATTCTAGTAGAATCTTTCAGCTAGGAGAATAAGAAGGTGATTGTTAGGAAGGACCATTTCCAAAAGATGTGAATCAATAGGGTACTAAAATTCATAATAAATATATTAGTAATACTTTGAAGGCTGTAAATTAGTTGAATCTGAACAAAAAAAATAATTAGGAGTAAATGAAGTGCACACAATAATTCTCCTAGTGCATAGAATAGTACGTAGGTAAGATCAATTAGAATGCAACATCCTTTTAAAAAATATATGTAGAAGATTCCATCTATACCAATAAATATGATGAATAATATAGGAGGATTCATAAACTTATCCCATTATGATGGGTCCATAGATCCTAAACAATACCTATTGACTTGGAAGATGAAATGGCAAGCTAAAGGCATTACTTATGAAGCTTTCTAAAAGTGTGAATTAGTAGGGGCACTAAATGGTAGAGCACTAGAGTTCATATATTAAAGCTACCTTCATTAAGAAATCCTAAAAGATGTTGAAGACTGGTTACTTATATAATTTAGGATCAAAAAGTACACTAGTTAGACTATACAAAACTTTAACGTGATACAAAAAAGTCTAGGGAATTGGTCTATAACTATGACCATAGATTATTTGATGTAATTAATAAGGTAGAGTTTCCTCTAACAAATAAGGATAAATATACATGATTCATTGAAGGATTACACCCTAGAATTAGGTTTTCCACTGTGCAAACTTAATATGTTATGAAAGTAGATACCAGAGCTATTGTGTTGTGTGTAGAACAAATTTAAGATTATAGAGAAGCTCCTATTTCCATTTCCAAGATTGAAAATACACTACAAGATTTCATGAAAAAATAGAACAATACCATGAGGTAGATAATCCTAAATTGAATTTATGGTATACAGAGTGTAGAAAAGGACACCATAGAAATTATTATCCTAAAGTAAAGATAGAATTTTTTGAACTCTACCAAGTAGTTGGGTATGCCACTACATAATATCATATTCTATATAAATATATCAATAATCCATATAATTTATATTGAAATTTATGTAAATTATGAAATCATGATGAGAAGAACTATCATGCTTTATGGGAGCTTAAAGAAGGCATAACTAAAAATTTGTTTGCCATTACTATGTAGCAAATATCCTCAATGAAGTTGGTGATCCCAGGCCCAAAGGTAGATAATGATTGTGTGACCCAAATGGGTCCATAATGGATTTTGAGTTCATCACTATATCAGCCTCAAGGTCTAGCTAGATGGACCCCTTCTTTGACAAGTTGGACACCTCCATCCCCTTAGTACCAGTATGCAACACCTTGGATCTCACCCATAATGTAATAGCAACAAACAAGTTGGGCCCCACCTGCTGCACAATAATAAGTTGAAATTAGAGATAATAATCAGTAGTACCAGCATTAGAACAATATGCAATCATAAAAAGGGTATGAAGGTAGATATTGCTTTAATATAGGAAGAACTTAAGGGGGATACAAAGGAGGATACTAGGGTGGTAGAGGCAATAACTATCAATGACCTCCTCTATGATGATACTTATATGGAAAATACAATCATGTTTAATTTAATTTCCCAATGAATCCTCAATGATAGTCCTATGTATATATTAAAAAATCTTTGACTAGCATGACACTAAATATTATCATATTATACATAAGCAAATGAAGGATAAGGTTGTTCAGAATGTGAATATGGTGAATGCATAACCTAAATAAAATGCATTATTGAATGTTATAACATGACAACAACACACAGATAAAGGTTTGCCTCCATTGGAAATGCCTCAAGATCAAGGGATTAGAAAACATAAATAATTTAAATACCTATATCCACCTACAAAAATATCCTCATGTATAAAACTGTGTAAATGTTGAAAAACATTCAACATCAAGAGATTATTGATGGAAATGCTACAATAATCAACACATAAATGTATGGCTAAATCATGTGTATCATGCATCAAGATAGAGTTATCATTGTACTCATAAATCTCTTAAAACTATTTAGTACACTACATAATGAAGATATCTCATAGAATATCATGAATCTACTACATAACCTACTAGAATGTGCATAACATAGCCAATAAAATATAGAAAAATTGGTTTAGTATGTCAAGATGAAGAAAACCTAGGATGTTGATATATGAATTTATATTGAGGTTATTGGTTATGAAATCCTAAATTTTGTCTTTGATTTTGACAACACAATTAATATGATTCTTAGATCTACATGGGAAGCTATCAAATGACCAAATCTAAGCTACAACCTAGTAACTCTAAGCCTGACTAATTATGGGAAGTTTGAGCCTATTGGTAGACTAGAAGATATCAAGATCAAAGTTGTATACTTGTCTCTGCTAGGTGAATTTGAGGTCATCAACATGAAGACCATAGTAACACATTACCCTACATTGATAGGTAAGAATTGGGCATATGATGGTCAAATTACTATCAATATAATGCACAATCAACTTGAGGCACATCAAGGTGATAAATTTATTGTCATTCCTCTCAATAGTGTGCCTAAGCCTTACATAATTCAAGATAAACTAGACTCTCCATAAGTTGCATAAGAAACTAGTTGGATGAAGGTGAATTCTAAAGAAATTTAAAAAGCCTTGTGCATGGATAAATGTAACTTCCTATACTATCGCACCAAACCTTAGGTACAATCAATGCTCACTCAACAACTCAAGTCATCAAAATAATGGATGCCTAGACTAGTAGTTATGCATTTGGTACTATACTAGTTTATCATTAAAGAGTGCACATTTATATCTACAAAATCTCCTACTCGATTAGAAGTTGATTTATCTTATCAAGTTGATGATCACATGGAGGACTACATAGAGATGATAAGGGAATGCACTTTACCATGGGAAATATATTCATCTATCAGTGGCGATGTAGATACCCACCTTCTCAATTGGGATTGAGGTGATCACTAACTCTAACCAATGTGAATGGTCTTTGTGCATGAGAGATAACTTCCTGTATATTATATAATAGAGGACATCAATGATTTCATTTTATGATTACAAGTTCATATACCAACCATTATCCAATAGGTTAGTGCTCTAAACTATTTTCTAAAAAGAGTTACTTCAACATGATGGGTAACTCATTGTAATGACCAACTTGAATGGGATGATACCTAAAAAATCATGATCAATAGATTCCAATTGACATAGTTCATATACATCAATGTGTTAAATTATGGAATGAGGAATGTGTGGCACTAAAATAATGGGTTCACATTTTCCACTATACACTTGATCTATTACCAACAACTTTTATATGCACAAAGAGCACATAAGGGAAACCAAGTAGTGGGCACAAGTGCAAAATGAATTTATACAAAATTTTGTGTCTGAAGATAAAAATCCTCTAATTTAAAATGTATTGTAAAAACTTAAGTAATTTTTATGCCATGGTTGCATAGAATACTTGAGCACCACAACTGAATCCATTGCATAATATAATGTAGCCTTTGACCTTAATGAGGCATTACAAAGGTAAAAAGTTACTAAGAATGAAGAACAAGTTCTGATGCAACCATGTCACTACATACAAGATGAGGTAGAAGACATTGATGATTCAGATTTTGATGGTGACCTAGATTTGAAGAATTTGTTTTAGCATGAGTGACCTATAGAATCACTCAAGAACACTAACACAAAACCCATTGAAGAAGATAAGCTATGAAGTATCCAAATTATCCAATAGGAAGAGCAACAGAGGCTGTAGGAATCCATTGATGAATAAAAATGCAACATTTATCAATAAACCCTCAAAAATCATGTTGCAAACATCAAGATAGAGGAGGTCCCAAAATTGGCAAACATCAATGATTATTGAATGGAAATTGAGATCTCTTAAGTGCTACAACTTCTGAGGTATTATCAAGATGTTTTTCCCAAAAAATTATTAGAGGTTTGAGGTGTTAACTCATCTCTTGGAAAGATGAATATTGAATTAAAGGAGTGCACATAGCCTATGAAGAAATGACCATACAAACTCAATTTGAATATGAAGTTGAAAGTAAAGGCTAAATTGGATAGAATACAGGATGTAAGAATAATCTATCTAGTAGAAAAAACATATTAGGTAAGTCCTATGACAGTTCAACCCAAAAAATAGGAGAAATATGAGTATAAAGGAACTATTGCATCTTGAATGACACTTGCATTAATGATCCATTTCCAATTCCATTCATAGACAAAGTTTTAGAGTCTACCATGGGACATGAATTCTATTCTTTCATGGATGGTTTTATTAGATATCATCAAATACTGATCACAAAAGAATATAGAGCTAAAATGAATTTTGTTATATAATAGGGTTATTTTGCATACAATGTCATGCTTTTGGCCTTAATAATGCACCTATGGTGTTTTCTCGCACAATGGTTACGGCATTCAAGGATTTCATTTATGACTTCCTAAAATTTTACCTTGATGACTCAAAAGTCTTATCCTTGTTTAAAGAACATTTATCTAAGTTTTATCTAATGTTAGAATGATGCTGAGATATACACCTTTTAGCATTTTGATAGGACATGTATTATGAAATAAAGGAATAGTAGTAGACCAAAAAAAATAATGGTAATATTGAGGATGCCTCCACCTATTCATTCCATTGAAGTGCATTCTTTCTAGGGCATGTAGACTACTATCACAAGTTTATCGAAGGCTACATAACTATTTCATCTCCACTATAAATTTTACTACGTAAAAATGCAAAGTTTATTTGGACTTCAGAATGCCAAGTAGCCTTCATTGAGCTAAAATAGTGACTGGTTACTATGCCCATACTTGTTTTTCCAGATTAGATCAAGCCTTTTCATATACATGCTTATGTTTCATGTATCATAATTGGTGTTACACTTGCACAACCAAGGAATGGTGGCCTCAACCATCTTATTCATATTGTTAGTCAAAAATTGTCTAATGTAGAGAAAAACTACACAATCACTGAGTGAGAAGCATTGACCATTATGTTTTCACTTTAAAAATTCTAGCATTATCTACTTATGAAACCATTTAATTTATTTATTAATCATCAAGACTTGTAATACCTTGTCAACAAGTTGATGCTAGGAGGATGCATCTCTCGATGGTTGATATTGTTTCAGGAGTTTTACTTCTACATAAATTTAAAGCTAGGAAGAGAGAATGTAGGACCAAACCATCTCAACTACATACCAAATGGTGCATAGCTATAATAATTATAAGAACACTTTCTTGATGCTCATTTTTTTGTGTTTCTATGATTCTTGAGAATTTTGAAGTTATTTCCAACTTCTTTTAATAAGGAGTCTTCCCTGCACACTATCAAGAGCATGATAAAAAGTAGTTTATGACTAGAACATTTCCATATACCATCATCAATGGACTTGTATATCACTTGGGGAAGGATGAAGTTTTGTGCAGGTTTGCTTCTAGAACATGAGTAACCTCAACTCTTGGAGGAAGCTTATCAAGGATTCATAGGAGGAAATTTTATGGAGAAGCTATGACAAGACAATTGCTACAAAGTGGATTATGGTAGATAAATATGTTCCAAGATACACATAGAGTTGCATAACATTACGATGTCTATCAACATATGGGTAAACCATTCTAGAAAGTGAGATGCCTTTGCAGCCTCTATTAGAAAAGTAGCCTTTTAAATAATGGGACATTTATTTTATCAGACCTATTAACCCACCAAGAAAGCACAACCAAGCATGGTACATCATTACTATGATAGACTATTTTAGTAAGTGGGTTGAAGCTATTGTAACACCTAAATATGATACAAAGGATGCAATAAAGTTTTTATATGAAAATATCATTATAAGGTTTGAATGCCCTATAAAATTAATTAGTGATAGAGGAACACACTTTTTGAAAAATACCATCAACGCCCTAACTAAAAAAATTATGATCTCTCATCATAAAATCACTACATATCATCTATAGGACAATGGCCACGCTGAAGCATCTAATAAAGTATTGGGTAAAATGCTAACAAAGATATACGATGTCAATTAGGATGACTAGGAAGATTGCATTCCTATGATTTTTTGGGCATATTGCCTATATTAAAAAAAAGTTATAGGATTTATGCTATTCTAATTGGTGTATGGTCTAGAAATAATCATGTTAATAGAATAATTAGTACCCAATTTGTGCATTGCCATGGTTATGTGACTCAAAGATCATGAGTCTCTTACTAAATAACTCCTTGAACTAAATCACATGGATGAGTCCATATGTAGAGCAACTTGGACATTGGAAATTCAAAAGATATCTAAAAAGAATTGCATGATAGGAACTTTTACCAACAATAATTTCACAAAGATTAACCAATCTTATTATATTATATTCATTTCAGATCATTTTTTAGCAAGCTATAGATATGATGGAAAGGACCCTATATTATGCATGATTTAATACAAATAACCATGGTTTTAAGAGATCTTTAGAGAACCATATTACCAGTGTAGGTAAATGACTATAGGATTAAGCCCTACCACCAATAATTTATTGATCTCTTTTTTAAAGATGAGTGGGTGTTGAGTAGCACCATGTATATTTGGATTTCCTTGTTTACAAGTTTTTTGCATGTTTTTTTCTATTTTTTTTGTTTGTAGATGATTTTAGAAATAAAAATTGTGAAAGAAAGAAGAAGCACAACAACAACATGCCACATAACATGCCAAAGAAGCCAAGGCCACATAATAGGCCAAGGATGTAGAGGTATACATTTATAAGGCCATGAATGTGTTCAAGTAGGCATAATAAGTAGTTGATGAAATAAAGAAAGAATAAGAAGAGAGAGAAAATAAATAAAAAGAAGAAGAATAAAAGATAAAATAGGACATAATAGTCTGGGCATAACAACAGGTAGAGGAAGATATTAGAAATATGGACGAGGATGATAAAGCCTTATATCAAAAATAACTATAGGTACAAACTCAAGCACATGCATAGGCCCACACTACACAAGAGCAAGCCAAGGCTATGTCCCTAGTAGCAGAAAAGTAGAAAAAGGAGGAAGAAGCACAAAAAAATAAGGAAGAGAAAGAGGAAGAAATAGAGAAGAAAAAGAAAAAAGAGGAATAGAAAAGGAAGAGAGAGGAAGAGGATGAAAAAAATAAAAAGGAGGAAGTAGAAAAAAAGAATAGAAATGAAGAAGAAGCCAAATGAAAGATGGCTAAAGACACTGCATAACAAAGTAAGTTGGCACTAGAGGCCACATTAAAACAATAAGCACTATCAACCATGTAGTCAACATCACAACAACTTTAGTTACTATTAGGAGGTATATGGATTTAAGATGCTCCCATATTCACTACTCGACACACTACCTTCTCCCTTCCACTTGTTACTATACCACACCCAGACCCTAAAATATCTACAAGCACATTGTTCATACTCCTAGTCAAGATGGAGGCTTCACTTGATATCTCCCAATTGACTTTAAATAAATAACTAGGTGTTATAGCTTTTTAGGAGTCAATTGCACAAAAGGCTACCTCCCTCAAATGATAATGGGATCAGTTAAAAGTATAAAATGTGGAGCTCAAGGATCACCTTTAAGAAGTAGTGAAGATTGAAGAAACCTACCCAGATTTAGTCTCTCAATTAATCAAAGAACAAGTGATGTCTGATAAACATATGCTCAAGACATTAGTCACTAAGCTCACAAAGGACTGGTGTGTATCCCAGTAAATTCATGTAGCTAGGACATTGGGCCAGAGTATGAATATCGAGGCCACTAATATGATTACTCTACTGAAGAAGTATCAAATCATGATTGATATTATAGCCTTCTAAGCTCATCAAATCACATGAAGTCTTCTGGACTAGAAGTAATAACTTGATAACTCTCTCACCAGATCTAGCATAGATTTTACCATAGATATAATGTCCAAAATAACCATACATATTCAAATTACATTAGTGGACAAAAATGACCTTGCTCTCTAAGAATTGTTTAATGTCAGGGACAATATGCATGATTGACTCATTGACTAACAACATGACTTATGGTGTAGTTCATTTATAAGTCTCCAAGTAGAATGTCATGTGGAAAAGTTGGAGTAGTTGAGTGGTGAAATATAGATGAAGATTAATAATATAAAGACAACCATGAGCACCATTGAGGACTCAAAACTAAAATAACTTACCAGATATCATGCACCAATACATGTCCTAATCTAAATAGTCTAAGAAGTGATGCTCAATTGACACACCTACAAAAGTGACATGGCCCTATTGAATAGCAAGGTGGCCTAAATCCTTAGTTTTCTAGTTTACAAGATACCATTTGAGCTCTAACAAGTCACTATGTAGTGTAAGGCTACATAGTCAGGGGCCAAAGATCCTGTTGGCTAGTCCTCTTCCATAACAATACCACCTTCCTCAAATTAATTATTGCACAAGGTGCAAGTTTTGAAATTTTGTAAATAATTTTTGTATTGGGAATGACTAGTGTGACAAGTGAGGATAGGATGGTTGAAAAATAATAAAGGGTAGCCACCTAGTTATGCCAGCTTATTGAAAATCTAAAAGGGTGATTGGTTAGTATGCTACTTAGTTAAAGACCTAAAAGGGTGGCTAAGTAGTATGCAAAAAGTGAAAATCAAAAATATCACCTTGAGTGATTACTATGACTCTCACTAGTCTACCCATTTCTTCATCTTCTGCCCTAAGTGCACCATCAGATGATCCTATAATGTTGTCTTAAGATGAGATAACATATTAAGCCTGAGAAAGTGTTGGGTGAAGAAAATAGATAAGTAAAGATACATAGGATATTCTTTAGATATTCATGTGTTATGTAAGTAGTTGTCAGATATATGTATTTTGTCCTATCCTCTATGACTTATAAAAGGATAGAAGATGAATAGTCTCCTTTTTTAGTGCCATAGTGTGAGAAGAATGTGAATAGTTAGGGACTGCAAACAACTATATATATGTATGTTTGTATGAAGAAGATGATGAACTTTTGTTGAGATCAATATAGACTATGTGGTTATGGTTACCTATTGTATTTATTATTTTTATTCCTTGCATGTGTTTCCATGTTAATGTTATGCTTAATTCCATCTAATTTACTTGAAATGCTCATTGCACTTTCATGACGTACTAGTTAGTCTTAATTCCTTCCTATCACATGATAATTTATATCTATGATGCATATGTTAAATATTAATTCTTTGAACTATCTTGCACACTTAAGAAAACTTAAATATCCTTATACTTAGCATGTTATATTGTATCAAGAAACTATGCTAACAAAAATTTATTAAATTTGACCCATTTACAAGAATTTATAAATCCTAAATCTTTTTAACTGTAACTCAAAATTGAGTTCTATTTTTTTTTAAAGTGTATGGATTTTCATTATCTATCCATTAGTGTCATCTATTTGTAAAAATACATTAATTTTATAAAGTAACAAATTTGGGGGGAGGGGGGGTGGTTAATGCAAATCTTTTGGGGTTATGTCGGTGCTAATTTATGTACCCTTTTGTATTCCTTCTGCTCTTTGGTGATTCACTAGCATGGCTTCTACTTCTAGTTTATATCAATGTGAGCCTTTAACTACACATAATTATCATATATGGAGACCTATAATGGAAACAATAATTAAATGTAAAATATTATGGTCCTTAATGAATGAAACTCAACCACATTTCATAAGAGAATATGAAAAATTTAAGCGCCAATATAAATTTGATGAGTGTATGGGTTTGATAGGGACTTATGTGAGTGATAGTTTGTTATTTCATTTGGATGGGTGTGACATTCCATTTAAAATATGGTTTAAACTAAAGGGTTTATTTGGTAAATTAGATCACATGAGAGCCATACAACTTGAAGTGAAATTTAATTCATTCAATCCTGAAGATTTTCCCTCTATTGTACAGTATCTCACTAAGTTTAAGCTCTTGTTGACATAATTGAAGGGGAATGGATGAGATAAGAAAGATGAAGAGTGTGTGTGTCTAATTTTATTCAAGTTGAAGGGTCCATTCCAAATCTTTGCTTCTACCTTTTTATATAGCATGGATTCCTTAGGCATCGCATTCAAAATATCTAATTTAGAGTTGTTTTCTAAAAGAATTACTAGGGAGGAATCTAAATTATCTCACTTTCAGTCTTCCACCTCTAAAACAATATTAGTAACATCACATCCTAATATCAAGGGAAAATCAAAGATTAAATCCAAGAACACTCCTCCATCTCAAAGTGCCTCTAAGCCCAATAACAACACATCTAAACCTAAATCATCTTCCAAATCCAAAAATAAGTCTGGCCTTTCACGCTCCTATTATTGGGGGATTGGTTATGAAGAATCTAAGTGTTTTAAGAAAATGTAAGCCCTAGTAGATGCCATTAGAAAATAAAATATTTCTATCTCTAATCCATCTCCATCCCATGAGCATGGTAAAACACTTAATGTTGTTGGGAGATCTCAGTCACCTATTTGAAATAGTTGGGTTATATATTCTAGTACTTCTCATCACATGACCTCTTCTAAGGAGTCCTTTGTATCTCTTAGTTTGAGTTATACTTCTAACATCGAGGTTAGAGATTCTTCCTTTATTTATGTTAAGGGAAAGGGTGATATATAACTTTATGGTGGTTGCATCAATTATGTACTATATGTTCTTAACATCATCACCAATATTCTTTCAGTTTATTAGATTTGTCATTCTAGTTAGGGTAAGACAATAACTTTCACATCACAAGGGGATAACATTAGAGTATTGATATATCCTCATACACTCATTATATAGGGTGTTGTTTATCATAGTTCTTGACTTTATTAATTTTAGGGTTTTAATGATACTCTTCCTATAGGGACATGTTTAGTCTCTCATGAAAATTTTGAGAGTAAGCTTAGGCATGAGAGATTTGGACATCTTAATTATAGATACTTAAAGGAGTTGAGCACTCATAGTATGGTAGATGGTATTCCTACAATTTCATTTATTCATGGAGTTTTTCCTAGTTTTGCATTAGGGAAATAACACCAAGATTTATTTTCTAAGGGTATATTATCCAAGAGAGCTTCTTCACCACTTGAGCTTATGTACAATGATTTTATGGCCATTCTTTCTCCTTTTAATGGTTTTAAGTATGCACTTACTTTTATTGATAATTTATCAAGGTGTACTTGGGTTTATTTTGTCAAGTGCAAGAGTGATGTTTTTTCACACTTAAAAGTGTTTACGGTTTTGGTAAATAAACAATCTTCTAGTTTCATTAAAAAGATTCATACTAATAATGGAGGGGAATACTTTATTAGAGAGTTCTCTAATTTTTTGGAAGCTCACGGTATTGTTCACCATCATTTTATTCCACATACTCCACAACATAATGAATTAACATATTGGAATAATCAAACTATGAATGAGATCGCTAAATGTATGATGTATTCATAGGATTTACCTCTATCTATTAGACAAAAGTAGTTAGTTTTGTGAAACACATTCAAAATCACACACCACATAGAGCACTTGATAATTTGAATCCAGAGGAGGTTTGGATTGAAACCAAGCCTGATGTCTCATTTTTTAGAGTCTTTGGAAGCCATGCCTGGACATTTTTAACAAAGAATAAAAGGATATCATTGGATAAAAAGATCAAACCCTTGATATTTTTAAGGTATTACAAGGATATGAAAGTTTATTGCCTTTGGATATTGATACTCATGATGTTATTTTTCAAATATATGTACATTTTGATGAGTGTTTTACTTCTCATGACTCTTCATCTTCATCCATGCCTTCTTATTCTTCTTTTGTTGATTTCTCACCTCCTCTTGAGGATTCATTATTTGAGGATCTAGTTCAAGAGGCCCCTGAGGAGGTTATGGATGTTTAAAATCCTATTCTCATTAATGTTGTCATTATGCCATTATGGGCTCATACTAGAATTTCTAAGGCAACACCTTTTATACAAGATCATCCACCCACTTTACATCATCATACATATTATACAAGTATTGGACTTTTGTTTCAGGCATTCTCTAGGGATCTATAGTATTTTTCATAGGCTCATGGGATATAAGAGTGGGATGATATGATGATAGATGAGTATTCTTAATCGATGGAGAATCATACTTTGGATTTGGTATCTCTTCCTAAGGGATGAAATTTTGTTAGGTACAAGTGGGTATACCACATGAAGTTTAAAAATGATAGGTCCATTGACAAGTATAAGACATTTCTTGTTATAATGGGTTTCTCATAGGTCTAAGGTATTGAGTACTTTGAGACTTTTACAATCATTGCGAAGATGGATTATATTCACCTTGTACTTTCTCTTACTGCATCATAGGGTTAGCCAGTGTATAAGATGGATGTTAAGAGTGCCTTCTCACATAGATAATTAAAAAATGAAATATATATATATATATATATATATATATATATATATATATATGGAGTATCTTTTTGGGTTTGTTCATGATTCTTCTCTTATTTTCAAACATAGGAGGTCTCTTTACAGTCTCAAATTATTACAACCACTTAAGTTATACTTAGAAAATGTAATAATTTTTTTTATTTTAAAATAATGTACATAACATTATTTTATAGAATAAAACAATTACAACACCCAATCTAAAACTTAGAACAATAGTACTTCAAATAATGAATACAATATTTATCTTATACAACTCCAAAGAAAGTAAATACAATAGAACACAACTACGAATAGTCTCATAGTATAACAATTCATGTTCAAGTATAATAAATACATAATACAATTAAATTTATATAGGTATTTAGCCTAATATAATAAATAGATACTAAGTTTTCTTGAGCTTGAGTCGAACCAACTAATGTATCATTGATAATATCAAGTTCTACCTTTAGGTAAGTATTGTAGTGGGGAGGGAGAGCATCATCTGAGCATTTTTCCACACCAACCATAGACCAATAATCTCTTATAAAATCTCTATCAAGGAATGGACTTCCCTTCATGGATAGGTATATAGAATGGTGCAAGAATCTAGAGAGATGTGCCAGTACCCTGTGTGCTATAAGATTTATATAACATGATTTGTATAATAAAGAAAATACATTTCTAACATGACATCACACAACATGCAAATAAAAAATATGAAATGATAATGTATATCTAACATTACTTAGGCCAAAGTTTTAAAATAACATATGATCACCTAGATCGATCAATTTCATAACACACCACTTGATGGGATTATCTCCTTCCAACATCGGTGGTGCTACCTAGGCTAGTGGAATCCATCTCATTACCTATTAGCATCATCAATGAAGATTATCATATAAACCTAGTAAATAAATCAAAGATTCATTCAAATTTCCCCTACACTAGGAATAAAACAATATTATTCACACATTTTATCCATCAATGCATAATGAATCTAACACATGCTAATAATACATATTCTATAATGTAAGACAAGACAACCGTAAAATATCATACCGTACAAGTATGATTTACTCAAGGATCATAATTAATCTTATAATTTAGGTGACATACTTGTTAATACAAACTTACATATTTGGTTCTAATCATAACTAGTTATAATTTGCATTCTTCTAGTATGACACAAACATGTCCAATATAATAACTTGTCTTTTTTAAGTTAAACATTAGTTTAGAGCATTTAATTTTAACTCAGTTTCCAAGATTTTTATAGACATGTATAAGGTCATAAAACATCTCTAAGTTTACTTCAATGCTCAAAAGTAACCAAAAAAAGATAGATATTACTCTATTTAAATCTAGGGCTTAAATACACTAGCTCATAAAACATTTTTCAGCTATTGTTTACTATATTCAATACTTGATCTGTTCAAATTTAATATATAATAATATATTTACTATGATTGGTTTTAAAATTGGTTGAACTCATTTATCATTCTAAACTAAGCCTTATATATATATATATATGTATATATATATATGTATATATATATATATGTATATATATATATATGTATATATGTATATATATATGTATATATATATATATACACACACACACACACACACACACACACACACATATATATATATATATATATATATATATCAAATTCTAAATTAGTAATTCATTAATTTGCTAAATAGCCATGGTTTGCTTATTTTAAATGGTAGACTGAAATCTCAAACTATACTTTTAAAAAAAAAATCAAAATAATACTAGGGTTTCTATCCTTTCATTAAAATTCTAGTTATTCATATTGAAACTCAGGTCTTAAGATGACAAAATGATACCATTAAAAGTGAGACACAGTCTTAATAATTTTAAATGTTGGTATATAACAGAATAAAATGCAGCCATAAAAGGTATGATACAGGTTCAATAAGAGATATACACTATTATTGAAAGAATATAAAACAAATAATGCAAGAAAAATGTAGCCAATAGCAATTACAACACATGAATAAGCAGAATAAGATGCAACCATATAATTCAACCCAAATTTGATATATATTAAATGCATGCTTTAAAAATTACATGCAGACCATTTTATTATGATTCAAGGCTCTTAGAGTCAAATTTAAGTGTAGACTACAACAAAATATAAGGAAACCATCAAGAGTGAGGTGTACGTTTAAATTTAAATAGTAGTTTCCAACACAGTCATGTTGAGTAAAATGTATGCCTAAACAATTCACTACGCAGGCCATTAAAGACAATATACATGTTAGATACTAAAGCACAACCTTTAATGCATTATACATAGTCTTCCAAAATTGAAATTTAGACTCTTGAAATGGAATGCAAGTCTAAAAAGTGTGGTGCAACATATAAAGTGATTCTCAGGTCTTAAGAGGATAAAACATAACTATATAAATTGATATACTGCACATACAAATTGAAACACAACATACAAGTATTGGAATGTTGCATATACAAATTGACACAATGTATAATATATATTGGAATGTAGATATCAAGAATAATATGGAGTCCTTAATATTTATATTAAATCTTGATTAAATACAATGTAACCTCTAGAAATTACAACACCGTGTTGAAGATGATATAGTGTAGGTTCAAGAATAAGATATAACTTCTTATTAAACAAAATGTAGCACTAAATAATACAACACATACTAAATAAAGGTAATATATTGGTTCATTTAAATCAATATGCTATTGTTTTGTATTTAAATAACCTAAATTCTTAAAATGGTATGTTAACCTTGCTAAATAAAACATAGGTTTAAAATGAATAAGATAAAATGCATTTAATAAAAGTGAGACATAGATCTAAAGGTAAAACATTGCCAACAAATAAAATTAAATGTGTGTCTCTTATAAGTGGAACACATTTATCTATTATGGGTGGAGGATAATTTTCTAAACTTAGTTCAATTATATGATTAAAACATAGGTCTAAATAAATAGATGTATAGACCGTAAAAATTGAAATTGAAATAGATGTATACATGTGTGTGTGTGTGTGTGTACACACACACACACACACACACACACATATACATATATATTTCTCCTTGTGATTTTTTCTCTCTTTATGTGTGTGTGTGTGTGTGTGTGTGTGTGTGTGTGTGTGTGTGTGTGTGTATTCAACATCTTAAATTCTCCCTTTATTTATAAAATTCTTTTTTTTCTAATTGTTGCGCCCACCCCTTGCATGTTATATTTTTTTTTTCATGTTATATTCTCTCTTTACTCAACTGTAATAGTTTAATATTTAAAACATTTTTTTATTTGTTTATTTTAAACTCTATGCCTTAGTTCATCAAATTAACTTAAGGTTAAGTTTACCAAATAACTAACAAAATCTATTATCTAATTTTAAATGTAATTTTTACATGTATTTTCAAAACTAAATTTAGATTGTATTAACTCAAGGTTAAAATTCCAAGATAATTCTATCTCCATGAAAAAAATCATTGTAAGGATAATCATCTATTTAACTAACATATATTAATTCATTAAGTGTTTTTATTTTAAGATATCTGTATCTACAATAGTAATATCTATATAGTAATTAATATCTATTTTCTTGATTTAAACTCAAAAATCAAGTCAATTAGAATAAATAAATTTAATGCATATTAAAAACTAAATCCATACACACAATATAATCACAAACAATATTTATTAATTATGCACTAACATTTTATGTGTATCATTTAAAATCTAATGTGCATATGTGTAGGGCCACTAGAAATTTCCTCTAATTTTCTCCCAATCATCCCATCTAAGCCATCCTCTCCAATGATGATCTCCATCATCAAGCTCTGAGGGTAGGATTTATCTTGCATCTACCTCATAATAAGTAGGTAGTTAGTCTGAGTCATCATAAATATAAACCAATGATTCAAAAATAAAAAGATGTATATTTATGATATACAAAATGTAAAATATTGTTTGTCACATCATGTATACTAATAAAAAATACCACTATCCAATTTCAATATATGTCATAAAGCTAAAAATCAAATAAATAATAATCAGTTTAATAACCATACTAATCAATGGATTCAAAAGTTATAAGTCATAGGGTGAAATCAAGATGTACCATCCTCTACCCTTAAAACTGGTCATCATCCCGATGACACTTATTTAAACAATAGTTTTGAATATCAAAAGAGTTTAATAGAGTTTAAAACTATAATATCAAGTATCTATCATGTAAACAAATGCAAAAATGATCTAAAAAACTCATCATAGTCTTCCCAAGTAGCACTATCTTCAAAGTATTGGTCCCACAAGACCTTACACTGATACACTTCTCTATTATGTAAACAAAATTTGTGAGTGTCAATTAATCTAATTGGTTCTACCATGACCACCCTAAGATCCAAAACCTGTAAAGCATTCTAATTCAAAACATGTGAAGGATCAACTATATACTTCTTAATATAAGATACATGGAAAACATTATGTAATATAGCTAGGGATTGTGGTAATACAAGCCTATATGCAATAGGGTTGACCACTTATAACACTTCAAAGGGTCCCACATATCTTGGTGATAGTTTCATTGACTTCATGAACTTAATCAAAATCTTCTATGACTTAACCCACACGAACACTTTGTCACCTATAGAAAACCTCCTATCTATCCTCTTCAGATTAGCATAAATCTTATGTATGTAATTGGTCTTAACCAATCTCTATTTTATTAACTTAAATTGATCTTCAATTTAAAAACTATCTCTGCCCTAAAGACTACCATGTCCTCTAACCTATCCCAATTGATTGGTGTCCTACACCTCTTACAATATAGTTTTTTAAAAGAAGTCATTTTCAATGTTGACTGGTATGAGTTTTTGTATGCAAACTCAACTAGTGGAAGATAATCTTCCCATTTGTATTTTTGATCCATGCAATACATACATAGAAGATCCTCTAACACCTGATTTACTCACTCAGTATGACCATCAGTCTCTAGGTGATATGTGGCACTAAAATTTAACTGTGTACCTAAAGCTAAGTTTAGAGTTACCCAAAACCTAGAAGTCATCTTTGGATCTTGATTTTAAATGATCTTCTTTAAAAATATATGCAACCCATATACTTCCTTTACAAACCTCTTTGCAAGGGTAGGCATATCATCTATCAAATTTCCTAGTATGAAATGAGCCATCTTGGTTAGTTTATCTACAACTACCAAGATCATAGCATGCCTACTTATTGATATTGGTAAACATTTGACAAAGTCCATATTGATCACTTACCACTTCCACTCTAGTGTATCATGCATATATAACAATCTAGTTGGGTGCACATGTTTAACTTTAACTTGCTAACACTCTAGATAATATGACATTAAATATACCACATCTTTCTTGATTCCCTTCTAGAAATACAAAGGTCTAAGCTCTTTTATGATCTTGGTTACTCCTAGATGTCTTAAATATGGGGCATTGTGTAAATATTTCAACACTGTGCTTCAAATATTCGCTTGATCTAACACATACATTCTCCCATTAAAACATAAAAAACCATCACTCTCAAAACTAAATCCTTTATACTAAGGATTTTGAGCATTATTAGACAATGCTTTTATGACTTGCTCATAGTATTCATCTCTTGGTGAGAAATTAACCACTTATTCCATGAAATTACTTTTGATAGTAACTACAGTTGTTATGTACCTTATATGACTCAAAGCATTAACTACTATATTCTCATTACCTTTGATGTAATTGATATCAAAGTCATAGTTGAAAAGAAAATCTAACCACCATCTTTGATGAGCATATAAATTAGGTTAGGTGAATATATATTTGAGTCTGAAGTTATCAGTCTTGAGCTCAAATGGTTTTTCCAACAAATAATGTCACCAAACTTGTAAAGCATGAATGATTGATACAAGTTTAAGATCATGGGGGGCATAATTCACCTCATGAGTTTTTATATTCCTTGATTCAAAATCCACTACTACACCATATTACATAATGAATCCACCTAAACATTTTCCTGATGCATCTATAATCACTAAAAATTGACCATTGGGATTAAGAATTCTCAATAATAGTGATGATGTAAGCCTTATTTTTAACTCTTGAAAAGCTACTTCACATTTCTTTGACCAAATTTTTTTTTGGTTCTTCCATTGCAAGGAGGTAATTGGATTAGATATCTTATAAATGTTTGGATCAAGCTTCCTATAATAGCCTACTAACCCAATGAAACTCCTTACTTTGTGTACATTTATAGGTGTTGGCCACTCTATAATGGCCATTATCTTAGATGGATCTACATAAATATCATCTATAGAAATAATATGTCTTAGATATTGCACTCTCTCCTAGAATAATACATATTCAAACAACTTGTTGTATATCTTGTGCTTATGTAACTATTGTAGAACCACTTTCAAATGTTGTAGGTGATCCTCTTCATTCTTAGACTAAATAAGAATGTCATTCAAAAATAAAAAGTGATCTAAATAGTCTCTAAACATGTTCATGAGTTTCATGAATGTTGCTAGTGCATTGATCAACATGAAAGGTAACACCATGAACTCATAATTCTCGTAACAAGTCCTAAATACTATTTTTAGAACATCCTCATCCTGAATCCTAAATTGATGATATCCTTCTTTAAGATATATCTTATAAAAGACCATTGCTCCATGCATTTGATCAAAAATATCATTTATATGAGGTAGTAGATACCTATTTTTTATAGTTACCTTATTCAACATTCTATAATCAATTCAAAGTCAAAGAGTACCATCCTTAATCTTCATAAAAATAAGTGGTACACTCAATGGTGACACACTAGGCCTAATCAACCCTTTTGACAATAGTTCCTATAATTGAGCCTTTAATTCAACTAAATCAATGGTTGTCATCCTATATGATGCCTTAGATTATGGTTTTGATCTAGGTATGATGTCAATAGAAAAATCAAGCTCACTTTTATGAGGTAAACCTGGTAACTATTTTGGAAACACATCATAGAAATCTTGAAGAAATAGATAATATTATAGAGATGGTTCCATAGGTTCCTCCATTTCATTTATCTTGATGATAAATGCCTGGCATCCTTTTATTTGAGACTTACTGAGTTGCATTGCATAAATCTACTTGAGTCACAACTCTCTTTTTTCTCCCTAAATCTATGTTTGATTTCCAAGATCATCCACACACTTAACTTTATTTAAATAGCAACCAACATTGGCCTTCTCTTTAGCAAGCTAGTTCATTCCTAGGATCATGTCATATGACCCTAGTGGTGATATATATAAATCCACTATAGTTGAAAATTTAGGTAACTTAATTATTGATTTAACTAGACACTTATCAACCATGACTTTTGAGTCATTCCCATATTGTACCGACCATGCCTTTACCATATATCTAGCTTTTCTAAGAAATTTGATAAGCATTATAAGAGATATAAAACATTTAGTATCCCTTGTATCTATCAAAATATAAACTAGATGTTCAAAAATAATACTTGATAACTCTATGGGTGATGCTTGAAATTAAGCTTGTCCATTATCAATTACTGCATGAATACATTGTTGAAAATTGCTCTAATAAGTATTAGGACCTTTCTTATTTAACTTGTTTTGAGGACATTCATGAGTATAATGATTTCATCTATAATTGAAAAAAATACCAGTAGTACCTTTCATATTAGTTGGAGTGTTTCCTTGGAAACTACCTTTGGATCCATTTCCTAGTTTCTTATTACCAGATATACTATTGAATTTGGTATTCTAGTTATTAGATTGCCCCTTGGAGTCTCCTCTCCTCTACCTCTAGTTCTTCTTCTTGAAAGCTAGCTTGAATTTTGAAACTTTTTCTTGAACTTTTCCATGGATTGTGCAAGAGACTTCAGATTTTGCTCCTACTTCACTAACTTCTCAAAAACTTGGTCCATGGTGGGAGGTCCATGAACATCTACCTCACTACCAATCTAGGGTTTCAATCCCATGATAAACTTCCTAATTTTGTACCTCTCATCACCTTATTACTAAGGTATGTACTTCAAAATTTTGGTGAACTACTCTTCGTACTCATTCACCATTGACTCCCCCTACTTTAGATTCCTAAAAAGGTGCGAGCTTCTGATCAAAATAGAGATATGGTAACCATGATGACCTAAACAATGTCACAAATTACTCCTAGGTTGTGGTAATTAGTTAATATTTATTTCCATATTTTTATTGGTCCAATAAGTAACTACCTCACAATCCAACTATTAATCTCCCCAAACTTCTTTGGTGACTTCAGAGTAGTTTCAAATCTCAAAATACTTCTTCACCTTTATCAACCATGCCTCAGCTCCATCACCTAGAAGAGTTCCATTGAACTTACATGGATTCACCTTTTTCATTTCCCTAGATAACTCTAAAGATAATTGAGCTCTTACATCCTATGGGTTTTCTTATTCAGTGGGGTGCTCAATAGGTATTTCTTGATGTTCTTCCTCACCTTGGTTGTGAACTTCTTGCTCTAGGGCTATGATTCGATCCCTAGTATCATTCATGGATGTAATAATATGATCTAACTTTGTTGAATGCTTGATGATAATTAGGTTAAGATCAATAGGAGGGTTTTTTTCATCAACATATGAAGGACCCTTATTTGATGCTCTTGTTTGCACCATTCTTCTTTCTTACTAAAAAGAAGAATACAAAAAATGTTAGCAGACTCATTAA
The DNA here is from genome assembly GCA_037957365.1 of Torreya grandis. Taxonomy (NCBI): domain Eukaryota; kingdom Viridiplantae; phylum Streptophyta; class Pinopsida; order Cupressales; family Taxaceae; genus Torreya; species Torreya grandis. The sequence continues at coordinate 35,769 of JARHVA010010099.1, forward strand.
CTCCTAGAGTTTGAGCCTAAGCTCTGATACCACATGTTATAACACCTTAAGTTGTAATTAGAAAATGAAATAGTTTTTTTCTTTTAAAATAATGTACATAACATTATTTCATAAAATAAAATAGTTACAACACCCAATATAAAAATTAGAACAATAGTACTTCAAATAATGAATACAATATTTATCTTATACACTTCCAAGGTAAGTAAATACAATATAACATAGCTATGGCTGGTCTCATAGTAAAATAAATAATTTTCAAGTATTAAAAATACATAATACAATTATATTTATTTTAGTCATTTATCTTAATATAATAAATAGATACTAAACTCTCTAGAGCTTGAGTCGAACCAACTCATATATTGCTGATAATCTTAAGTGTTATCTCTAGGTAAGTAATGTAGTAGAGAGGAAGAGCATCATTTGAGTGATTTTACACATCAACCATGGACCAATAATCCCCCATATAATCTCCTATTATGGAATGGCCCTCTTTTTTTAGATATGTAGATAGAATGGTGCAAAAATATATAGAGACATGCTAGTACCTTGTGTGTTATAAGATTTCTACTACATGATGTCTATCATAAAAAAATATATTTCTAACATGACATCACACATCATGTAAATAAAATATATGAAATGATAATTTATATCTAACATTACTTTGGATACAGTTTTCAAATAACATACAATCACCTAGATTAATCAATTTTATAAGACATCACTTGATCATATTATCTACGTCCAATATTGGTGGTGATATCTAGGCTAGTGGAATTTGTGTCACTATGTATTAGCATCATCAATGTGGATTATCATACAAACATATTATATAACTCAAAGATTCATTTAGATTTTCCCCTACACTATGAATAGAATAATCTTATTCACACATTTTATCCATCAATGCATAATGAATCTAACATGAGCTAATAATATATATTGTACAACGCAAGACAACATAGCCATAAAAGATCATATCATCTGAATATGATTTACTCAAGGATCATAATTAATCTTATAATTTAGGTGACATAATTGTTAATACAAACTTACATATTTGGTTCTAATTAGACCCAGTTATAATTTGCATTCTTCTATTAAGAAACAAACTTGTCCAATATAATAACTTGTCATTTCTAAGTTAAAAATTAGTTTAGAGAATTTAATTGTAACTCATTTTGAAAGTTTATTATATAAATATTTAAGGTCATAAAACATCTCTAAGTTACCTCGATGCTCAAAAGTAACCATAAAAACATAGATATCCCTCTATTTAAATCTAGGGCTTAAATACGCTAGCTTGTAAAACATTTTTCAACTAAGGTTTGTTATATTCAATATTTGATATGTTCAAATTTAATATATAACAATATATTTACTATGTTTGGTTTTAAAATTGGATGAACTCATTTCTCATTCTAAAATGAGCCTTATATATATATATATATATATATATATATATATATATATATATATATATATATATATATATATATATATATATATATATATATATATATATATATATATATATATATATATATATATATATATATATAAAACTTGTCTTTTCTAAGTTAAACATTAGTTTAGAACATTTAATTGTAATTCAGTTTGCAAGTTTCTTATAGACATATATAAGGTAATAAAACATCTCTAAGTTTACCTCGATGCTTAAAAGTAACCATAAAAACATAGATATTCCTCTATTTAAATCTAGGGCTTAAATACGCTAGCCTGTAAAACATTTTTTCAACTAAGGTTTGTTATATTCAATATTTGATCTATTCAAATTTAATATATAATAATATATTTACTATTCTTGGTTTTAAAACTGGTTGAACTCATTTTTCATTATAAAATGAGCCTTATATATATATATATAAAGTATCAAATTTTAAACTAATAATTCATTAGTTTTCTAAATAACCATGGTTTACCTATTTCAAATGGTAGACTGAAAATCTCAAACTATGCGTGGTTTTAAAAAAACTCAAAAGAATACCAAGGTTACTATCCTTTCATTGAAATGTTGGTTATTCATATTGAAACTCAAGTCTTAAGAAGATAATATACTACCATTTAAGTGAGATGCAATCTTAATAATTCTAAATGTTAGTCTTTATAAGGTAAACCACTGCTATATAAAAGAATAAAATGCAGCCACAAAAGGTATGATATAGGTTCAATAAGAGCTATACGCTATTCTTGAAAGAATATAATGTAGGTAATGCAAGTACAATGTAGCCCATATAAATTACAACATAGGCATAAGAAGAATTAGACGTAGCCATGCAATTTAACCCATATTTGATATATATTAAACATAGGCTTTAAAAAATACATGTCAGCCATTTTATTATGATGTGAGGCTCTTAGATTCAAATTTAAGTGTAGACTATAAAAAATAAAATGCAACCATCAGGAGTGAGGCATAGGTTTAAATTAAAATCTTGGTTCTAACACAATCATGCTGAGTAAAATGCAGGCCTAAATAATTCACTATGTAGGACACTAAAGACAATATGCAGTTTAGACAATAAAATGTAGCCTCTAATGCATTATACACGGTATTCCAAAATTTAAACCCAGAATCCTAGAATGGAATGAAAGTCTACAAAGTGTGGTGCAACATATAAAGTGATACTCAAGTGTTAAGAGGATAAAATGTAGCTATATAAATCGATGCCTGCATATACAAATTGAAATGTAACATATAGGTATTGGAATGTTGTATATACAAATTGAAATGTTGCATAATATATATTGGAATGAAACTATCAAGAATAAGACATTGTATTTAATATTGATATGAAGGCTTGACTAAATACAATGTAGCCTCTATAAATTACAATACAGGGTTGAAGATGATATAGTGCAAGTTCAAGAATAAGATGCAACTTATTATTAAATAAAATGTATCACTAAATACTATAATACAAACTAAAGAAAGGTAAGATACTTGTTCATTTAAATAAATACACTATTATTTTGTATTTAAATAACTAAACTTCTTAAAATGGTATGCTAACCTTGCTAAATAAAATACAAGTTTAAAATGAATAAGACAAAATGCATTTAATAAAAGCGAGATGCAAATTTGAAGCTGAAACATTGTCAACAAATAAAATTAAATGTAGGTATCTTATAAGTGTAATGTAGGTATCTATTGAGGGTGAAGGATGCTTTTATAAACTTATTTCAATTATATCATTAAAATGTAGGTCTAAATAAATAGATGCACATAACGTAAAAATTGAAATACTAAACCAACCTAATAATATTGGTAAGATGAATACTTGATTTTTTCCTTACTTTCTTGAAAATACTTTGCTTCTCCTTCATGTGATTTCTCTCTCTCTCTCTCTCTCTCTCTCTCTCTCTCTCTCTCTCTCTCTCTCTCTCTCTCTCTCTCTCTCTCTCTCTCTCTCTCTCTCTCTCTCTCTCTCTCTCTCTCTCTCTCTCTCTCTCTCTCTCTCTCTCTCTCTCTCTCTCTCTCTCTCTCTCTCTCTCTCTCTATTCAACTTCTTAAATTCTCCCTTCATTTACAAAACTCCTCTTTCTAATTGTTGTGCCCACCCCTTGCATGATATATTTCTTTGCATGTTATATTCTCTCTTTATTCAAATTTAATAGTTTAATATTTTAAACATTTGTTTATTTTAAACTATATGCCCTTAGTTAATAAAATTAACTTAACTTAAGGCTAATTTTACCAAATAACTAACATAATCTATTATCTCATTTTAAATGTAATTTTGCATGTATTTTGAAAACTAACTTTAGATTGTATTAACTCAAGGTTATAATTCCAAGATAATTATATTTCCATGAAAAAAATCATTACAAGGATAATCATCTATTTAAATAACATATATTAAGTCATTAATTACCTTTATTATAATATATCTATATTTACAATAGTAATATCTATATAGCATTTAATATCTATTTTCTTGATTTAAACTTGAAAATCAAGTCAATTAGAATAAATAAATATAATGCATATTAAAAACTAAATCCACATACACAAATATAATCACAAACAATATTTCTTAATTATGCACTAACATTTTATGCATGTAATTTAAAATCTAATGTGCGTGTGTAGTGTAGACATCAGAAATATGCACACCATAATTTTGGATGTCAAAGTATCCCTTGACCACTTTGGGGCCCTCTTGAGACCAATCTAACCATTCAACCCTTGACGAACCTAGCCAACAATCAATTTAAATTAACTAGCTTAACCTTGCCATTTATCCCTTTTACCCCTCAACACTCAATCATTGATAGTTAGGGTAATTGTTGATGGTCACCCTAACCACTGATGGTTAGGGTCCACCTCCCTAACCAAAAGCATGTAAACCATCTGCTTTGCTTTTCTAATTATAGCTTGTTTAAACCTTATTATGAGTCTTTACATGGATAATTTATAATTAGATAGCCTAGTTGAACCTTCACTTCCACCTCTTGCTTATGCCTATAAGAAGAGAGGAGTTGGGAGGTGAAAATCATTTACAATTAGCATCAAGATTTTATGTATCTATGTGTTTATTTATTGTAATTCAATCACTACCAGTAACCCAATAATCTAGCAATCATACCAGAGAGTCAATTTTCCACCACCTCACCATCAAGCCTTTAGGTACCATTACTCTATCAGAATCAATCTAGATTACATGAACAAATCAACTACCTCAACTATTCACCCAATTAACTTATGGTAAGATAGTACTTGATTCTCAATATTCATTTACTTTATTTCCATTTTACAATCAACCTAGACCCTACCCATCTCTCAAAATTCATCTTTTAAATCTCATTAATTAGTCAAAATTAATAACCCGGATCCTTACAAAGTAACCATCGATGGTTGACTCAACTACCAACAGTCTATCCAATCACCAATGGTCATCTTGACTATCGATAGTCACCTTAACCACTAATAATCATCCCATTCACTAACAGTCATTATGGTATTAAAAAAAAGCAAGCTAATTTCATCTACCTACACCCAACCAAACTTAATTTTATATGTTCTTGCCTATTCACAGACCCCTTTCAAATTTTTTGAAGCATAATCCAACCCTTTATCACTAGTATTGATTAGTTTGTTGTCAATTTAATCATTTCTAGCATATTTTTTAGAAAGCACTCTTGTACTTAATTTTAGTACCTTTTGATTCATTTATGTAAGTGCCTTTATTTTTTATTTATAAACTTAATTATTTAAAATGTGTGGATTGATAGCCCTTAAGTAAGTTTTTGCTTTTAGGATCTAGCTATCGCTAGGAAATGCACCCAACTATTTGTCTAATAAACATGTTTAATTTAGTGTTTTATTATCTATATGTCTCCTCCCAAGCCAAAGAGGATCTCTTAAAAATATTTTGATTCAATGCACACACTACTAATCAAGTTTTTTAACCATACCCATACTTAGTTTCTTCTATTCCTCTTTTTCATAATAAATAAGAAATTTATTGAAATATTCTAGCATGCCTGGTGAGACCTTGTGTCTTTACTTGGGTTCTTGTTTGCTTGAATTATATCTGTACTACTTGCTCATTAACAAAATCAAAAGTTTCTTTTGGGATTAAAATTAAGTGCATACATCGATTGCTTGAAATTTTAGTTCACATAGCTTAACTTAAAGGCAAAGTAATCTATCATAGGTTCATTCCTTATTTCACACACCTAAACCAAAAAAATTTCATCATAAACATGAAACATACTTGAGACAAGGCCCAATTAGGATTTCATCACCTAACGGTAACCTTACCATTTTTTAATGATCCTACTTGGAGGTCATTACTAAGGGGAGGACCAACTGAACTCTTTGGTTGAGTATAATCTCTAGATATTAATATATTTTGGCTAAGCAATTGATACATTTATCACTACGATGTGTGAAGTGAGGGGGTAGGCCCCAATATCAAGCCATTTATTGATTCCAATACATATCTCTTTTGAGTGCCTAAACACACCCTGAAACCAACCTTAGACTTCCTCTTTAGTACCTGATCTAAAAACCAACTTTTGTCACATAACTTCTTAAGGCATAAGCTAAAAGTGAGATTAATTAAATTTCTAGGGTTTGACATCTCTTTTAGAGTGTGATTGGATTTATTTGGTCTTTTTTTTGTCTTCTCTTCATTTGAGTAGTAGGGTTGTTTGTGCCTTCTATCTCCCCTATTTTACATAGTTCTCACTCACCAATAATGAAGAGACCTTGTAGATCAAAACCTATAACCAAGCCAACCTACCTCTTCCACCTCTTCATCCATGGAATATACCTCCAAACTAGTAGACTCTCCTCACCCTTCAAGAATTCTTGCCTTCCCTTGAGAAGTCCCTTAAGGAGATGCATATTTTTCCAATTTCCTAGACAATAATCCTGTAGCCTGTAACATTACCTTACAACCACATATTACCATGTTCTGGCTTTAACCCCATTTGTAGATTCATCTTATGTAATTCCCCCCATAGCATAGGGAGTACCTCCATTGACTACCCAAGCCTCCACATTAACCAACAACCCCTTTGAGACTAACATTGAAAACCAACCAACTCAAACTATCACCACCCTTATACCTTCTAGTCCTAACAACCACTCCTCCATAATAGGAGTACCTACCTATAACACTTCCAACCTTCCTTTAGCTACCTTTAACCCATTAACCACTACTCTACTTTAAATCCTTTTTGTGTCCATACCCTCTACCTTGCCATTAATCAGTACAAGAGTCACCACCCTTCCATCGGTCACCAACCTAACTACCAATCCTATCCAACAAGCATCCCTTGGAATAAAATTTGGCTACATCCATAATTTACAAGGGCATGTACCCACTACCCAACCACCTACCTCTACCTACACTTATGCATCTTTTAACCAACCATTAGCATCCACCTACTCATATGTGGTAGCCTCCTACCCTTGTACCCACTATCTATATGTCTCTCAACCACCTCAACAATATGTATCTTATAACCCTTTGGGTACATAACCCTAAGCCAACCAAATGAAGATGATTATGGACAAGATGACGATCTTATAGTCATCCATTTTAGGTGCTCACAATACCTTGTCCTATGACTAAATTTGTAATGAGCCTATCCATCCCTTCATACCTATTAATCAATATCCTCCCCAATGGGAACTTCCTAAGTTCTCTAAATTTAAAAGTAAGGAAAATCCCCATCAGCACCTTAGGGCATTTAGGCATGCTTGTTATCTTATCACCTATGATGATGCCCTTCTCCTCTACAACTTCCTAAGTTCTCTAAATTTCAAAGTAAGGAAAATCCCCAACAGTACCTTAGGGCATTTAGGCATGCTTGTTATCTTATCACCTATGATGATGCCCTTCTCCTTTACACCTTCCCCACATCTCTAGTTAGTCTAGCATTGGATTGGTATAGTTCCTTACCCAAGCATTCCATCTTCTCCTTTACTCAACTGCCCAAATCTTCTTGGACCACTTTTCTATCAATATCTCTAAGAAAGTTTCTGTCACTGACCTCTATTCTATTTAGTAGTTTAAGGATGAATCCATTGACAATTTTATGGCTTGTTGGATAGGCCTTATTATATGTGCCAAGCATATCTCCTCTACCCTGTGTATCCAAAGCTTTCAAAGCTTTGATGAAGCTTTTACCATGGCCTGTAAGTTAGAGAACCAAGCCATTGATGAAGGTAAGCTTAAGCTCAAGAATAGGAACTCAACCTATGAAACTAATGAGACTTATTCCTCTAAGACAAGAAACCAATCCAACACCAAAAATAAGGGAACCATGAATGAAATTGTCCTAAAAGACACTCCTCTACCTTCTATTAACCAATACAATTCCCATAGTTCCTCAAAGACAAATCTAAGGAACCAAAGCTGAAATAACCAAAAGTAATTCACTCCACTTAGAGAATCATATTCCTCCATCTTGGAGAATTTATTGAAAGCCAACATCATTCAACTTTCTCTTATCCAACCACCCCAAAAATTTGACTCCTCTCATCTTGCACCTAGTTGTTACAATGAGAATGATTTGTGTGCCTTTCATAGAGTAATAGGACATGACGTCAGTACGTACACCACTTTCAAGAGCCTTGTCTAATCCCTCATTAATAAGGGGGAGCTTACATTGGACAACCCCAATGCACCATCAAAATAAGCCCTTGATATATTCAAGAAACCCTTCCCAAACCATGCTCCTACCAAGAATGAGAGAAATAATGTCAAATGCTCTCACAACACCCATACAATTAACATGGTCCTTAACACACTTGTTGCTAAAGAACCTATTAACCAACCCATTTATCTTTCACCTCCTCTACTTATTGAGATAGTGGACTTACCTTCCCTTCCTTTAGATACACAAGATGAGGAAACACCATCTTCTTCCCCTCCACTTATCAAGGTAGTGGATACACTAGTCACCCCTTTAACTGATATCCTAAAACAATTATCCATCACCACCTCACCTTCACCTTTAACTACCGAGAAAACTACTCTTCCTTCAAAAACCATTCCCAAGGAGAAAATCATTATGTGCACTCCTCCCATAGAGGAGACATTTACCCAAGCCTCAAATCCTTTGATTGAGGAAAAGGATGAGGATACCATCTCTGTGTCTCACGTAGGGGCCTATCCTTTAGGTCTACCATTTAGGGAATTAAGCCAACCTATAAACCTTTCTTTAGGCTAGTGCAAAAATTGGAATTTATCTCCAACCTTGACATGGATTTAGCCATCTTATATTAATAATTAGGTCTCCCTTACATTACTTGACTGGAACCACCAACCCTTGCTTAGTCAGACCTACCTACCAATTATATTGACCAACCCCTTACCATATCCACACAAATAACCAAACCCTCTAGACAACCAACTAAAACATCCACCAAACAAACCAACTCCTAACCACTTGATCCAACCAAGACCCAAATAACCAAGCCCTCTCATATCATCGCAACTAAGTCTACCAATAATCTTGGTATCCTTCCTACATCGAGCCTTAGTCATTTGTCAGTGAAATTTGACATAATCCCTTCAAACCCACCAACCTAATACCAAACCAAAGTAACTAAAGAGGTGAAGCCACACAAATTGTATAAGGTTCAAAATTTGCATCCTTCACCATTTCCCTCCATTATGGGGCCTCATCCCTTAACCTTGAATAAGAAGTTAATTACATCTACCAAAACCTCACCACCTCTTTTGGTTACACCTTCATAGTTGTTCTTTGATGCATCTCTTTTCATCATGCTAACAATACCTAAGCTACCTACCTTTCAATCTTCTACCTATATCTCATCAACTTCCTCACTTAGACTGAGGCCATTGACCAAATGTACCACCCTACTTAAGGCACCTATCACCAAACCTACTTACAGATAACCTTCCACCTCAATAACCAAAGCCAAGATCACTACACCTTTACCACCTTTATCCAAGTCATACTTAAACATTATCCATAGGTTATTACAAACCTACTATTTAGCCTTACCTCCCATTAGTCCCTTTGACCCTTTATCTTTAAAACCTACCTAGTACACCAACCATCACATGTGTTCCTATCATAAGACACTTGGCCATGACATGAAGAACTACAAATCTCTCCAAACCATCATCATCAGCTTTATGATGAGTATGACCTATTAATATACAAACCTCTTATGAGCCTTATACCAACCTAATCACCCATCATACCTACCCAACACTCACCCACTCCTCCACTCTCACCTAAGAGTGAAGATGAATCTGACCAATCCTCTATCTCAACCTTTTTTTTTATCCATACTATCAATGTGGTCACAATATCATAATATAAGGATAAGGGGAAGGCTAAGGTGTCCATTACTTAGACATACCCCTCCTCAAACTTTTGACCAACCTACACCAAACATCTCCACCTTTGACCAAACCCAAGGTGTCTATTTTAGGTGCCTCCTAATCTAACCTCTCAAATCCATTAGGAAATTTATCCTTAAATAATTTTATCAGACCCTAGTAAATATGAGCTTGTATGAGTTAATCTCTACTTCTCCCCATCATCACCAAGCACTAATAGAGGCCTTACAATACATTGAGTTCTAACCCAAGGATCCCTAACCTCTAGCCACATTTGTCAATGCCCTCCAAATTTCCAACCTTATTACCTTCAAGGATTCAAAAATACCCTCCTTCCATCCCAAAGACCCAAATATTCCTCTTTTTATCACTACCTATAACAACCAAACCCATATCAAACAGGTCATGATTGATGGGGGAGTTAACATAAACATCATCTCCTCTCATGCCTACAACTAACTCGACCTGCTAGATAACGTCATGGATAAATCTTTGGTCATCCTTCATTCCTTAAATGATACCATAGACACTCCATTGAGGACTATCATCCTTCATATCCATGTAGGATCTTGCACACTCCCTAAACTATTCTATGTTGTATAAGGTGAATTATAATACAACATCTAAATGGAATGACCTTGGATTTATTCCATGGGTTACATTACCTCTATCCTCCACCATTACATTAAGTTTGAGCATGAGGGATAGGCCATCATTATCCAAGATAACCTAAGTCCTTTCTCAACATGCAACATGACCTATCACCACAATGATGTCCTTATACCTCCATCTAGCACACCCTTAGTAGCTAAAACCCAACCTTCAACTACTAATGTAGATATTATACCTCCTTCCACTAATGAGGCATCAACTAGTTCCTCTATACCTTCACACCAAATCCCTACCATAGACCTTTTATAATCCATGTTCCATCTCCTTTCACTAGGGGAGTATCACCTTTTATCACTTGATGCTTTCCCTACTCTTCATGAGTATGGGTAACTTACCAACCATCTAGGATATGACCCCAATGCCAAAACTAGCATTCCCTTCAGACCTCACAACTTTTAAACCTATTTTTTCTATGGGGGACTCAACAAATCCCTTGATGCTCCTACCACCTCTCTACCACCTTGACCATTCACCATTAGTTTCTATTACCTAGACAAGTTGAGCTTTACCAAGACATACCTCCATCGGTGTGCCTAAAAAGGCTATGGTCTTGATTGAGGCCCACATGAACTAGTCACCATTAAAACCAAGAATATATATGAGAGCATGAATTAGGTTTCATCTTGTCTAATAAGAATAAAGACTCATAACCTACCACTACCATTATTGAGGAGGATGTCCCTTCCTCACTGACCTCACCTCCACTTACAGGTGAGGATGATTACATCATTCCACCTAACTTTTTTTTCATCAACATGATTAACCTCAGACCCCTAACTTATCAGAAGGAGGGGGAAACTGCAACCATCCCTTTGACCCATCTTGAGATGATAGGAGAAGACTCTCCTACCATTAACATTATACAGTTTTAGGATGATGATTCTATAATCACCTACCCTGGTGCCCTAGATTCTTTGATCCATAAATCTCTTCCTCCTATGACTTCAATCATGTTGAACCAATCCACCATGGATATCAACTTGGGTACTTAAGACAACCCCCATATTGTCAAACTTGGCCAATCATTAAATGTTGAGGAACTTCGAGACTTCCCCTCTTTCCTCCAAGACTATAGCATAGCATTCACTTGGTCTTATAGTGATATGCTTGGAATTGACCCCATCATTGCTACCCATAACATAGTTACCCACTATGATGCCAAACCTATCAATTAAAAGCTTTGATACATGTATCCTCACATATCCCTTCTCATCAAATAAGATCTTCAACATCTCCTATCTATCAACTTCATTCAACCTATTGATTACCCCTAATGGGTCTTAAATGTCATACTTATCACTAAAGCCATAAGGGGACTAGCATTTGTGTAGACTTTCATGACCTCAACCTCACCTACCTGAATGATGACTTTCCTTTACCTAATATCGATCATCTTATTGATCTTACAACTAGACATGAGATGTTATCTCTCATTGATGGATTCTTGGGTTATAATCAGATCTTAATCACCCCTAAAGATTAGCATAAAACCACCTTTACCACCCCTTAGAGAGCCTTATGCTATATATTCATGCCTCTTGGGTTAAAGAACACTAGTGAAACCTACCAATGTGCCATGACCTACATTTTTCATGATATTATCCATAATATCATGAAAGACTATGTGGATGACCTTATTGGAAAATCCAAACTTTGAAAGGATCACTTGGCCATTATTGAGATCATCTTTGAGTGCCTTATCCACTATCATGTCTATCTTAACCCTAAGAAGTGTATTTTTTGGGTCTTATTGGGAAAGCTTCTTAGATTCATTATCTCCCTTCATATAATTGAAGTTGATCCCACCAAAATCAAATCAATCCTAGACATGCTTCCTCCTACCAACCTCAAGCAACTCTGTAACTTGCAAGGGAAGTTTCAGTCCATTCATCATTTCATTTCTTAGCTTTCAGATTGGTGTCAACCTTTCCACCACCTTCTAAACAAGGATGTATCTTTCAAGTGGAATAGTGATTTTTAAAAGGCCTTTGATTCTCTCAAAGAGTACCTTTTTCACCACCTATCCTTACCCCTCCCAAGTATGACCACATTTTTACCTTTATATCTCCACCATTGACCATTCTTTAGGGGTAATGTTAGCTCACTGAGATGAATAACATAGGGAGAAAGCCATGTACTACATTAGTCACACATTGGTAGAGTATGAGACTCAGTACACTTATATAAAAAATATATACTTAGCTTTAGTCTTCATGGCTACCAAGCTTTTCCACTACCTTCTTAACCATAAAACATATGTCATAACCAACATTGACCCACTCAAGTACATGCACTCCAAGTTGTACCAAAACCAATGTATGGCAAAGTGGCTCATGCTCTTAGTATATTTTGATATTGAGTTCCTCCAGTAGAAGTCCATTAATGGGAAATCTATTATTGACTAATTGGCTAAGGCACTATTATTAGATAATCAACCTCCTCTTCTTGAGTTTCTCGATGAGTCCATCATGGCCCTATCTCAAGAAAATTTCACCTATCAAGTCATCATGTTCTTTGATGGATAAAAATGTCAATGTGGTGGGGGAGAAGGTATCATCATTATCCCTTTTGATGGTGAACCTCTCCATTTATCCTTCAAGCTTGATTTTGAATGTACAAATAATATGGCTGAGTATGAAGCCTTAGTGATAGACCTTTAGACCACCTTAGCCATCAAATTTAAATAATCAATAACTTTGGTGACTCCCAACTTATGTTCAATCAAATTAGTGGCTCCTACAATTATAAAAATGATGTTTTATAATAGTAAAAATAACTAGTTGATGAACTCTTAGCATCATTTAAGCATTATCACATCCAATTGACCCCATGATTTATTAATAAGTTCGCCAACACCATGGCTTCTCTTGCCTTGAAAATCTCATCTATACCCTCAGAATCTAAGCTATCTATAATTATCCATAGGCTTACCCAACCTTCCTATGTCAAACCAAATTCCCCTACCATTTTCAATGTGGAGGAGACCCAACTTGACCTTTGGTATCAACAAACCTTTGACTACCTTAACCTTGGCATAATTTCTTCTGGCCTCTCTAGGAATGCTCAAAGAGAATTTATTCAAAGTACATCATTCTATAACATTATGAGAGGAATTATTTATAAACATAGCTTTGATGGCATCCTCTTCCATTGCCTATGTAGTCATGAATCCTCCCATGCTATCAAAGAAACACATGATGGTATCTATGGGGGTCATTTTAGTGGCTTCATTATAGCTAAGCACATATTCCATCTTAGCTATTACTAGCCTAGCCTTAACTAATATTGTTGTGATTATGTGAAAAAGTGTGGTAAGTGTTAACAACATACTAATTTGCATCATGCATCTAGCCATAGCCTTCATGTTTCCATTGATTTTTTACCCTTTTCACAATGGGGTTTAGACCTCATTGGGGAAATTAATCCCCATTCCTTACAGTGGCACCATTCCATCATCACCACCACTAAGGACTTTATAAAGTGGGTAGAAGTTATTATTTTAGTCTCAATCAAAGTAGAGAAGATTGTTGACTTTATCAACCATCACATCATTTACCACTTTAGTGTTCCTCATAAGATTATCATCGACAATGGTAAGTCCTTTAAGAACAAGTATGTCTAGGTTATATGTGACACATTCAACATCAAGTTAAACTTCTCCTCACCCTATCATCCTTAAGCTAATGGACAAGTAGAAGCCTCTCACAAAAATATTAATAACATGCTCACTAAAATAGTCAATGTATCTAGTCAGGATTGGCATTTGCACATCCCCTTCACCTTATAGGCCTATTGTACTAGCATTATAACCCCTATAGATGCTACCCCATTCTCTCTTATTGTTTGGGTAGAGGCCATCTTGCCTCTTGAAGTCCAAATCCCCTCTTTTCACATATCTTTGCATGATCTTATTTTAGAAGATGAGTACCACTAGCACTATCTAGCCTAATTTGAGATACTCAATGAGTATCATCTGGCATCCCTCAACCACCTCCATGTCTATCAAGAGCATATTAAATGTGCCTATAAAAAACACATTAAGTGTGATAATTCAACATTAGAGATCTCATCCTAAAGGAAAATCAACATGTCACTAATATGGAAAAAAATAAGTGAGGCAAGTTTACTTTTAATTGACTTGGACCTTATATCATAACCCATAAGTATGGATGAAGAGATTATCGATTGTTTTCTCTCAAAGGCCACCCAAAACTTGAGCCCCTCAATGCTTCACATCTAGCTCCATTCTTTTGTTAGGAAGGATCAAGTTCACCTTTTGTTTCACTTAAGCTCATCCACTATTATCTACCCATATTCATCCCCCTATTTTAGGGGAAATCAATTACAAATGAATTATGTGATTATATATCATAGTCATAGCCTAATATTGAATAATGGCCATGGCTCTACCCATGGCATGGTTCTCATGGTACTTTCCACACCTTCACAGAATGGATTCCCATGGTCATTGCCACCTAAATCTCTTCACACCTAATCAACCTTCTTGTGAATTTACTTTTGACTTTATAAAGGTGAACCACTAAGCTAGCCTAAATACGTTTATGTCAAGTAAAATAATAGAAAAATAATAAAATTCCTATCATTAGTAATGATGGGTCTTTCCTATAATTTATAGACTACTCCTTTGAAGGATAACCATTGAAAATTTATTGAAAATTTCCAAAACATAAGGTGGGTTGTTCCCTCAAAGGATAACTATCAAAATGCATTAAACAAAGCACATAAACTTAGACCACTCCCTCAAAGGATGGTTGAATAAGCATTTGTTAAAAGCATAGTAACTTCTTGAAAATTTTCCACATCAATCAGCTTACCACATACAATAATTAGTAGAAGAACCATTATCACAATAAAAAAATAAAAAAATCTTAAAAGCCACAATCAGCTCTCCAATAACACAATAAGGAAGAAGCTGCAATCGGATTCCATAAGTAGACTTTCTACATTGATCAATCTACATAGATTGGCATAGTCTTATTTATATTGACTCTCTGAACACCTATAGATGAGGCATGCTAGTCTCAAAAGAAGGTTCCATTTTAACCCATCCCCCTTATATGCAAGGGATTTTTGAGCTTACTTGACATTATGTAGTCAAGACACCTTTTTATCCAATTGATGAACGCTAATGCAAATAATTCAAAGGGCTTATGGTCATTAAGTCAATCCAACTTCAATTTTATTTTAGTCCTTGACAATGAAGAAGCATCATGCCCTCTTCTTACCCTATCATGACTTGTTGATATTTTCATGATGGCATTCACCTCTTGATTATATTCTCTATTATCCCATCTAGTGTTGTTAATTAAACTATCTCATGTATTTTATTATAAACATTAACAAAAAATAACCATAAGTATACCCATAACCATCCTTATTACATGCCATACATGATAATTAGATACATAATTAATAAAATCAACGTGAGCATGCCCAAACATAATGAAAGCCAAAATACTCATTAAAAACATTAGCATGTCATAAGCATAACCATAATGATAACCATAATCATGACCAACATCATAAATTAATAACATCCATTAACATTCAAATAACTAACCATTTTTCCACTACATGTCTAAAGTCTACTAATGTAGTATATACACATTAAGATTTAGCATGTTATAAACATAGCCATAAATCCAAACCATTTCATGACTAAGCTAAGCATCCATAATAACAACATAATCCATGATCACATCATAAGTATTAATCATCAACATCAAACCATCAAATCATGATCGTTGATGATTAGGATGCTCAATTTTTTGCATTGACCTTAACATACCCATTATTTTTAATAAAACCAACCTAATCTAACCCACCCATGGAGACAACCTTCTCCACCCACCCTAACTACCTCATCACCTCGCCGTTGGTCCATCTCAATGTAATCATCATGCCTTTTACAACACTTTGTGACTGGTCCCTTGATCATAGCGACATTGTTACCATGATTGACCCATTTAAATTTGTGTCACCTTGTGCTTATTAGACCCATAAATGTCTTTGGGGAGCATTTACTACCCTATATATCTATGATAATTGACCTATTTATGTTTTCCATGGGAGCATTTCCTACCTTGGATACCCACCAAAAACACTGACCTTATTTAGGAGACTAATAGGTGTACCCAACTGCCATGCCTAAATGTGGTCATGCAATATACTTGTCACTTTTCCCTTATATTCAACCTTTTATTGTTTTCAACTATGGTAACTTTGTATTTGCATGATATTGATTTTTACACTTATTATCTCACTTTGTGCACCTATTTGTACTCCAGTGCCCAACTTATCACCCACCTTAGAGATGCTCTACCTTCATCATCACATTCATTAATCTTATCAAAGCCACACCCAATTCTATTTTACCTCATCACCTCTTAGTTTAATGGGGAACACCTCCTCTCATAATCAATGCAATTAGAAAACCTTTGACCAATATTAGTTTTTGTTTTGTAGTTGGTTGATTCTAAGATGCACAATAAAAAATGGCAAAATCTAGACACCAAAAATATGCAGACCACAATTCCAAATGTCAAAGTAGCCCTCAACCACCTTGGGACCCTCATAATAATAATCTAACCTTTTGACCCTTGACAAACTTATCATATAGTCAATTTAACTTAACTAGATTAACCTTTCCTTTTAGCCCTTTTAACCCTTAGCACTCAACTATTGATGGTCAGGGTAACCATCAATGATCACCCTGACTACCAATGGTCCGGGTCCACCTCCCTAACCAAAAGCATGCAAAACATCCACTTTGATTTTTTAATTATAGCTTATATTAACCCTATTATGAATCTTTACATGGGAAATTTATAATTAGACATCCTAATTGAACCTTCACTTCCACCTCTTGCTTATGCCTATAAGAAGAGAGGAGTTAGGAGGTGAAAATCATTTGTAATTATCATCAAGAGCTTGTATATCTAGGAGTTTATTTCTTGTAGGTCAATCGCTATCAGCAACCCAATAATCCAACAATCATACTAGAGAGTCATTTTTCCACCTCACCATCAAGCCTTTAGGTACCATTACTCTATCATAATCAAACTAGATTCCACCAAAATATCAATTGCCTCAACCATTCACCCAATCAACTTATGTTAAGACAAGTACTTGATTCTTAGTATTAGGGTCACTAGAAATTTCCTCTAATTTTCCTAAAATTATCCTATCTAGCCCATAATCTTTGATGATGCTCTCTCTCATCAAGATCTAAGGGTAGGATATATCTTATATATACCTTGAAACAAGTAGGTAGTTAGTCTGAGTTATCATAAATATCAACCAATGATGCAAAAATTAATAGATACATATCTATAATGTAAAAAATATAAAATACTATTGTCACATCATGTATACCAATCAACAATATCACTGTCCCATTTCAATATATGTCATAGAGATAAAAATAAAAGAAATAATAATTAGTTTAATAACCATACTAATCAATGGATTCAAAGGTTATAAGTCATAGGGTGAAATTAGGATGTAACACAAACAGGCCCCTTGGGCTTGGTATGAGAAGATGGATTCTTTTATTCTCTTTATTGGCTTTATTTGTTGCTAATCCAATCCCAAAATTTATATCTATCATGTTGGGGAGGACATTATTATACTAGTATTGTATGTTAACAATTTTCCTCTCACAGGTAGTTTTTCTTCTTAGATTCAGGCTATTTAGTAGGCACTTTTAGTGTAGTTTGATATGACATATCTCAGTCTTTTGAAATTCTTCCTTGGTTTGTAGATTTTTTTAGTCAAATTAAGGGATTAATTTAAGTTATCATAAGTACACCCTTCTTCTTTTTCAACATTTTGGCATGGTTGATTACAAGCCAAGTCCCTTTCCTTTTTAGTTTGGATTCATTTTCATTTCTACCAACACTACTCTTTTTGACTCTACATTGTATATGAAGATGGTTGGGAGTCTTATGTATTTGACTCATACTTGTCCAAACATTCATTTATAATTAGGATTATATCTAGGTTTGCACATTCTCCTCATGATAGTCTTTGGTAGGTTGATAAGAGGATTTTATGATATTTATGAGGCACTACCTGTTTTGGATTACACTACAATAGGGGTTCTAATCAATTGGTTGGGTACACTAATTCAAATTGGGTAGGTTTTATTGATTATCAACATTCCACTTTTGGCTACATATTTTGTTTTGGTTCTTCACCTATTTCTTGAGCATGTAGGAAGTAACAGGTTGTTTCACTTTCATTTATAGAGGCTAAGTATAGGGAATGAATTATAACTAATCAACAGGTTCTTTGGCTTCATTAGTTATTCATAGAGTTTGGATTTATGTAAGATTCACCTACTATACTTTTGTGTAATAACCAAAGTGAAAATTACATATCTTGAAACCTAGGTGATCACCAGTAGACCAAGAACATTGAGATATATATGCACTTCATTCATCATCACATTCATGATGGAGTTTTTAGCTTAGAGTACATTTTAACTCAACATCAAGTTATCAACATCTTCATGAAGCCTTTTACATCACCTTATTTCTTTGAGTTATATGGCATGTTTGTGGTTTTAAAATTTATCCTTGGGGGGTATTCATGAGGACATATTCCTTCTTAATTTCATGGATATATTATACATGAGTACTTTATCAAGCCTAGTTGTTGGGACTCATATTTTAGATATGCCACTATATATTTTTTGGATATTGATAGCCCCTAAATTCACTTGAGGGGGGTGTTAGAGTATATTTATCATGTTTAGTAGGTTATAGATATTTTTTATATATTTTCATAATTTTTTCCCAATGTGAGGATTTATCCCAAATTGCTTAGTTAGGATAGTTTCTTATTTTGCCTTGCCCACTTATGCAAGGGTTCTCCTTGTACTTACATGTTTTATTATAAATAACATGATTTGCCTTTTGTTTGGATATCATATTTACAACCTTCTTGTGATGTTATTGTTATGAATACTTTAGATTCATGGGTTTTTGAAATGCTTTTTCTTTCCTAACAATTCAAACCCTTTCTCTATTAATTAATTCTCTTATTAGGTCTACAACTGTGTTTTTGATCTAATAGGATGAAAACATGCAAAAATGGATAAATAAGGTTTGATTCACCTTCTGGATATAAAACCTATATTCCATGCCAAATTTTATGGTCTAAAATTGTCTCTACATATCAAAACCAAGAAATGACCAAACCTCTTCACTAAGCTCTTAACATAGGCCAAGAGAGAGGAAACGCTAAATTTCAAGAGAAAAAGGGGTTTAAAGTTAATATTTAAATTTAAAAATTTATTTTAAAATTTTATAAATACTCAGGGATAGTAAATATCACTCTTGAATTGACACAAGATTCAAAAACTATCAATACTCACCTGATAAAGTCTCCAAATGCTAGGTACATGACTATGCGAAACAAACTATAGGTTATGCTTTAGATTGAGTATTTATTGAAGTTTTAAACTCTAAAAATAATTTATTATCATATTATAACTTCTCTACTAGCTTTTCCAATTCAAAATCAATCCAAATGAAGGCAATACTTGTCTCTTTATATTCAACTTGCTGGAAAACACATAATATGTGAAAGTTGATCCTTGTTCCTTGTTTTAATAAAAATATGGTGAAATTTGTATATTTATTTTAAAATATTAAATCAAAATAACATAATAAACTCATTAATATTTCTTTGAGTATACAAACACCTTTAAAACCTGAGCTTTAACATTGAAAATGCATCATTCTTAGGTGAACACATAAAATTCTTATGACTGTCTTCTTGATTTTGTAACTGACAACCCTCTCTTAGTTCTTGGAGCCTCCAAAACTTATTTATTACTTATATTATGATGATTTAAATCTCTTAAAAACTAATATATATTCCTATAAAATCTCTAACTTTTCAAGATCATCCCAACGTAGGTCTTGAAAAGACTTGAGATGCATTGTCTTAAACTAGATCAATGACCAAAATGAAAAATGAAGTGATCCTTTGTAATATAAACATAATAAATAATTTTAATACTTTATATACACTTAAAAAACTTAAAACCATCATTAAAAATCATTATAATTTTATGAAAGTATCATAAACTCAAGATAACCACTCAAACATTTAAATTTGAATTTTGACAAGAAAGTGCCAAATTCAAATTATAGATAACCTAACCTATTATAAACACTTTTAAATAATTCAAAAGTGAATTTTATTACCTATAAGACCCCTAAAACAACATAATAAATCCAAAATGAATAACAAAAAACCAAAATTACAAACTTGGAGTGATGTTCCTGCATCATACTCCTAAGGGGCAAAAAATAGACTCATGAACTATTGTTCATGAGGTTTGTAACAATATTTACATGGTATTTGATCTATTATTTTGTCATACAAGTGGCGTATTCATGAGTATAATGTTTTCACATAACTAGATACTATAAATACTCTTTGTTTCTTATTTTCTTGACAATCATCTTGTCCAATATCATCTCCAACTCTTCCTTCTTGGCTGTTGGAAATTGAATTTCCCACTCTTAGGTTGCTATACCTACTCCTATTATTTTTTCATTTTAATAACATTAAATTAATGTATATGGGTCTAAGACATTTAAAACTAGAGAGATTCCCACTCCACTAGGATACTCTATCTCATAAGCATTGTTAGATAACTTCTTGAGAACTTTGCAAGGACCTATCTTTTTCATCTTGAGTTTGTTATACTCATATTTTGAAAACCTCTTCTTTCTCACGTGAGCCAAAACCATGTCACCTATATCAAATCTAACCTATCTTCTCTTCAACTTTTTCTTGTTTATTATACTTCTCCACACGTGTTTCTAGTTGCCTTTTTACCTATTCATGTACTTCTTACATAGCTACATCAAAATCCTCCCCTTCAATACTTCTTTTCTCCATTTTTATCAAGTGTCTCAATTCAAAAACTCCTCTTATTTTCATTCTATAAATGACTTTAAATGGACTCATACTAATGCTCTTATTAAAAGAGTCATTCTATACAAACTCTATCTATGGTAGTATCAAATCCCATTGCTTGGGATTATCTCTTGATAAGCATCTTAGCAAGTTTCCTAATCTCTTGTTAACCACCTTAGTTTTTCCATCAGTATGAGAGTGGTATGCTGAAATGAAATTCATATTTGTTCCAAGATTCTTCTACAAGGTCCTCTAAAAGTGACCTACAAATTTTGTGCCCTTATCAGATATGATATTGAGTGTCAATTCATTTAGTCTACAACCTCCTTGAAGAAAAAATTTGTTGTGTGTAGAGTCATTAGTTATTTTTCAAGATATAAACTGTGCCATTTTAGAAAACCTATCCACTACTATAAAGATAGAGTCATATCCTATTCTAGTTATATGCAATCCCATGACAAAATCCATACTAATAAAGTTCCATGGTCTATTTGGGACTAGTAAAGGTTGATAAAAAATTGCATTTGTACTTTTACCCTTATCCATTTGATAAACCTTGCATATTTATACATACCTTCTTGCCTCTGCTTGCATTCTAGACTAAAATTAGTACTTGGTAAGATGCTCTAGCATCTTTTCAAGTCCAAAATGTCCTACCATGCTACCACAATGCTTCTCTTTAATCAAGTTCTCCCTTATTAAACTCTTTAGCACACATAATTGTATTTCTTTGAACAATAATCCATCTTGTATCATGTAATCTAACCATGGTTATTTGAGTTGGTTGTATGTTTATAAGCCTTATAGGCTTCTCGAAAATCTTCATCACTCTCATACAACTCCTTAAGAGAATCAATGCCTACACTCTCAAGCTAAACTTCATTGATTAGTAATTCCCTCTTACTCAAAGCATATGATACCTCATTACTTTGATCTTTCTTATGTTTGATAGTAAAATTAAATTTTACAAATATTATATTTAGTTTATATTCCTATAATTGAGCTTGGGTCAACTAGAGATGAATTGTAAAGCATGATTATATTTGAAGATCACAAAACCTTGGGCATTAGATAATGTGTCCAATTCTTCAAAGCATGTACCATTACATAGAACTCTAAATCATAAGATGAATACTTATTTTTATCATCATTTATTTTTTCACTAAAGTATGTTATAGGCTTTCCCTCTTGTCTTAAGAGAGTCCCAATGGATACTCTACTTGCATCACACTCCACCTGGAAGACTTTGTTAAAATTAGGGAGTGCTAATATGGGCTACTCAGTGATAGTTTGCTTCAAAAATTTAAATTTTATTTTAGATATGATAGTCCACATAAACTTTTTATTGTCTCCTCTAATAGTGTCTATGATTAGAGCACAAATTCCACTAAAATTTCTAATGATTTTTTTATAAAAACTTGCAAGGCCATGAAAAATTCTTACCTCTCTAGTTAACTTGGGAGTTGGCCACTCCCTTATGGCTTTCACTTTGTCCTTATACATTTTTAATACTCCTTATGATATCATAAAGCCAAGGCACAATAATTCTCTCTTCATGAATACACATTTCTTGATATTGATTAGTAACTTCTTCTCTTGTAGCCTTCTCATAACCAAATGCAAATGATGGAGATTTTCTTCTTTGCTATGACTATAAATCAGTATGTCATCCAAATAAACTACAACAAACTTACCTATGAATGGATTAATAACCTCATTTATGATCCTCATGAATGTATTATGTTCATTAGTGAGGCCATATGGCATGACCAACCATTCATACAACCCTTTATTAGTATTGAAGGTTGTTTTCCATTCATCTCCATGCCTAATTATAATTTGGTAGTATCCATTCTTGAGGCCAATCTTGGATAAATAGTTTAAACCACTCAAAAAATCCATCAAGTCTTAAATCTTTGGGAGAAGAAACATATACCTTTTAGTGATCTTTTTGATCTCATTTGAATTTGTGCACATCTTAAAATCTCCTTCTTTCTTAGGCACTAACACCATTAGCATTTCACATTGGCTAAGAATCTCCATAACCATCCATTTGTCCAATAGTTCTTGAATTTTATTTTTAACCTCAATATTTTTTTGTGATGTCATATTATATGTAGTATTGTTAGGCAAGCTTACTACTAAAATGAAGTCAATGTGATGATTGATTTTTTATTATGGGTGGAAAATCACTATGTGGTTCATATACTAATATATCAACATAGTCTTTGACCACATCTTTCACCTCTTGAGGTAGCTCATTCACCTTGGTTGTTGTTATGACTATTCTAGGATTGAGTACCACTACAAATCTTAACTCTTCTTCTCTCATTGTATTTAAAAATTCCTTTCCACTTAATACCATTACACTTGAACCAATATTTTTTTCACCATATTATTCATTCATAGGCAACAAGGTATGAATTATACCATATTTATCCAAGGTATAAATGTTTCTCCTTCTATCATGTTATGTCTTCCTATCATATTATCAAGGCCTTCCAAGTAACATATGGCACACGCCCATTGGCATAATGTCACAAAAGACTTTGTATTTATAACTCCCAATTTGAAAATCCACCTAACATTATTCATTAACAATACTTGTTTCCCCTTTTCCAAACATGAAACCTTTTAGTGAGTGGGATGAGACAACCTTTTCAACCTTAGTTTATCCACCCTTTCAACTAAAACTAAGTTATATGTGTTACTTGAATCAATAACTACTTTGAAACATTTACCTTGGCACTTGTAGGAGGTCTTGAAAAGAGTCTTTCTTTATGTAGGTTCCTTCTCTTTAGGTTTCTTTATCAACACCCTTCTCATAGTCAAAGATTCACCTACCTTTTGTTCTTCCACATGAGATAGAGAGTCAAGATTCTCCTATTCTATTGCTTGAACAACTTGATTTTTATTTTCAATCCTATAACTTCCAGTTTGTTGACCATTTAAACACTCCCAAAATTTATGTTCTAAAAATTTATTTAACTTGAATCACTTACCTATGAAACCAATGGATCCTCTTCCTCTTGATGCATATCCACCTTTGAAATATGGTATTATACATCTAAATCTGCCTCTAGGATTACTTATTGTTATTGTGAAGTGATATATTCTCCTTAGTTTATTTTTGAGTTATGTCTACCTCCTTATTGACCTCTTACTCTATAAATTATACCTCTACCTCTATTCTATTGTGTTTATATTCTAGTAAGCTTGGCTTCAACTTTCAATGTAAGTTGATAGAATTCTTCAAGAGTCTTAGGGAAAATTAAATTTAGACCATCTTGTAAATTATATATCAATCATGTAAGACATCTAGCGACATTTTATTTATCCTCATCTATATGTCTTGATATGATGACCAACTTATAAAAATCCTCTATATATTCCTTGACACTCATCTCTTTTTGTTTCAAAGTCTACAATCTTTTGAAGAGGTTTGTTTCATAGTCACTTGGCAAGAATTTGCCCTTAAACTTAGAGACATTCCTATCCAAAGACTTGATATTTGTCTTGCATTTATTTATTATTTTTTATTGATTGAAATCATACCAAAGGGATGCATTACCTTTCATATTTATGCAAGCAAACTTCACTTGGTTCTCCTCTGGAACACTTTCATAGTCAAAGTATTTGTCTAGTTATAAAATCTAGTCAATAAGTTCTTTTCCATCTAAGCTTCCTAAATATGTAGGAAGTTAAAATTTTGGTTTGGAACCATGTTTCATTACTTCCTTTAGTATTATTTCAATACCTTCACAATCTCCAACTTCTTCACCTTGCTCATTTCTTCATCTCTATCACTTTCATCTCCTGTTATGATTCCCATTCTTTGAGTAGCATATACTATTGTAAGTCTAACATCAAAACCAATCCTTAGGTTATATAATTCATAAAATATAGTTTTAATATTATCTCTATTCCTCTTATATGGCACCTTGTCTTTTCACCTTTCAATCCATCTGACTAAAAATCACTCTAGAAGATAACTGACCAAAATACCATCTATTCCCTCTTGTTATCTAGGAGTGTACACCTTATTTAAATATCCTTTAGGTATAAAACCTACTCTAATACAAAAATTATGTAGAGAGATTAGTACAAAATACAGACATCTCATTTTGGCTACAACTATGTTCCAACTAGACTTCAGATTAATTTCTACCAAACAATACAAATTAAGACTATGAATCACTGAATATCTCAAATTCATTTTCACATCATACATTAGTGAAAATCATGTTAAGGTATCCCTATTTGAGGTATTATCCTATACATAATAGTAAACTCTTAAATATTTATCTCTAGTCAAATTGTAACCTAACAAATTCATAGTTTAGCCTTTGGACCCATTAAGTAGGGCACTTAAACAATTTCTAAAGTGCAAAAATGCTAAGTAGAATGAATTAACTAAGAAAATAAAATTAAATGCTTAAGTGAAATTTATATGTGAAATTAGTGAAAATGAATTTTGTAAAAAATAAGTTCCAATAAAAATGAGGTCATGATGATGTCATTATCCTCAAAGTTAAGGAATTGAAAATATCTCCCCAAGCCTTAAATTCATAAATAGAGAGACATGCTTAATAAATGGGATCTCTATCCTAAATATTAATTATTTGGCCACTTATTAAATCAACTAGGGTTAATATAAACGTAAATGTGGTTAAATCTAACCTAACTACAAGTGGGTTAGATTTAGTTTAGAAGGCTATAAATACAAGGCTTCACTCACTATTCAACAAGATTTTTTTGTGTAAGGTTATTATACTTAAATACCTTGAATAAACTCTTTTGGTGTAATATTATTGTTGACAAAATTTGAATTTTAGTCAAATTAGGTAAACCCATACATATTAAAACTTTTTCAAAGGTTCCTATATGTCTAACAGGGTCTCATATGTGTCTAAAAATCTCACCTATCCTTGCTCTAGCCTTGGTATAAGCCTATCTTCCTTGTACTTGCCTAGTCAATCAAAGTCAACTCTGGTTAACTATAGTCAAACATGGTTAAAGGATAAATTTGCTTTATAAATGTCCTAATGTTGTGATTTAATTTTTTAAAGGTCTTCCTAAGTCATAAATTTGTCTTTTACCATGTTTCATATGCAAAAAATGCCTTTTAGTCATATTTTTGGCTTATTAAATGACTTTCACGGATGAGTTAAGGAAGAAAAGTGTCACTAGGGAAGTTTTTAATGTGAATGAGGTCAGAACATGTCAATAAATAGTAAGAGGTAGTTATAAAGTAGTTTCATGCATAAAAATAGGGAGATCTCCTTGAAAATAAGTCATTAATGGTAATTATATGGACTTGGTGAGCTCACCTTCAGCTAAAAATATGGACAAAGTGTCTCTTAAACTCCCTAAGATTTTACCATGCCTGGTGTGTATATAAAAGGTTAGATAAATCAAATTTTGCTTTTGCTCCTTCTTTTTGCCTTCACAAACCATGAAAGGTCAACTTCAAATGCTTAGTATAGTCCATATGGTTAGATTTGGAGGGAGTACTCTTGGGAGTTGAAAGGGGTATGAGTCAACTTAAAATCCATGGTAATATTTTTTAGTTTCATATCTCCTCCTTTATGAACCATCACTAAGAATCTAGGCAGCTCTATGTTCGCACATCCATGAGGGGTCACTATTAGAGCTTGTTTCTAAATTTTTTCCTTTGGTTTGACATGTTGGTTATTTTTAGGTGTTTGAAAAGGTTTTATAAGACATTTCCATATTTTTTTAATTATATTTTGGCTTTTGGAGGTCTCAAATATTCAATAAACCTTTTCTCAACTTGTTAGTACTTGCAGATTGATTCCTTCTTCACGGTGAATCTCATTATTGAAAGGAGGTTACTAAAGTTTATTTCAAGATGTTTTTAGTGTTTACAATGAATTTGGAAGGTTCATAATAAGTTTGAATTAATTTTAGACCTTTTTTCAATAAACATATTGCTTTAATTCTCCCTCATTGTCCTATACTTAGAAGTATGCACCCACATGTGTCATTTATAGAGTTTTAGAGGTGTTGTACAGAGGGATATTTGATAGGTCTTAATCTTCATGAATAGTGTAAGGTTATGTGTTAATATGTTAAGCATGTTTAAAACTCTTGGTAGCATACTAGGTGTTGAGGAAACTTTCTAAATATAAGAACCTGAGTTTTGGGAACTTTTCCTTGAGTTGAGAAAATAGAGAGTTCCGCCCTTTTTGTGATTTGATTTAGAAATTCAAGAGGAGGTTTGAAGAAAGATAGTGATGGGCATTTGATAGTCATACCATGGGGATAGAACTTGTAAAAGGATGAGAATGGAAAACTAAAGGAACCTAGTGTTTAAGGTTCCCAAAGCATGTTTCTCACACACTAAAGTTGCTCAGTACTCTCTATAGTTCTCAGTTTTCCAAGTGGTTTTTATACTTAAAGATCATAATATGGGCTTGAAATTTACACTAGGTAATTATATGACTTAAATATCACAAAAATTTATAAATAAATTATTTGAGATGACTCCATGAGAATGTAGTCACTCCTACGTATACCTACAGGTGCACTTAGGCTTGGAAAATGGCCATCTATAGGTTTATTTGGGAAAACACTTACAGGTTGCTAGAAACTTATAACATGGAGACTTCCAATAAGACTCTAAAACATCATTAATGAGTTTAATGACCTAATTGAGACCCTAATATTCATGGTACAGGTTTCATAATGATAATACACTCACCTATAGGCCTCCTTCAAGCATAATTTTGACACTAATAGCCAGGCAGACCAGTGAGTTAGTTTTAAGATGTTGGAGTGATGGTAAGTGATAAGGATGAGATAGGGAGTTTCAAAAAAATTATATTAGATATAAAATTATTATATAAACACTTATAAATTCATTCCAAGATTATATATCTTATTAAGGCCCTAACACTATTTACAACCTTACATGTGGAGATACATACAGTTAGTTAAGAGTAATGTTTTCTTGGTGTTAAAAGAGACTGTGTTGGTGGAGTTTGGAATATAAAAAGTGGAAAGTGACCCCAAGGGAATATTTATAGGTTTTAAAGCACTATTTTAATCTTTTTTCATGACAAAAAACCTATAGGGGTTAGCTAAAGTATGGTGTCTCAGTCAAAATAGTGGGTGACCTATTTATGAGCTAATGTGCAGAAGAAGGACCTAGTGAAGCATGGAATAGTTGTAAATGAGTTTAAATCACCATGGAGTTTATATTTATGATTGGAAACATTAATATTAAATATTTAACCATAAATTAACCTAATAGACAAGGGCAGACATTTGTATCTCAAGCAGGTAGTGACCTAAAAGGTGACTTTTGAATGCTTGTATTGCATGTCTAATGGGTACAAATGGATAATAAATGGTTAAAAGAGAATTAATAGTCATTCTTAGGTAATAATCTCAATATTAATCCACAAAAAATGCCTTTATATAAAAATCAAGGGTATCCCCAAGTGCAAAACATAGTCAACTTGTTAAAAGCTCCACACAGTCTGCCTTCAAAAAATTAGTCTTAGAATTTACAATTTTAGAGGGTCAAATCATATGATCAAGGGATAATTTTTTGTGGAAATAACCATGGTAACTTGAAAAATCCCATAAAATGGTTAGTTTTATGAGGAAAATAAGGTAATAACCCCTTGTTTTATCTTAGATAGGGGACACTCC
This sequence comes from Torreya grandis, assembly GCA_037957365.1. NCBI lineage: Eukaryota > Viridiplantae > Streptophyta > Pinopsida > Cupressales > Taxaceae > Torreya > Torreya grandis. The sequence goes on from JARHVA010010099.1 coordinate 64,943, forward strand.
CCTAGGCTTATAAGTAGACAAATTTGAGAGATGAGGATGAAACATGGACCAAAATCCAAGAGAAAACTTTAGGAGAGTGTTGGAGTTGTATAATACATAGTAAAACATGGGAAACTAATTAATAATTTTTGAAGCCAAAAAATTTCTCCATGCTCCAAGGTTTGTAGTCATGCAAGGTAGGTAGAATTAAGGCCTAAAGCCCAAATGGGAAGACACCTTTATTTATAGCCTTGATTGGACATTTTCATTAGTTGGGTCATATTTTTGAGGTGTAATTGGATGTGTTAAAACTATTAAAATGCATGTAAAGTGTCAATAATGTTAATTTTTCTCAGAGTGTAGCTAGACCTATTGAACAAGGTATAGGCCTAGTATCAAAAGGGGGGTCAATTTCGTTCCCAGCTCTTAATGAGCTATTATTATGATTGAAGCATGTCTTTGGGATATGTATAGAAGTGTTTGAGACTTTATTTTGTAGATAGATTCACCAATAAGCCATTTCTTGGCCTGAAGGTACCCAAACCATACAAAATGCTCAAAAATGACTTAAATGGTCTATTTAAAATGCTTGTATTTCCCATGATAATTTTAATGGTGGTCTAAGGTGTTCAAGGATTTTATATAGGGTATATTAGAAGCCCTCAGTGGCATTTTTTTATATTCACAATGTGTTGTTTCTATTAACAAATGCTAAGACCTAGAATGACTCTAAACCCTCAAAAAACCCTAATTCAGAATTGATGGAGGAAATGAGACTAGTATGGCATCCAAATGCCAAACTTTGACTAGGGAGATGATTGGGAGTTATAGAGGTCTCTTCAAGGATCCTCATATAATTGATTTTTAACCTACTTATATAAATGGTGTATAATAGGACTTATTTTAATAGATTTATGTGTTTTGTAGGTATGGAGAGGTTTAAAAATATGAAACCAATTTTAGGAGAGATATTTGGACTTTTATAAGTCCTCATATCTATATATGGAGATATCTAAACTCCTAAGTATGTCTACTACCTTCTTCATCTCAGCTAGTCATAGAGAACAAATAGTGAACACTTAATGAAAATGGTGAAACTCTAATTGGGAAGCCTTTTAAGGATTGATTCATGAAGTTGATGACTTATAAACTCTTGATAGGTTTCATTAATCCTTATTAATAGATTATATTATATAATTGGAAGCATTTTATGTGCCAAGTTTGAGAGGTGCATGAGAGAGAACCAATTATAACTGTTAGAGATGATTGCTCATAGATAGTAGGATATGAATGGTTTTATAACATTTTAATGCATGTAGAGTATTTTTAGTAACCCCTCCCCTTTAGATCAAACATAAAACCTAACCCTACTTAGTGATAAGGTAGTCTAATGAGGGCAAATCAGAGAGACACTTTCTTATACAAGCAAGAGAGAATCTCTGCCACATATGGAAGAGTTAGACAAGTTTGAGAGACATTTGTCCTTGTTTTTATTATAGGACCTATATAATTATTTATTATATGTTTTTTTAAATCTTTATTCTTTCTTGACAAGTGTATTCGTGACTCTTGAGCTTCACCTTCTCTCTCTTCTCTCATAATTGCTATAAATATTGGCCTTTTTGGCTATTATATGCATATATCCACCTAATTATGGAAAATACCTACTCAATTTTTGCCTTGAACTAATAAATAATGTTTTTTACCTCATTAACAACTCCATGAAGTGTATTATATGGTTCTTGGTCTCGTAAAGGTGTATTTTGCTTACCTTGACATGTTACCCTTCCTAATGCGTTGTGTAGTTGAAAGCTCTCTTTTAAAGGTCAACAAGAAGTGTATAATGTGGATTGTAGGTATAGTGAGTAGATCATTAATTAGTGTTTTCATAAGACCTATTATCTAAGTCATCCTAACCTAGGCTCTCTTTAAGATCCCATGCTTATAAAATTGATGTAGAAGAGGAGTGTTCAATTGGATGAAGTGTATGTGTGAGATTCTCTTAGGTTCCAAGTGCATTGTAAGTGGTGTGATTAGACCATTTAATTTGTGTATCACATACCCTAGATTATATTTGTTTTTAGTTATCCTTCTCTCTTTTCACCCCAAAAATTTAGTCGTAGGTTCAATCCTAAGGGGTACATCAAGGGAACTAATCCTAATTTAGAGACTCACCTCAAATTTGGGTCTCTCATAGCCCTGAGGTGTTTTCATTGTGACACTTGAACAAAGAGTGTTGAAACATCTCCTTAAGGGGTGAAAGCTTAGGTGACAATAATTATGATGCAAAAATACCTTTGAATACCCTCTTTGTAGTGTTATAATTCTCATTTTTTGAGAGAGAGCTAAGCCAAAGCCAAGCCCAACATTGCTAAGGTGACAAGGAGAGATGATGAAAGGAGCACCATTACCAAATATTATTTGATCACATGGTTGAGCACATCCATCCATGGCCAACATACAACTCTTTCTCTCAAGGAAGGTAAATATTGGTTGTTTTGTCTTCTATTGATAGTTATTGTATTATTCTCTTGCTCTTTGGGTATCTAGGCTAGAGGTGTTAATTTTATTAGTGTGTTTTTATTTATTTTTTATGATACTAACATGATACTAATATCCCCTCTTAAATTCCTATTGATCACATAATGTCATGCTCAATGGGACTCACACCCCACAAATATCTTCTAGCTACTTTTTAGGATGTTTTACTAATCATTTTTATGCTAAGTTTTTTATTTAGTCACCAAAAATGTGAAGGTGTTTGAAATCTTGGTTGATCCACAAGAATAATTTATGACTATAAAGAATCAAGGTTGATCATTGGAATTGATGTTGATTAGAAAAATTGGCAAAAATATCTATGTCAAAAACATAATCGAATAATAAACATAGTAAAAATCAAGTTTTTATTGCTTTTCTTGGGGCCCAATGACCTGTTTACTACCTGTCTAACATTCTTCCTATAGGGTAGTGATAAGTTTTGACTTTAAAAAATTATTTTTCAAGTATTTTTATATCAAACCATGTTTATTTTTGGTGTGGTTGAAAAATTAGCAATGATTTCCATAATCAACAATAATCTTAATAGAATTGATGTCGATCACCAGAATCAATAATGATTGTAACAATTTTTGACCATGATCGTGAGAATTGACCATGATTGTAGTAATTGACCATAATCCTTGTAGATCATTAACTATTTCTCTGTGTTTTTATTTTTTAGAAAATTGAGAGCTAAAATATGTGTTTTTATTTAGATAACTTATAGGAATATAATATTGACTCAAACATAAATTAATCCACTAACTTGTTTGTAGGAAATTAAGCTAAGAAAGAAAATTTTGGGTGGTTTTTAATAAATTTTTAATTTTAAAAAGTCAAAATTTTACAAAGGTTAAAAAATCATTCACATTTGGTTAAGGTATTTTAAAATTCACTTAATAATTTGTCTTTTTAGCATTTTAAAATCTTTTACAAGTGCAAACATAACCAAGGGGCCAAAAATTTCAAACACATTTTGATTTGGAGTTAGTAAAAAGAACTTGAATCTTTAGTTAGAGATCCTAAGAGATTTTTAAGATTATTATTTGTTATTTAGCTAGTTTAAATTGCTTAGATTAGATTATTTGATTTTTAAAAACACAAAATTTAGCATTTATGTTCCCTTATCCCCTTTAGGGAACTTAGGTGACCAAAATTGCTTAGTTTATTTCCCTTGTTTGTAAAAAATTATGTCATAAAGAATGTCGGTATGCTCTCCCCAAGCTTTGAATGACTCGGTTGATTCAAAAGTGACCTTTAAAGACTTTCCATTATTTTCATTTATTTATTTTTATGTACTTGGCTTACGGGTGGTAGTTCATCTCCTCACCATGAGTTCTTTAGGGGAATATTGACCTAGGGCTTCATCTAGCAATATCATACCAACCCCACTCTAGAGTGAGGTATATAAATTGGGAAAACCATTGGATGGGATAGTGGTGAGTGGTTATCCTGACCATCCCAATGGGTATATGGGTCATGCGATAAATAGAAATCAAACTCCACTAAGTAATACATGGCTAGAGTTGATATTCAAAGGAATAGACGCTTACATAGTAAGTTAGGTAGTTTGGATTCAATTGATATGTTTGCACCCTTGTGCTAGCCACACTTGGTATCATATAGTACATGAAAAAATTATATATTTTTATTCAAACCTCACTTATTGCATAATTTCATGTTAAATGCTAAGTTATCCCAACTCTAATTCCATGCCATGTATAAATGCTTGAGATATAGAGGGGGTGTGAAAACTCTACCTACACCTGCACTTTAATTTTTAGATTAACACTTAATTCCTCACAAGTACTGGTATATCAATGGAAACTTTGGTTGAAGGCACACCCATGTCAGTTATAGGGAATAGGATGAGCCATTTGTGCTAATTATATTTTTATTTGATTTACATGTGTTTTTTAGACTAAAAATATTTGTATTGTCATGTCAAAATAAGTCATAAACCAATCACATGTTTATACACCACTTTAGCCTAAGAGGTGTTATTCTATCCATTTGATTCCACACTTTTGCCTTAGACTTTTTCAAAAAAAATTGTGTTTGTGTCACTTTTTTAAAAGGGGTGTCATTACATTGCCTATTTCATCCCAAGTATTTGTCTTAGAGTTTTGAAGTAAAAACCATTATCATACCTTTTGAGTAAGATAATGCCATTACACTACTTGTGTTATTTCAAAAATCATTGCCTTGTGTCAAACTGGGTTCAAAACCATGTATGCCTTTGGTTTACAATTGGTGTCATTATGTCATCCATTTGAGTCTAGGATGGCATTAATTTAAAGCATTCAAGTCTTTTAAACCAAGTTTAAAATCTATCTTATGAATTTTAGATTCATAATTGAGTGGTTTACACTTATGCCTTGCTTAATTTTGGCTTGTGTGTTTATCTCTCACCTTTGAATTGTGCAACTTGGACTAATTCCTTGTGTGCTTTAAATAATCCTTATCCTAGATCTTAGAAGTGGTATATTTTCTATGTGCTTCATGTCTATTTGTTGCCTTAAATTAAGGTCAAAACTCTCTTTTAAAGTAAAACCTATAGTGAAATTAGTTTACATTGGATCCTTGCTTATCACTTGGGCTTGAATGCTTTACTCATCACTCCTATTTTTGTTTACTTGAGAGTAAATTTCATATTTAGTTTTAGGTGTGTGCTTAGGGTGAATATCTAATACCAAGGTCAAAATTTTTTTAAAATCCATGTGTTGAGATTGAATCAAAGTGTTTCAAATTATTTTAGAGTTAGATTAATTGCCTTACAAGTTTTTAACTCAACCAAGTGTGTTTTTAAGTCTAGCTTTGTGCCTTATTTCCAAAGACCTAGCATGTGCCTTTTATTTTTTAGACCTAGTTTGTTTCAAATTCTAGATTTGTGTCTTGATTCCAAATACCTAACATTTACCTTAGTTTTTATATTTTGTTCATAATTTTTGAGTCTAGATTTTTTCCTTGTTTCTAAAGACCCAACACCATTTTCATTTCAGACCTAGATTATATTTGTTTAAAACACTTTGCCAAAACTAGAATTCAAAACATACCTTTTATTTGACCATTTGTATGCAAGACATTATACCTTGGAGATATTTAAGACCAAGCTTATCATTGATGATTTTGGATAAGTGATCGATTCTAGGATAAGTTTAGATCATTTTACAATAATAGATCAAGTTTTCCATTTAGACTAAGTTTTTAGACATACCAAGCATTGACCAATTATTTTAGACCATGTTTTAATAGTTTTGATAACTCTAGACCATTTATTTATGAGACATTAGACATGGATTCATATATGACTAGCTACACACATAGTAGGACCATGTATAATTTAGATTACAAAACCATAGTCATGAATGATGCCTTTATTTAAGACCCATATGGTGATGACATAGTTTGTTAGATGGATCCATATCCTCATTTCACTACTCAATATGTGGAGTAAATCCAAGATCTATTAACACACTACTTAGATAATACACCTACTTATCTAGGTTAAGAAAAAGAATAAATAGATCGATACCTTACTAGTGTACCATCTATTATTGAATAAGTATAATAATAGCCTTACTAAGTTACCATTACATCAACCTATGACCCATAATTTTTTTTATTGTCACTTTTTTGAAAATAAAAATGAGGTTTTAATTAGATCTATAGAGGTATGGGCCAATTTTTTGAAAGACTTTCCCCATGAAAACTTACCTAGTCTAGTTAGAGTGCCTAAGAACATACCTTATACCCAAACCATCAAACATACCTCTACTAGTTACCCTCAAGTGTTTATGATGATGTCACACCAAAATTGGAAATGATTGCAAAGGGAAAGGGCCCCATGGAGGACCAATTCATCCAAATACAACAAGCACATCTGATTTATCTTAATCTAGCATAAAATTTCAATGTTATGGCCATATTAAATAGTTTACTCATAGAACTAAATCCATTAATAGGAGTGCCAGTTTATTTGTTAGGTCATGCTAATATAGGTGTGGACCCATTTACCCGAATTAATTTAGTAGGTGACATGTTTGGTTTCCCATTCATTGAATAAGTGACTATGACCTTTTACTCAAGACCATGTGAAAATATAGTGGATGAAATGTAAGTGTCTTCCAATTCAAGCCAAGGTGAGGTAAATGCATTTCTAAATAATTTTCAACAAGTACCTCTTGATAATACCATGAGTGCACTACAAAAATTGGGGGAAGGAACACCTAGTTACCAAACATAGTATGTTACTCCCACTCCTCAACCAACTACTTATTCAAACATGCAATAGTATGGGATAATTAATCAAGTTACAACTGATGTTTTACCTCAATAGGTGATGGATAATATCCTACATCCATAGGGATAGACTAATCTATCACCTCCATATAGGTAGAACATTATGCCACCTCAACAAAGAGAAACAAATGTTCCACTTCAACAGGTATTGATGAATGTACCTCAATAGTCATTGACCAATGTACCTAAATAATCATAGACATTGTCTAATTAATAATGCATTGCTATTGGTTAAATATAAATACCAAACATTCAAAAAGAATCCAATTCATAATAGATGTTTATTCAACAAAGAGGTGCCAACATCCAATAAGTACCTATTAGAAAATTATTACCTTTTACTCATCATGTGACACATATTCAAAGATATGGCCTAAGTAAAAAATAAGTACCATTTATTCAATTAGGTTCAACTAGTCAACAACAAGTCCCTACCCAAACTTATCAATGATAGTACATTCCATAAAGTCATATACTTCTATCACAAATTCAATTCCCTCAGAACCAAGGCCATATTCCAAATACAAACTAGAATATTTACCAAAAATGCATGCAATATCATGAACCTCATCCCAATGCATAGATGCATATTATTGGTCAATTGGTCCATCAAATCAATGTTCCATAATACTCTATACCTTAATTATGCCCAAGCCAAGGTAATACACCTTTGAGCACCTAGCCATAACCACAAACAAATGTGCCATTAAGTTTCTTGGCCAAAGAACTGCAACAGATGAAGGATGCAATTATAGCCATTCAAATGAGAAAGTAAACCAAGATGTTTAAATTGGATGATTTGTTTTCATACCCTTTTAACATGGAGTATCTTCAGATACCATTTCTTCCAGGTTATGATCCACCAAAATTTGATAAGTACAAGGGTAAAGGAGACCCTAGAGAACATCTAAAAGAGATCTATTTCTTGACAACTAGTGGCCTATAGTGACATTTAATTACTTATTCTTTTTCCTTAAAATCTATCTAGATAGGCTTTGGAGTGGCTTCTTAAGTTGTCAAAGGACTTGGTATCTAGCTTTGATGATATATTAAATAAATTTGTACAAAATTTCTCCTAAAATTTTGAGCATGAGATTTCTATAATTGATTGGATTCAAGCCAAGTAGAAAGTTGGTGAGAGATTTTTGAAATACAAATAGAGATGGAGAGTGATTGCTAGTCATTTCACTCATAATATCCTAGATAAAAAATTGGTAACTATGTTTACTAAAAATTTACAAAATAAAATATCTTATCACTTGGAGCTTCACTGTGCTCATAAATTCAAAGAGATCATTGAGAAAGGAATATAGATAAAAAAGGCCCTTATTAACATAGGTATTATCAAGTTATCTTCTTCAAACTAGAATCAAAGACAAAACCAAAACTTATGCCTAAGTAAAAACCCTATCCCAATACAAGTTCAAGTGTCTACACCTACTCATGATAATAATTATGAAAAACCTAAGCCATACAACTATAAAAAGAATGTTATCAATAATGGAGTAACTGAGTCACATCATGTTCAGATGGTGTAAATACCATCTGCTTAGCCTATGTCATAAATATGGTTTATTCCACAAATGCAACCTATCTAACAAGTGCAACCTATGCCTTAGCCTAGACTAACTCCTCAAATTCTACAACCACCATCTTCATAAACCCCTTCACCAAGAATAAGATCCACTCCTATAGTCTTCAATGACCTTGGTGAGCCTATTGAAGTAGTGTTTCAAACATTAGCCATGGCCAATATGATTAGTTGGTTAATTTCCAAACACTTTATTGATGGTATACCTTATCACGATTGGTAAAAAGATCATGAATTCTATGAATACCATCATTTTAATGGATATTCTATACATCATTGTGTGAATTTGAAGCACCTCATTTAAAATATACTGGAAAATGGATAGAACCAATTGGATAATAGATTATCTACTTCTAACTAAAACTTGGGCATCTACCAAAATACTTTTCCACAACATAACAATGGTAATCAATAATAACAACAAAAAATATCTCATCCACAAAAACAATAATATCAATAATATCACCAACAACCTCAACTATAAAATGGAAAGAACTAAAGCCAAAATGACCCCAACAATCAATAAACTTACCATGTAGTTGCACATGACTAAAATAAAATTATAGGTCATATTTTAGGATGTAATGTTTCTACCATTACCATCAATCCTAAAACAAGTGCTAACATACTAGGATCATTATCTAATAATGCCAATCAACCTACCAATGTCAATAATCCTTCTTTGACCTGTGACTATAGACAAGTGCAATAGCAACCAAGGATTACCATTTCAGGACCTTATGCAGATAACTCTTCATTACCCCATGATCATAGCCAAGCACACAAATAATCAAGAATTATTTTATCTAACCCATCTCTACCATTTCTTAGTTACAATAGTCTTGTCCCTAATTTGGATTGCATAATCATAACTCAATGATATGCCAGCTAGGAACAAGACAATTACCATTATTAAGAAAAAAATGTATGATATTGTGGAACATCTCTAAAAGACACCCACACAAATTTCCATCCTAGATTTGCTATGTATGTATACCATCCATAAGAAATCCTTATAAAAATCCTATGCCAATCTTAAGTGCAAATGACATCACCCCTGATAAATTTCAAGCTTTGGTTGGACACCTATCCCCAGGCCAACTATTGACCTTTGACCAAAGTGATATGTCATCCCTTGACCTTCTCCATAATAACCCATTATACATTAAAGTTGTCATAATGTGGTACAAAGTCAAATGTGTCTTCATAGACAATGGATTAGGCCTAAATATTATGTCTCTTAAGATAATCAAACATTTGGGATATACAATAGCTCACCTTCAACTAGAGAATATTACTATCAAGGCCTATGACAATGAAGAGTGGGAATCATAAGGAACCTTAAGTTTTCCAATGATCATTAGGCCTTTGACCCATGATACACTTTACCATGTGTGAGACCTAGATTTGTCAAATAATTTACCTTTGGGTTGACCATGGATACAAGAAATCCATGTAATCAATTCAACATTACACCAATGTATAAAGTTTACTCACTTAGGAATGGAGGTCACTATCCATGGATATTTAAATCCATATGAACACTAAAAGCATTTGGAAGCTGAATATGAAGCTGTAATTACCATTTTGGTCTAGACCTAGTACCAAATAAAAATAAAGATAAAGAGATACTTGTTGAATTTCTAAAAGCCAGTTATATAGACCCTGATAGCCTTACCTCATCTTCACATACACCTCCTATTGAAATGTCTAGTCATTTTACCATTTTGGAAAATGGTATAGGAGAGTATTTTACCCATGACATATTCCACATAGCCAAGCTTCCATAGAACCCAAAGACCTATGGAAGGCCAAAAGTTAAGCCAATTTATATGAAATGGTGAAAAAAGGGAAAATAAAAGCTTCATAGCCTAACACCTTTTATTTTCAGACCTACCTCTAGCCAAGAATAGGGTCCACTTACCAATGATCATTCTTAGTTACATAATGACAAACTAGTTTATTGTTACGACTGTACAAAGTATCCCATCCATAATAGGATCATGAATAACCAAGCTTATGAAGGTAGAGTCCTGGGGTAAAATCAATAGGGTACTCTCGAGCCTATTTTTATGACCAAATACAAAGTAACTTATGGCCTTGGATTTAAACTACCTAGGGTGACCCCATGTATCTTATTCCTATTCCAATGCCAATGACTAATGATAATAATGCTAGTAATGAAGTAGATTCCAATCATATCATATAAAAAAACCTTACCATTACTAATTCATTTAACCCATATACCATTTGTACCATCATTCTAGTAATTTAGCATTCGTCGATTCCCCTTTATCACCCTCAACTTATAGACTGGGACCAACAAGAATCCATAGTACCTTTAGACAAGTTTGATAATGATGAGGCCTTTTGTGATTTTATAGGCTTAAAAGACAATGTTCCATTAGGAAACCACAAACAAGGTTTCTCTATCAAATTGGATCTCACAACCTCTTTTAGAGAATGGGAAAACACCCTTAGCCTTAAATAAAAGAATAAAACATCGAGGTCCCAAAGTGAAAAACTCTTTAAGTTAATTGTGGACTAGGGTAAAATTAAATAAAAAGGCTAGTCTCTTGGTGAAAACCTATTTCAAGTGCCACTAGATGAGGATGTTCACCTTTATTTGAATGAAGCTCAAGAGAACACCAATGGTGAACTTGATTTTGGGTTTGATTTCAATACAGAGGAACAACATATATTTGATCAAATTATCTGATAATATATTAAAATATTTATTAGATGGACATTGTTACCATTAGGATATTCAGATTCACCCTATTCAGGAAACTTGAAGAGCTAGTATGACTAGAGGACTTTGCCATTATAGGCTAATTCACATCTTTGCCAAATATTCTAGAAGATGGCTCAACTCGCCTAGTACAATATACTATGGAAGTCAACATTGGGAGTCTATAAGACCTAAAATGGATCAAATTAACTATGTCCCTCATTGATGAGGAACGTGAAGTTTCCATAACCCTTTTGTGGGAATTTATTGACATTTTTACATGGGTCTATTTATAAATGCTAGATTTAGACCCCACCTTGGTTGTAAACCTCTCATTTTGCATCCTGATGCCAAACCCATGAATTCAAAACTACATAATATGCATCCTTGTATTATTGTGTTAGTTAAGAAAGAGTTGGAAAAACTCTTGGAAGTGAGATGCATCAGGGTAATCGACTATTCATAGTGGATATCAAACATTTTGCCTATTAGTAGAAATCTAGAAGGGATCAAAATATGCACTAATTTTAGAGACATTAATAAGTCTTACCCCAAGGATGAATTTCCTCTACCAAATATCAACATGGTAGTTGAATCCACAACTGGGTATGAAATGCTTTCCCTCATGATGGATTTTTAGGATATAATTAGATCAGGATCATGCCAAAAGACCAACACAAAAAACATTCACCACTCCTTGGGGAACATTTTACTATTAGGTTATGTCATTCACCCTCAATAATGCAAGGGAAAAGTACCAAAGGTATATGACCATTATATTTCATGATATGATACATTATATTGTTGAAGACTATGTCAATGACATATTAGGTAAATATAAGACTAGTGTAGATAATTTAGTCATACTATGAAAGATATTTGAAAGGATTTATGAGTATAAGGTTTGAATTAAGCCCAAGAAGTTTATCTTTAGTGTCACTTCAAGAAAAAATTTAGGCTTTATTATCTCTTATCAAGGCATTATTGTTGATCCTACCAAGGTATAAGCCATTATTAATATGTTTCCACCTTCTAATTTGAAGTATCTCTATAGTTTATATAGAAAAATTTAGTCTATCAAACACTTCATTTTTTAGTTGGATGATAAATGTCATCCTTTCACTCATTTATGGATTAAAGGTGTTTCATTTATTTGAGATAAAGAAATGTCAAAAAGCCTTTGAGCACTTGAAGGAATACCTAGCCAATCCACCTATTCTATTACCACCAATATTACAGGATGTTTACATTGTACCTATCTACTAATGATAATTCCATTGGGGCACTATTAGCTTATCATGATGAACATGGTAAAGAGCATGTCATGTACTATCTAAGCCATACACTGGTAGCATATGAACATAACTATATGCCAATAAAAAAATCTTGTCTAGGTATGGTCTCTTTAACCTAGAAGCTTTGTCATTACATGATTAATAACAAGACCAAAGTCATTTCCAAAGTAGATCCCCTCAAGTATATACTATAAAAAATATCTTTGCAAGGTTGCATGGCTAAGTGGATCATGCTTTTGAGTGAGTTTGAGATTGAGTATGTTAATTAGAAGGACATCAAGGGATAAGTACTAACAAATTAGCTTGATAAAACTCCCCTTTTAGATATAAAACCTCTCTATTTTGCATTCCCAGATGAGTCCATCATGATCATCATAAAAAAACCTCTTGAGGAGCAACATTGGAATCTATATTTTGATTTGTCATTCACATCTCATGGATCAAGATCAGGGCTGTTATTTATTACACCATAAGGGGATCTCATTCCAAATCATTTTATATCAACTTTTCTTGTACCAATAACATGGATAAATATGAATCACTCATTATAGGTATTTGCTAAGTAGTACAATGAAACATCCAACATATCTTAGTTTATAGTGATTCTCAACGAATCATCTATTAGGTTACACACTAGTTCCAGATCAAAGATGATAAGTTGGTACCATATGAGGCCATGGTGCACATTTTCAAATAACATAATGCCCATATTTTATTTGAACACATACCTCAAGCCAATAACAAGATACCATATTTTATGACTACCATTGGTTCTTTGATTCACAACATAGATAAGAAAAAAGACTCACTTTCTCATTGCACATCTTTTAGTGCTTGTTCATTAGCCTTCAACCATTGAAATGATATGTGAAATTATTGGTTTCAATTTTATTTGATATTTATATTTAGATAACTACATTCATGACCAAGTCCTTCCACTAGACCTTTCACATAAGGAACAAAAATCCTTTACACACCAAGTCTCTCGATATACTCTACTTGTCCAAACTCTTTATTATAAAATCTTTGATGTAACTTTGATTCATGTTTTGAATTTGGAAAAAGATACTATTGACACTTGGATTCACACCCTTGAGGATATGCCTAAATCTGCTCATCCAAGTGGCACCATGGAGACATTTCTCTTGATATGGGTGACAATATTAAGAAATGAATCTCTAGATAAGGGGATATCTACCCTTGATGCACCTTTAAAGCTCTCTCTCTCTAACTTAACAATTTGGATATGAAAAGGGATAAATAAAATAACTAAAAAATCAAAAAGCTGATGCACTAATGTTTATCTCCTCTTATTTAACTAAAAATATGCTACTTAAAGACTAACCAAGTTTCTCTCACACAAAACTCATAACTCCCTATGCATTGTCACATCAACATTTCACATGTTAGATTCAAGAAGGCATTTAAAATTTAGGAGGGAAACAAATGATTCTAAGGAATATAGTCATAGACCACTTCTAAAAAATCTATACATAAGTAAAAAATCCTAATAAGGACCTACAACAACACTCTTTCTGTACATTTGGTAGGTAACCAAAGATGACATGTTAGGAAAGATGACCTCTCACTAAAAAAAAACAATAGGATTTAAACCAATACTCAATAGTACAGCATGTGATTGGAAAAATATCTTGTATTATTCTTCAAGAGTCTCTCAAGTACAAATCTAGCTAGAGTTTTTCCAATAACCAGTGGAGGCTACTCAAATAGCCAAAAGAATGCATATTTATATCTTTGAGAGAGAAATCAAGCAAAAGAAGTCCAAAAATCACTCGAACATGTGTCACCTTAAGGATATTAGTTACGATTTCATGTGAAAGAGGGGTGAGTTGAGTCATGCCATGTCAAGAGGTCTACTTATCCAAAATAAATCATAAGAATGGTGAAAAGTGGCATAAAACCTTCATAATTGGCACAAAAAACTACCTAAATCAAAGAACATCCATGAATATTTGAAACTAAAAATAGGAGAGTCGGCACATAGCAATGTTTGAAGGAAAGGAACTCATAGTGACAGTTAGAAAATGCTCCTTCTAACTACTAGCTATCCTTTGGACACCTCTGTTTATCAATTTTGTAGAAGTTCCTTGATTTGAATCAACTACCAACAATAACTCAAACCATCAACCTATCTATTTTTGACTTATTTTATCTACACTATATGCTTAGGATCTTTCCATTTGTTACCTCTATATTTTCTCTCAAGTTCTTACCAAGTCTTTTTGACTCCAATAGCTATTTTTCATAATTTAAAGTTGATGTTTTGTAGGCCATCATCCTTCGAGTATTTTATTTGAAATTTTATTTCCCTTAGACTTCTTGTTTTAACACTTTTACTGAAAGAATTCATTCAAGCCTTTTTTTTGCAATTCCTATGAATAATTTCCTTGAACATCTTTTGGACCTTTTATTTCCTTTGTATCAGATAAAATGTTTGAAAGATTTAGAATTTGACCTCGTTTCGATGTAGACAAGTTTTTTGAATGAATTCTTTGGACCTTCCATTTGGCCCTTTAGACTTTTGTCTTTTTTCCCTTCAGCCAAAATAAATGGTCCTTTAACAATCTATAAATGACCCTCTGACACTTGGAAATGTCCCTTTGAAAAATTTAAGATGAATTTTGGAACTTCTACACTTGAATAATTACTTTGGTACTTTTTAATAGGGTACCCTACTTGAAAAATACCCTTCAGAAAGATTGGGATGCAACTTTCAAAACTTTTATTTGGTCCACCTTCCTGCAAAAATACCCTTTAGATTTTTTGTAAAGTACCTTTCGGCTTTTTGAAAATGTCCCTTTGGAAAATTTGAAGTGACCCCTTCAAAAAAGTTGAAAATGACCTTTTTAAAAAGATGGAGGTGCCCTTCAAAAAAGTTGAAAATGACCCCTTTGAAAAAGTTGACAATGACCTTTTTGGAAAGTTGGAGGTGCCCTTTAGATAAATTGAAAATGACCCCTTCAAAAAAGTTGAAGTGGCCTTTGAAAAATTTGTAAAGGACCCCTTCAGCTTTAAAAAGACCCTTTGGGGAAATTGTACAGACAATTTTCTTGAAATAATTAGGCTTCATCTTCAGGAAATCTATCTCAGACAAATTATTTGAAAGAATTCAACACTTGACTAAATGAAGAGTCTGAAATAAAAAACACTTAGTCAAAAACAAAATACCTAAAAGGATTACTATGCAAAGGCTTAGCAAAAGACCAAAACCAAACTTTCTACAAGAATTAAACTTGTACATTTGTTGTAGGCTTTGTATAGAACACTTCTTCTGAAGGAAACTTGTAAACTGTACCTAGCCAAAGGTATAGACTTAGGTAGCTAAGTTTTCAAATATGGGTGCCCAATTTTGGCCTAAAGGGCCAAAGTTTGGTAAAAAAACTAGTGACTCATAGGGGTAGTATGCCTACTATACCAACTAGACTAGTATCCAAATTAGTCCATTGGGCATGAAGTCATCTAAGGACACTCAAACAAGGAAACATTGACCATGACTCAAAACCTTGAATTACACACTAGAACAAAAGGAAAACCCATGCCACAAGACACAACACATAATAAAAACAAAAAAAACAAGAAATAAAGCAAAGCAAAACATAATACAACCCACACACATTTGTAAGTACTTAGGGAACACAAGGAAAGTAAGAAAATATGTACAAAGTAAAAGGAGAACCTCAATAATAATGCTTTAGATATATCCCATTAATTGGGATATGTAGCTCCTCTCCATCCAACTTTGAGAGTTGGAAAGCATTGTGTTGTTTGTACTATGTGATCACATATGGGCCACTCCATAAAACATCAAACTTTATGTGTCTTCTAGGTTTTTCCCTATCTACATCCCATTTTAGGACAATGTCTCCTTCTTCAAATCTCCTTGGCATGGATTTCTTGTCAAAATAATTCTTTATTTGCTCTTGGTGAGTTGTCATGGTGTGCATAGCTTGATTTTTTGCCTCCTCAAGCTCCATTAACTCATATAACCTGACCTCCATGATATCATTATCCATTAATTGTAACTAATAGGCAACATGTAAATCTAGTAACTCAAGTGAGATAGGAAGTCTAACTTCCTTTCCATAGACAAGTGTATATGGTAAATTCCTAATTACTCTCTTTGGGATGATCCTATCAGCCCAAAGGGCTATCTTCAACTTGGTGTGCCAAGTCCTTTGATTCTTCTCCATTGTAATCTTTATAATCCTGATTAGATTCTTGTTTATGGACTCAAATGTTCCATTCCCTTAAGGGTAATAGTTGGAGTAGGTACTAAGATATATGCCATACTTCAAAGCCCATTCACTTATTCTTGCTCCTAGGAAAGCTAATGAATTATATAAAATAATTTTTGAAAGAGATCTAAACTTGGTTACTATACCTTTATAGAAGTCTAGGACTGAACTTTCATTCACCTCCTTAAGAGCTACAACCTCTACCCATCTTTTAAATTAATCAGTAATAGTCAACACCCACTTGTGACCAATGTTAGAAGGTGGATTGATTAAACCTATGAAATCCAAACCCTATTGCATAAATGGTTGTTTAACTTGGATTTGATGAAGAGACAAGGCAACTAGATTTTTTTCCATCAAAAAGAGGACACTTTTGGGATTTTATTATCAAAACATGGGTATCTTTGAATAAACTAGGCCAAAAGTAACCAGCTCTCATAATCCTAGTAGCGGTAGTTCTTAGAGCAAAATGACCACCAATTGTTCCATCAAGGGACTCATACAATACTTTGTCAATCTAATCCAAATCAAGACATCTCGAAAGCACACCTAAAAATTCCTTCCTAAATAGTACTCCATTAACAAGTACATAAGGAATATATTGTAGCCTAAAGTACCTTCTTTTAGCCCAAGACCTTGTGGACACTCACCCATTTAAAAGAAATGGATCATGTCCTATGTCCAACTTCTCATAGATGAAGGTGCAACTGTCATAGAGTCATCATGAAGTACCAAAAAAAACTTATTTTTGTTGTTTCAATTCTGAAATGAGATGCTCACATAGTCCTTTTCCTTTCACTAACTTAGTATTTTTGATCTCCACATCATATTCCATCACCGTTGTGATCCATCATACCCTCTTTTCATTCAAATCTCTACTCAATATAAAGTCTTTCACACTAGGATGAGGCATAAAAGCGTTAATCTTTTTATTAAACAACATATGCCTAAATTTATTTAAACTCCTTATAACTAAAAATACATGTTTCTCAACATATGTAAACATTATCTCATAGCCTTCCAAGCCTTGACTAAAGAAGGCAATATGTTGTTCAAAATTTTCATCATTAGATAGAGTAAGCATTGTAGAGATTACCTCATCATTCCCAAAGGTGTACAAAATAAAGTCTTTAGAGAAGGTAGGATTTGCAAGGGTAGGGGCTTGGGCAATGGCTTGCTTGATCTCCTCAAAACTTTCCTTCCTCCTTCTCATCCAAGTGAACACTTCATCTTTTATCTTCATGGAGGTAAAGGGATTGACCAAGTTAGAAAAATTAGGAATAAACCTCCTAATGAAATTGATCTTACCAAAGAAATTTTGTAGACCTTTCTTAGGTTTAGGCAAAGACAATGCCAAGATGGCATTCACCCTTTTCAGATCAATAGACAAGCCTTTCTTAGAAAAAATATATCCTAGTAGTTTTCCTTTATGGATAGAAATCACACACTTCTTTCTATTTAGAGAGACCCAAATTCTCTACACCTCTTAAAAATCTACCTTAGGTGTTTTAAATGATCTTTTGTTTCCTTGGAGAAAACTATCACATCATCAAGATATACCAATACAATGTCATTGATTAATCCTTGAAAAACCATATTAATTTCATGTTGAAAAGTATCTCCAGCATTAGACAACCCAAAATGAATTTTACTATAAGCATATGTACCCCATTTAGTAGTAAAGGCTATCTTATATTGGTCACTTTCCTTCACCAAAATCTGATCATACCCAGAATACCCATCAAGGAGAGAAAACCTTTCACTACCAACCACAACTTGTAAGATTTATTCCATGGAAGGGAGTGGGTAATTATCTTTCAAAGACACTCTATTCAAGTCCCTAAAATCAACATAGAATATTATCTCTCCATTCTTTTTCCTAACAAGAACTAGGTTTGCCAACCAAGATGAATGCTTAATGGGAAAGATGATTTTGGACTCAATTAATTTGGTGAGTTCTTTCTTCATGAGAGGTTCAATCTTGGGATTGATTATCCTTTGACTCTACTTAATATCCTTAGCTTTCTCATCTAACTCTATAGTATGCTAAGCTAGATTTGGATCAAAACCTTTTAAATCACTATACTTCCATCCAAAGACATCAAAAAATTCTTTGCATAACTTAATGAAAGCATGCTTCTCTTCACTAGTACATACCTTTCCAATTGCAAGAAATTTATCTTTGAAGATTTGAACCTTCTCATAGTTTTCCTGCCTGGTAGATATGCTTACCTTCTCTTTCTTCAGTTGGTCACCATCATTAGATATGCTCTCAAGAGTGACTAGGCCTTTAGGGAGTTTGTTAGATTTCAATTACACAATCTACCCTCCATATTTTTTCTATAATTTAGACTAATTCTTGGAAGAAAACTTAGCTTTTTCTTGTAGAAAAATTTCTATTTTTTTATCACTATCAAACACCTGCCAATTAGTGACATTATCCAGTATGGAAGGCTTTACAATCACTTTTAGATGAGGTTGGTTCTTGTCTTATTTTATCCCTTTTAGAACATCAAATTGAGCTCCAATTTATACCAAACTATCAGCATGATTGTTATCTTCTCTTAAATTAGAAGTGATTTTGAAGGATTTGAAATATTCCACAAGATCCCACACTCTATGCTTATAGAACTTAAGCAAAGAGTTTTTTTTTCAAATTTTGCCCTCTAACTTGATTGACAATAAGTTCGCTATCACCAAACACTTGTAATTATTTGACACCTCTTCTCCTAACCCATTTAATGCCATGAATAAGGGCTTCATATTTTGATACATTACAAGTGCAAGAGAACTAAAATATGAAGGTTGAAAAATACCTTTCCTTTTAAGGTGAAACTAACATTACTCCACCACTGACACCAATCTTGGTTCTAGTCCCATCAAATAAGATCTACCACAAGCCATTCACATCATCACTTGACTTCATAAAATTAGGCATGAAAGAGTCCTTATCATGCATATAATATACTCCAAGACTATATTCTTCAATAAAATTTTAAAGATCCTTCTCATAGTTGTCATTTTTCCACATATAAGAACAAATCAAATTGGTCAATATGAATTTCCTCTTCATCAATGATAGCCTAAGTAACATTTTCCACCTTACGTGACTAATTTTCCAAGTGATATCTATGGATAGGTTTTGAATCAATCTTCACTTTAGTGCCATGCTTTGTCCTAAACACCATGTAGGACCAATTGGCTGCCAAATATCCACCTATCTTAGATGTGAAGTCTCTTGATAAGAAAATAGTAAAATAGGTAGGCAAATCTACCACCACCACATCATGAGGAATTGAAAATTTATGAAAATCATGAATAATCAAATTAAAACATTTAACTATCCCCAAAGTCTTGGCTAGTGATCTATCGAATTACAAAACTCCTTTAGTCATTGGCTCGTACTTGAGGCCTAACTTATCTACTATGCATTTAGGCATAATTGATGTGCTTGCTCCACTATCTATGATGTAATTATGAACCAATATATCACCAATGATTATATATAGGTAAAAAGGAAGAGTATTCTCATCTTTCTTCACTTGACCATCTATAAATTGAGTTCCATTAACTAAAACCACATTATCATTTCTAGATGGGCCAGCTTGTTTGCCCAATCCATGCAATTCCTTTTGGAGTATATCTTTCTACCCTGGTAATGTTAGAGAATCACAAAATGATATTTTCATATGAATATTATTCATCTACTCCACCAAATTTATGGAAGGATTACTCACCTTGGGGTTCTCTTTCTGAACATTGGCACCTTGTGATGTAGTTTATAGAGGTAGAGTTGTAGCAGCTAGACTAAAATTTGGAATCCTCTAATTTTATTGTATTTTAGGAGATATGTTAGGCCCAATTACATAATATATGATGTAGGAGTCACAATAGGTCCTTTATTAGCTCCCTGATCTTCATCAATAGCCCTCCTTTTAGACCTAGTATTAGAGGCAACACTAGTATTCCTATTGCTTGCATTTCTTAAGTAATTAATGGCACAAAACACACCCTCAAAATGATTTATGAGGGTAGAATCAGTATTTATTTTTCAATTTTCCACCCCTCCTTACATATATCCTTTAAAATTTGAAACTTGGAAAGATTTACTATCTTGCATTACGATGCCTTGATTGTGCATCTTATTTGCATAAGCAACATGCTCTTAACCATGTTCAAAAGATGGATAGTTGAGCTATTCTTGGACCAAGTTATTTTGAGTGGGTAAAAGGGATTTTTAGGATGAGAGATCATTAGGATTATATCTTTGATAAGGCTTGACATGGGTAATTTGGCCTTGTCCTTGTGTATTATTTTAGAAAGGAGGTCTACTTGTTTACCCAAACTAATTGTAAGTTTGATAAGGAATATAACCTTGATCTTGTTTTATTTTGAGGGAAAATAAAATTTATAACACTTTAAAGCAATATTTTAACTTCATGTATTTCATTTGAAGGAGCAATGGTAGGCCTTTCTTGATTGGGCAAAGGGGCTAAAGTGGGCAATGCACTTTGACTAAGAGAATGCAAATCAGGGAATAGTGGCATTGGAGGTCTAGGAGCTATCTTTCCCACTTAGAAAAGATAATTCTTAGAATTTGTGGCTATTTCATAGGTAGCAGGCAATGTATTTCCACCCATATATTTAATCATCATGGCAATGCCACTATTCAATGCTTTCAAGTAGTACAAAAATGCATAATTTGAGGTTGGCCTCACAAGAGTTGGGATTATATAATGAAATTAATTAGATATTTCCATAGAATGATTTTATATTACACAAAATAATAAAATGTGAGAGATTACACAATGATAATTGACAATAGAATAGAATACTAGATAATTTAGCAAAGCCACTTTGAGGGGGCAACCTCCACAATAATGCACTAATAATAGAATACTTCACATGATGATTAAAGACTAACCACTACCTCCAATATATAGTCTACTTAGACAAGGTTATTCCATAGGCTGACTTATCTAAGAACATAGAGAAATGCAACAAGTAAATAAAAGAGATTTGTAAGCTACAAGTCGGCCATGCATATCCCTAGACACACCAATGGTTAAGGGCATAACAAGCCTTTCCCCTTCAAAACAACATTGTCATCAACATTGTGGTAACTATGGATGGTGTTGCATAAATGCTTCATCCTCCTAAGTGGCATCTTCACATGGTAGATTCTTCCATTTGATAAGGTATTTTTAAATTACTCTAGAATGCAGTTTCTTGGTGTGGGATGATGGATCACCTTAGGATCAATAATAACTTTACCTTCCTCATCCAATTTTGGTAATTTTTTTTGAATGGTAACTCTGTGTCCAATGAATTTATTCAAGAATTATACATGAAATGATATATTTATGTGAGTGGATGAAGGAAAATATAACTTGTAGGCCACATTGGCAATTTTTTACAATATCTGATAAGGCCCATAATACTTAGGGGATAGCTTGTTATCCTTTTTTTGTTGATTTAATTACATCTATTCATATGACTATAAACAAACAAAGACCCAATCAACAATGTCAAAATACCTCTCACTTCTATGTTGATTTTCTTGTTGCTTCATGCGATTCTGGGCCATAACTAAATTTTCATGCAAACTTACAAAAGACCTCATGTTGATGGTGAATATGTTTTTCAACTGAACAAACCTTAGGATGGACCTTCAAGGTTCAAGTGATGGATGGTGGGTGATATCCATATAGTGCCATAAAAGGAGACATTTTGGAAGAACTATGAATAGAAGTATTATACCACCATTCAGCAAGTGGCATCTAATGAACCCATTTATCTTGTTTATCAAAAATAAAACAATGGAGATATTCTTCCAGACATTTGTTGACTACCTCAGTTTGTCCATTAGATTGAGGATGATAGGATGAACTATGAGCCAATTGAGTTCCTAAACATGTAAATAACTTAGTCAAAAAATTATTAGTAAAAATGGGATCTCTATCATTGACAATGATCTTAGGGGTCCCATGCAATTTTTGAACTGTATTGAGAAAAGCAAAAGCTATTGTACTAGCAACAAATGGCTAGGATAATGAACAAAAATAAGCATACTTACTGAAATGATCTCAAAAAACCATGATAACATTTTGAACATTAGATATTGGTAACCCTATAATGAAATCCTTAGAGACCTCTTCCCAATGCTGGCTAGGGATAGATAAAAGCTATAAAAGACCTAGAGTTTTGATGGTTTCACCTTTGTTGACAAATCATACATTTAGCCACATATTTTTGGACATCCCCCTTGAGACCTTCCAAAAAAAAATCTTGCTTGATCCTATAATAGGTTTTCAAAAATCCTGAATGACCCCCAATTAGATTTATATGAAGTTATTGAAGGATTTTTTGTTTAAGAAGAGAATTCTTACATAGGTACAATCTATTTTTGTACCATAATGCATTACCTTTCCATGTGAATTTTTCAAATCCATCTAAACCTTGATAATGATTTTGAATCAAATCATGAGTAGTATTATCATGTTCTCATTTTGATCATGCTTCCTCTAGCCAATCTACCTACAAAATGGTTATGGCACATAGTAATGCCTCAATTGATTCATCTTTTTTGGATAGTGCATCTACCACCACATTGTCCTTGCATTTTTTGTAGACTATTTCAAAACCATAGCCTAGAATCTTAGTTACCCATTTATATTGTTCTTCAGATGACAACTTTTGTTCTAAAAAATATTTAAGATTATCATGATCAATTTTTACTTGAAAGTGATGACCCGTCAAATAAGGTCTCCATTGTTTGACTGCATGCACAATGGTCACCATTTCCTTCTCATATATGGGCTTATGATTAGGTCTACCCTTGAGTTGATGACTTTCAAATGCTAGTGGTCTACCTTGTTGCATGACTACAACACCCATACCATACCCAGATGTATCACATTCAACCACAAAAGTCTTAAAAAAATCAGGAGTGGCCAATACTGGGGTAGTGCACATAACTGATTTCAATTGTTAAAATGCCCAAGTAGCTACATTAGTCCACTAAAAGGAGTCTTTATTTAACAAAGAGGTAAGTGGGGCTATAATAATATCATAATTTTTGACAAATCTACGGTAATAACTAGTAAGTCCCAAAAATCCTTGAAGTTGCTTGAGTGTCTTTAGAATTGGCTAGTCTACCATTACTTGGATTTTTCTAGGATCCACTTTCACTCCTTCATAAGACACCAAATGACCCGAATATTCAACCTAACTAGCCCCAAAAGTACATTTGGAAGGTTTGGCATATAATTGATTTTGATCCAAAATGGATAGTAAATGTTTCACATGTTGCAAATGGTCTGCCCAAATTTTACTATAAATGAGGATATTATCAAAGAATTCTAAAATAAATTTCCTCAAAAATGGCTTAAACACAGTATTTATCAAACTCTAAAAAGTATATGGTGAATTTGTTAGGCTAAAAGTCATAACCAAAAACTCATAATGGCCCTCATGAGTCCTGAAAGTGGTTTTGGGTATGTCTTCATCGCGGATCCTGATTTGATGATACTTAGAACATAGATCTAACTTGGTAAAATAAATAGCAACATTTAATTCATCTATAAAGTCATCAATGACAAAAATTGGAAACTTATCTTTGATAGTGTACTTGTTGAGCTTTTTGTAGTCAAGGCACATCCTCCAAGTGTCATCTTTCTTTCTCACCATGACAATTGGTGATGAGTATTCACTTTGGCTATGTAGAATGATTCATAAACCCAACATCTCTTGTACCATCTATTCAATTTCACTTTTTTGGGCATAGGGATACCTATATGGCTTGATTTTGGGTGGTGTACTACCAAAAATAAGTGTGATAGCATCATCATGCATGGGGTTAGGTGAAAGTCCTTTTGGCATGTCTCAAAAAAAAATAGAATGAGCATCAATTATTTATTGTAGATTAAAAGGTGGAGATGGCTGAGTTGGCTATACTTCTATATAAAACAAGTGAGATAAAAATCCATCAACACCTTTATAGAGAATCTTTGTCATTTGATGGGAGCTAAATAGTTGGGTAGATTTAGCCTTTAATCCTCTTAGCTCAAATTTCCTTTCTTTAGAATGAAAATTCATGAATAATTCTTGAAAATTCATCTCAATAGTGCCCAAAGTGGTGAACCATTAGACTCCCAGAACAATATTAGCTCCACCCATTATAATAGCAAACATAGGAGAATCTAATAAGTAGTCTCCCATGGCCAACTTAATACTATGACATTTTCTTGAATAACTGATAGTACCACCATCTACAATCATAACCTAAAATTTTGGAGCTAGATGAATGAAATAGTTCAAATGAGCAACAAACTTACTATGGATGAAGTTGTGTGTGCTTCCAAAATCAATCAAGATAGTGACCTTTTATTTCTTAAGGAAACCCATCACCTAAAGAGTTTGGCGAGTACTAATACCTGATAAGGCATGGCATGAAATAGTAGGTTGAGAGTCTTTAGATTCTTCCTCAAGAATTTTTGCATCCACATCATGTACTTCTACATCATCTTCATCATCATTGGCACCTTCAATGTAAAATAACTTCTTTTCAACATAATGATGGTCTTTGATCCATTTTTTTCACAACCATAACATAACCCTTTGGCTCACTTCTCCTTAATTTGTCATTATGTTAATTTGGTGGGCTGTGGAAATGATGGTGCTGAAAATTTGCAATCACAACCAGTAGTGAAAGTTTTCCTTTTGACCATCTCTTTTTCTTCTATCATATGTGCATTAAGGATAGCTTCTGATACAGATGTTGGGCTAAACATTCAAACCTCATATTGGATGCTAACTTTTAGGTCACCCAAAAATAGATCTATCAAATTTCTTTCAATGATATTTTCCACCCATAAAGAGAGATTCTAAAATTGATAACTGTAATCCTTCATTGGTCCAATTTGCCATAGCTTGGATAATTAGCTGAAATAGTTATTAGAGACATTATTCTAATAATGAGTTGTTAACTCCTTAGTAAAAATAGTCCATGTAATAGGAGCACCATTCTTTTTATTTTGAGCACATAACCAATGATACTAAATGGATTGCTTAAGTTCAATATATAGGGATACCACCATCATCCTCTGAGAACTAGGGGTTTGATGCAACTCAAATAAACTCTCAATTTTGTTAATCCAAGTGAGAGGATCCTTACCATAAAACTTACACATGTCCACTTTTGACAACATTAGTTTCATACCAGCATGGGAGTTATTGAGAGGAGGATTTGAATGCTAAAATATAGGGTTTTTAGGCTAAAATTGAGATGTGAGGGTAGCCAATTGCATAGTGATATGTTATAATTCATTGTGAACTCCATTAATATATCTATTCATCCCTAAAACATCAGCTTGGACTACAACATATTTATCATGCCTCACCAAGTTTTTTATGTCCTCTTGAAGCTAAGAAATCACTAAATCTAAATTTCTAGATTCCATGTCATTAAAAAAAGGAGTTTTTGGAGTTTTTGGTGCCCCTTTTCTTCCCCAAGTTAAAGGACCTTCCATAAACAAACCCTAGGAGGGTTCTGACCCCAGAAAAAAATTGTACCAAGGAATGGTACCATTGTGATCACCTTGTCAAGATGAATCCAATGATCACCTTTTCACACTAGAATAAAAAAATTGGTACCAAAAAAGTACACTAATAAAATACACTATTGTGATCATCTCGTTGAGATGAATCTAATGACTGCAAGTGTGCAAGGGGTAAAAAATGTAGACTTTTTTTTTCAAATATTTTTTTTCAAAAAGCATTTCGAGCAATACTACACTGACAAAAAAAATTAATTCTTCCTAGATTTCAAGTTATGTTTTTTCACTTTCACTGCTCCTAGATGCCACACCTCACTAGATCTAAAAAAAATGCCATAGGAAACTTACCCAAATCAAAGTTATGATACCACTCGTAATGAAATTACTTAGATATTTACATAGAATGATTTTATATTGCACAAAATAATAAAATATGAAAGATCACATAGCTATAATTAATAAAAAAACAAAATTTTTGGATACTATAAAAAAGCCACTTCGATGGGGCAACCTCCACAACAATGCACTAATAG
The DNA here is from genome assembly GCA_037957365.1 of Torreya grandis. Classification (NCBI taxonomy): domain Eukaryota; kingdom Viridiplantae; phylum Streptophyta; class Pinopsida; order Cupressales; family Taxaceae; genus Torreya; species Torreya grandis. The sequence goes on from JARHVA010010099.1 coordinate 91,728, forward strand.
CAGAATACTTCACATGATAATTAAAGACTAACCACTACCTCCTATATATATTCTACTTAGCTAAGGTTATTCCACAGGCTAACCTATCTAAGAACATAGAGAAATTTAACAAGTAAATAAAAGAGGTATGTAAGCCACAAGTTGACCACACATATCCCTAGACACACTAATGGTTAAGGGGATAACAGCTTCTATCCCAAGTTTTTTGGAGCCTAGTATTAAACTCTTGCATAGATTCATGTGGTGCCCTCTTGATTATGGTTAATTGCTCAGCTAGAGATAGGTAGTCACTCTTTTCCCTAAACCTAATAGTCAATAAATCTCTCAATTCATCCCACGAGCTAATGGAATTTATAGGTAGAGTCCCATACCAATCCAAAACTTTTCCTTTGAAAGACAAGGCCAATAACTTAATAACTACATTTTCTTGGGTGATGTTGTGGATATTAAAAAAGTTTTCTATATTCCTAATGTACTCAATGGTAGTAATAGGACCATCCCCACTAAAATATGGGATACTTTTGAGGGTTGCTCCTAGAATTTGATCATATTGGGCAAGATCCAAGGGAGATGCCTTGGTTAAAGGCACAAAATGTTTTCTTCTAGCCATATTAGAATGATCACTATGGATATTATGAATGGAATTTAACACAAACTTAGAATCTTTAAATGCAAAATCTCTTTTGTAAGGATGAGTGTTGACAAACCTAAACCTTTGGTGGAATATGGAGGTAGTTGCACAAACTCAAAGGGTGTCTCTTTAGAAATAGATCTAGTTGTCACTTTTGGCATATAAAATAGGATTGATCATCAACTAAAGACTTGAATCACTTAATAGAGTCACTAGGTACTGAATGTAGATGCTTCTTTCATCTTTAACTATTCCAAGACTAGCACCAACCTTGAACAATATTGTAGGACTTAGAAGTCCCATCAGGTATGCCAAAAACTATTGAAACTTGGATTCACACCCTTGAGGAGATTCCTAAATATCCTCATCCAAGTGGCACCATGGAGAAATTTATCTTACTATGGGGGAAAATATTGAGAAATGAATCTCTAGATATGGGGCTAGCTCCCCTTGATGCACTTTTAAATCTCTCTCTCTCTCTCTCTCTCTCTCTCTCTCTCTCTCTCTCTCTCTCTCTCTCTCTCTCTCTCTAACTTAACAATTTGGATATGGAAATGAATATGGAAAAAAACTAAGAAATCAAAAAAGTGATGCACTAATTTGTATCTCCTCCTATTTGACTAAAAATATTCTACTTAAAGATGAACAAAGTTTCTCTCACACAAAACTCACAACTCCCTATGCATTGTCACCTTTGGCATGGAAAATAGGATTGATCATCAACCAAAGACTTGAATTCTTCAATGGATTCACTAGGTACTAAATATAGATGCTTTTTTCATATTCAACTATTCCAAGACTAGAACCAACCTTGAACAATATTGTAGGACTTGGAAGTCCCATTGGGTATGATAAAAATTATTGACACTTAGATTCACACCCTTGAAGAGATGCCTAAATATATTCATCCAAGTGGCATCATGGAGAAATTTCTCTTGCTATGGGTGATAATATTGAGAAATTAATCTCTAGATAAGGGGCTAACTCCCCTTGATCCACTTTTAAATCTCTCTCTCTCTCTCTCTCTCTCTCTCTCTCTCTCTCTCTCTCTCTCTCTCTCTCTCTCTCTCTCTCTCTCTAACTTAACAATTTGGATATGAAAAGGGATAAGGAAAATAAATAAGAAATCAAAAAGGTTATGCACCAATGTTTATCTCCTCCTATTTGACTAAAAATATGCTACTTAAAGACTAACAAAGTTCTCTCACACAAAACTCATAACTCCTTATGCATTGTCACATTACCATTTCACATGTTAGATTCAAGAAGGCATTAAAAATTTAGGGGGGAAAAAAATGATTCCAAGAAGGAATAAAGTCATATACCGCTTATAAAACATCTATACACTAAGTAAAAAATACTAACAAGGACCTATAACAACACTCTTTCTGCACATTTGGTAAGTAACCAAAGATGACATGTTAAGAAAGATGACCTCTCACTAAACAAGAATAATAGGATTTTAACCAATACTCAATAGTACATCATGTGAGTGGAAAAATAACTTGTATTATTTCTTTAAGATTCTCTCAATTATAAATCTAGCTAGAGTTTTCCTAATAGCTAAAAGAATGCATATTTATAGCTTTGAGAGAGAAATCAAGCAAAGAAAGTCCAAATATCACTCAAACATGTGTCACCTTAAGAATATTAGTTACAATTGCATGTGAAATATGGGTGAGGTGATTCATGTCAAGTTAAGAGGTCTAATTATACAAAAAAATTCATAAAATTGGTGAAAAGTGGCATAAAACCTTCAAATTTGGCATAGGAAATTGCCTCCATAAAAGACCATCCATGAATGTTTAAAACTAAAAATAGGAGAGTCAACACATATCATTGTTCAAAGGAAATGGAACTCATGGAGACAATTAGAAAATTCTCCTTCTAACTACTAGCTATCCTCTAAACACCTATGTTTGTCGATTTTATGGAAGTTCCTTGGTTTGGGTCAGTTACCAGTAACAACTCAAACTGTTGACCTATCTATTTTTCACTTGTTTTGTCTATACTAGATGCTCATGATCTTTCCATTTATTACCTATATATTTTATCTTAGGTTTCCACCAAGTCTTTTTGAATCTAATGGCTATTTTTTGTAGTTTAAAGTTGATGTTTTATGGGCCATCATCCTTCAGGTATTTTCTTTAGACTTTTGTTTCCTTTGGACTTATTATTTTGGCACTTTTCCCAAAAGAATTAGTTTGGGCCTTTTCTTAGTAATTCCTATGGAAAATTTTCCAAAAAAATCTTTTGGACCTTTTATTTCCTTTGTATCATACAAAATGTCTAAATAATTGGGCTTTGACCTCTTTTCGATGCAGACAAGTTTTTTTAAAGAATTCCTCAGACCTTCCATTTGGCCCTTTGGACTTTTGTCTTTTTTCCCATTGGTAAAAATAAATGGTCCTTCGGCAATCTATAAATGACCCTCCAACACTTGGAAATGTCCCTTTGAAAAGTTGAAGATGACTTTTAGAACTTCTACACTTGAATAGTTCCTTTAGGAATTTTGAATAGGGTACTTTGCTTGAAAAATACCCTTCAAAATATTGGGATGCACCTTCCAAACTTTTTTTTGGTCCACCTTCCTGTGAAAATACCCTTCAGATTTTTTGTAAAGTACCTTTCAATTTTCTAAAAATGTCCCTTCAGAAAAGTTGAAAATGACCTTTTTGGAAAGATGGAGGTGCCCTTCAAAAAAGTTTCAAATAAGCCCTTCAGAAAAGTTGAAAATGACCTTTTCGAAAAGATGGAGGTGCACTTTGGAGAAGTTGCAAATGGCCCCTTCAAAAAATTTGAAGTTCCCTTTAGAAAAGTTGTAAATGACCCCTTCAGCTTGAAAAAGACCCTTCAAGGAAATTGTACGGACAATTTTCCTGAAGGAATTAGTTTTCATCTTCGATAAATCTATCTTAAAAAAATTGTCTGAAAGAATTCAGCACATGGCTGAATGAAAAGTCTAAAATAAATAACACTTAATAAACAACAAAAGCCCTGAAAGGATTACTATGTAAAGGCTTAGTAAAGGACCAAAACCAAACTTTTTGAAATAATTGGACTTGTACATTTGTTATGGGCTTTATATAGAACACTTCTTCTGAATGAAACCTGCATACTAGACCTAACCAAAGGTATAGAAATAGGAGGATAAGTTTTCAAAAATGGGTGCCCAATTTTGGCTTGAAGGGCCAAAATTTGGTCAATAGATACATTAGTGTTAAGGAAATTCCTTGAAGGAGTGTGTGAAGCCCACACTAATAGGTCCATCCTTACCAAAAATCTCCTCCATATTGGTTATTAATTACCAACCATGGAAGAAGATGCAATGGATTATTTAAAAAGATGTAATAAATGTTAAAGACATGAAAATTTGATTCATTCTCCATCCACAACACTCAAACCAATGACTACACCATGGTTATTTTCAATGTGGGACTCAATCTCATTGTGAAGATTAGCCCTACCTCTTTAGATTGCCATAAATATATCCTTACCATCATCGAGTATTTCACTAAGTGGGTTTAAGATATACCCCTCACTTATATGAATAGAAAAAAAATTACAAATTCATCTTCAACCATCTCATTTGCCACTATGGTATCCCATTTTACATTATATCTGATAATGGCAGATAATTTAAGTATAAGGATCTCAAAGCACTCTATGTTGAGTTTAACATTACCCAACACTTTTCCATTGTATATTATCCATAAGGTAATGCCCAAGAAGAGGCATCTAACAAGACCCTTGTCAATATTCTTAATAAGATTGTCAATGATGCTAGCCATAATTTCCACTTGTAGATCTTCCATACCCTCTAGACTTCTCATACTAATTAACATATTCCAACAGGAGCAACACCATATTCCATTGTCTATGACACTAAGTCCTTCCATCCTATTGAGGTTAAGTTACATTTTCTATGTATATCATTGAAGCACATCTTTGATGACAAGGATTATATAGTTTCTTGATTACAAGAGGTGGAGTTACAGGATGAAAATTTCATGGCCATTGTAAACAATCTTTAAGCATATTAGACCATGCTACATGGTTAGTATAACTAACGTGTCAATCACAGAGAGTTAGAGATGATTGTTCTTGTCCTCAAAGAAAACTAGAAAAACACCATGATTAATAAAAAATAAAGTCAAGCTCAATCCTAATTGGATAGGACCTTATGTCATTATTTCTAATTATGGCTCTAGAGATTGCAAGTTAGCTACACTAAATAAATATGAAATTGATGAGCCCATGCACATAATACATCTCAAGAGTTATTTCACTTGAGAGACCTAAGGTATTGTCTATGAGGATAATTTATGTCATACTATAATATCACCTTCTTTGTATCATATTGTATACCATTCCTTCTATACCTTCCCTATTGACCACCAATGTTTTAAACCTTGGTTGAAATCCATTAATTCTTTGGGTACCTTCAATGATTGGATTCAGATGAATTTCAATAGTTGATTCAATATTTCACAAAGAGGTAGTATCTTGGAGCAGTATGATAATGGTTTGGTAATTGCATTCTTCATTATTGTCATGTTATATCTAATTTCTAGTGCTACTAATTATAACTACCTTTGGTCAAATTAGTATCATTAACCCATGTCATTGTTTCCTCATTATAACTGCCTTTAGGAAAATTAGGAATAACCTCAATTTTATCCACATTTCCACATCACTATGTTATATTATTCCATTTGCCTAATTCATGAACTTACTACTACCTATTTAGATTCCTCTACTATGAGAGGAACTACAGTGACTTGAGATCTTAATGGGACTATGTAGGTAGCACTTGATTTATGTTGAGGTTAACTCAATAACCACTTTGCCACACTCTTAACATTTTGTGATCATTTTAAGTTTGAATGATCTCATCATTTTGTGAACATGTTTAATCCATGTTCTTTATATTTTGTGAGTTTGACCATTTTATATCTCATAATTATTGATCACATTAAGATGCTTATAAAATTCCAAATACATTTGAAAAAATTCAAAAATCTTACAAATCACAAAATCATGGAAATTGGCTTAAGCATTTCCATGTGAGATATAAAGCCATACTTTTTTTAGGTTAGGCCTTCTTATTTGTTTAGTTTATTTCTAGACCACCTTGGTCTTTTTCCTCCCATTTATAGGAGAACTACATCAGCCTAAGGTCTACATGGACTATGTAAGTAGCCCTTGGATACATGGGGTATCTCAAGTTATCTCATCTTCACCTTCCTTTGTTTTTTGACCACTTCATTACCTTAAGGATTCTAGGATTCCTAGATATTTCACAAATAACCACTTTTCCTTTGGTTTTCCCATCCTTATTAGCCTTAGCCATACTCTCTCACTATTTTGTGAGTTTATATTATGAGCATTATGCATTTAAATTTGATGCACTAATGATTGATTATATTTTATTACAATCATGCCATTTTATGAACAACCATTTCCAATGCTCTCATTATTTTGCAAGTTATTTACACTCTCCCCATTTTGTGAGCTCATTATCATTCTAAGCCTTAGATGTAGTAGATGATATGAATTATCCTTTAGCTCATTATTGGAAACTTATTCATTGACTTTTAGTTTGTTTTTATCCTAAACCATACTTTCACGCTTGTGCAATTTGTTTATGTTAATGCTTTCATGATTATGAATTTCATCACTTTCATTTTATATGCACTCATTATTTTGTGAGACCACTCCCATATTCCTCTATATGATAATCATATTTCCTTATCATCAATTTTCTTCTATCCCATATCTTAGGAGAACTGCATTTAGCTTGAATTTCATGTTGGATCTTGTGTCCATGTGACTATGTAGGTAGTGTTCACTTGCCTAGTGCACCTAGAGTCAACTTAGCTACCCCTTATTTTTCTTCTATTTCCCCCCATTTTTTTATGTGTCATTGTTACCTATAGCCTAGGGGAACATTATTATTCTTTTATTTTTTATTTTTTTTATCCTTGTGTCATTCTATCTATCTTAGGGATCACCTTATCACCAAGAGTAACACCTCTATTACACATGAATGAACAGTTTGTATTCTATTTAAACTAACATTATGGTTAACCATTATTTTTATTTTTCCTCGATTTATTTAGAATAGTTTACTTCTTACACTTTTCTTTTCTTTGGATTGTTCATTTCTTTTATTTGTTTGTGTTGTTTGTGGCTATGTTTATTTTTGTTTATTGGTGTTTTTTTGTATTTATGTGTGTGTTTATTTATTTTTATTGAGGTTTTGTTGTGTTTTTATTTATTAGTGTTTTATTTTGTTTATTTTTTGTCTTATTTTATTTTTCTTTCCATTCTTTGCCTTTTTGTTTCTCGGTTGTCATAGGATTCTTACACTTGAGTCTTGATTACCCATATCTTATACTTAATTTGTGAATTAGTGTTCATTCCTACACTTCATTTATTCCATTATATTCACTTGGTATTTGAATTTTTATATCTTACACCTAAGTGATTTATACTTGCATTTAAACTGAGTTTCTCATACTTTGGATACTCATTGCTATTATAGTTGTATATAACTATGATATATAATATCCTAAGCTACAACAAAAATTAGTTTGATGAAACTTACAAGTAATGGTGCCACAATACTTCTCCTTGTTCACATGTGATAAAATCCTTGACCTACCCCCAATACTACCCAAATGTAGAGTAATTAAATAAAAAATAAATTTTAATCCCTCCTAGTTAGGACACTCATCTCCATATTAGCAATTATCCCAAATTCATGTTTATCCTCTGTGTTAGCTTACTCTTACTCTATGAGTATGGATTAAGTATATAAGCCCCCTTTCCCAATTTTCCCTACTAAGGAAAAGATACTTTGTATCATGCTTCCATCTTCCCTATTGGGGTAAAACATTATGCCAATGTTCCTAACAACCCTTGGGCAAATCATTGTTTTCAATCTATTCATCATACTGGGTCATGTTTTTATTATGCTAATGGTTATAACCACATTAGGGCAAATCATTATCACCCTTCCACCCTACTAGGGTATGTTTTTATTATGTTAATAATTATATCCACCTTTGGGAAAATAATTATCATTACCCCACCCTACTGGGGTCTTTTTATTATGATGATGATTATAACCACCTTTGAGGAAATCATTATTTTTATCTATCATACTGGGGCATCTCACTGTGCCAGTGATTATAATTACCTTTGTGTAAATCAATATTTTCACCCCAATTACCTATAAGTTGCATCATTTATTTCTTTTCAAGGGACCATTCAATAAGCTTATTTTCTACCCATTCCATCAATGAGGCATTTAGGGCTCATCCATCACCTTATGGGCCATTAACAACATTTTCATTCTTTAAAAAGTCATTATTATGCATGTATCTTGTAAAATCTTTCTAAAAAGGGGTAAATTATAGACACTTATTTTAGCCACAACTATGTTCCAATTGGAATTCAGATTGATTTCTACCAAATAGTGTAAATTAAGCATAGGAATTATTGAATGTCCCAAATTCATTTGCACATCAGACATTAGTGCTCATAATTGTGTTGAGGCATCATTATTTGGGGTATTATCCTATATGTAATAGTAACCTCTCATGGATTCATCTCTAATCAACTTGTAACCTCAAAAATTGATAGTTTGGCCTTTGGACCCATTAAGTGGGGCACTTAAATAATTACTAAAGTACAAAAATGCTAATAAAAATGAATTAACTAAGAAAATAGAACTGAATGATTAATCAAAATTTCCATGTGCAATTAGTGAAAGTGAATTTTGTAAAAAGGAAATTCCAATAAAAATGAGGTTGAGATGATGTCATCATCCTCAGAGTCAAAGAATTAAAAATATATCCCCTAAAGAATTAAATTCATAAATGAAGAGCCATGCTTAATAAATGGAATCTATACCCCTAATATTAATTGCTTGTCCCCTCCTTAACTCAACTAAGGTTAATCTAAATATAATTTAGTTAACTCTAACCTAACTACACTTGGGTTAGATTTAGTTTGAAAGGATATAAATACAAGGCTTCACCCATTGTTCATCAAGATTGTTTTTATGTAAGGTTATTATACTAAAATTAATTTAATAAACTCTTTTGGTGTAATGTTACGATGTAAAAATACCTTCAAAAACCCTCTTTGTAATGTTATAATGCTCATTTATTAAGAGAGATCCAAGCCCAACATTGCCAAGGTGACAAGGAGAGATGATGAAAGGATCACCACTTACAAATATTATTTGATCACATGACTGGGCACATCCATCCATGGCCAACATACAACTCTTGTTCTCAAAGAAGGTAAATAATGGTTTTTTGTCTTCTATTGATAGTTGTATTGTTTTCTTGCTCTTTGAGTGTCTAGGCTAGAGGTGTTAGTTTTATTATTTTGTGTGTGTGTGTGTGTGTGCTTTTGATCATATGAAAATGATAATAATCTCCCCTCTTGTATTCCTATTGATCACAAAAAACAACTTTGAATCAAACTTGCCTTCTTGGGTCTATCTCTACTAGCCCTATCAAGGTATTGTTTTGGGTATTTAGATAAATTTAGAATGTTTCAAGTCAAAAAATTATATATTCAAGTACCCACTATCATCCACTAACAACACTCCAAATTTTAGATTCTAACTCAAAAGTATTGTTTTCAATATCTTGTTATTTTAGGCTTATTTTTAGTAGTCCTCTAGAGGCACTATTCTTGAGTTGCTATTGAACACATAGGTTTTTAGAATAAAAAATAAAAAAAATTATATACCCATTTAGGGTTTAAAACACCCTACCAAATTTTTTAAACCAACTCACTAATAAAGTACAATAATTCAAACCCTTTCTCTATCAATTAGGTCACCTATTAGGTCTCTTAGGTCTACAACTAAGTTTTGGATCTAATAGTATCCATAGTGCCTAAATGGAAAAATAATGTTTTATTAAACTTTATGATAGAAAAAAAATCATACATGAAAAATTTTATGGTTTTAAACTATCTCTACATATCAAAACCAAAAAATGGCCAAACTTCTTCACTAGGTTGTTAACACAATCTGAGAGAGAGGAAAAGTTGAATTTCAAGAGAAAAATGGGTTTAAAGGTCTGATTTCAATTTTAAAAGGTCTATGAAACTTTTATAAAGACTCAAGTATAATAAATATCACTCTTCAATTGACACAAGATTTAAAAACTATCAATACTCACATGGAAAATTCTCTAAATGGCAAGGTACAAGACTATGTGAAATAAACTATAGGGTTTAATTTAGATTGAGTATTTCCTAAAGTTTTAAACACTAAAAACAAGTTATTATTATATTATAACTTTTCCACTACCTTTTATAATTCAAAATCAATCCAAATTAATGAAATACTTGTCTCTTTAAACTCAACCTACCAGAAAACACAAAATATAACATAGAATATGTGCAAACTGATCCTTGTTCCTTATTATGATCAAAATATTATGAAATTTATATATTTAATTTTAAATATTCAATAAAAATAACATCATAAACTCATTAATATTTCCTTGAGAATACAAACATCTTCAAAACCTGACCTTTAACAGTGAAAAAACATCATTCTTATGTGAACACACAGAATTCTTATGTCTGTCTTCTTATTTTTGCAACTGATAACTCTCTCTCAGTTATTGGATCCTCAAAAAAATATTCCTTATATTATTATGATTTAAATATTTTTAAAACCAATATATATTCCTATAAAATCTCTAACTGCTCAAGATCATCCCAACGTATGTCTTGAATAGACTTGAGATGCATTGTCTTAAACTAGATCAATGACCAAAAAGACAAATGAAGTGATCCTTGGTAATATAAAAATTATAAATAACTTTAATACTCTATATACACTTAAAAACTTAAAACCATCATTAAAAATCATTATAATTTTATGAAATTCTCTTAAACTCAAGATAACCATTCAAAAATTTAAATTTGAATTTTGGCGAGAAAGTGCCAAATTCAAATTCTAGCTAACCTAAACTATTATAAACACTTTTAAATTATTAAAAAATGAATTATATGAAATATAATACCCATAAAAAAACCTAAGAAATACAAAATGAACAACAACAAACCAAAATTTCAAACTTGGAGTGATGTTCCTACATCAAATAGATAAGATAGTTAGTAAGGGATGATGTTGGCCCCAAATTTTGGATAAATGTATAGAAGGGCATAAGATTTTATTAGATTTAATATAAAAGTGAAAAAAACATTAGTTTAGAGTGGGAACATGTAAGTGAATAGGGAACCAAGCTTCATAACACACATGTTACCACCAATCTATTTAAGAGGTTTTTTTAAAGTCCAATATTGCACCATATTCTAAAAATATATGCAAGGAAGTGAATTCATGAAATTTTGGAAACCTTGGGAGAATAAAAATCATAAGTGTGTCTAGTGATAATCTCAGTGCACACTTTTTAGGAAATTAGATAGAAAATTTTATGGCACTTAATGATTGGACGACTGACTACAAGAGTCACAAAGTGTAATACTAGGAATGCAACTCAGAGGAGAGCTAGCATGAAGATTTAGTTTTCATGTGGAATCCTCTATATATTAGGAAAACCATTGGTTGTAATGACTCAAAGATACAATTTAGGATGGTTAAAGTTAATCTAGTGTTATTTCTAAGTAGGAGGTTTAATGACAAATGGTTATACATGGCCTTGTTTATAAAGTTGTTTCACTTTTTTAGGAGGGAATGAATATAAAATGTAATGAATAGGTTGTGACTTGTGACTATAACATATGATATTGTATCAAAGTTTACAATTGACCAGTTGATATATACAAATAAATAGATAAGTGTAGATACTTGATAGATACATTAAACCTCATGTGATGTTATTTTTATCATTATGTATTTGACATAATGCAAGGAGTCAAATGTGACATCAATGGATGTTTGATTTAATTAAGATTTATGATATTTATATTCAATAATATAGTTTTAATAATAGTGTATTTATGTGTGTAATTCCTATAAAATATTTGAATGCCTAAGTAATGTTTCATCAAGCTAACATTCACTAATTCATTAATGGAAAACTTAGATAAATCATTGGTTTCCAATAACCTAGTGTACCCCAATTTTATCTCTATAAGACTCTAGTGAGTGTACAAGTTCACTTGTGGTATATTCCAATGTAGTGATTTATATCTATCAGGGTAAGAATAATGGCATAGATGTATTGTTAGGTGCCTAGGAAAATACCCCAACATATTCATAGTTATGTTTAAATAAATTAAAAAGAGCCTCCTATAATAATATTTTATGATCATGATATTCCTAAAGATGACTCTAATCATGGACCACTTTTCATTCAATATTTCATAGGTGCAAATTAAAGAGAAATAGATGGATTCATGATTTATAATGGTTCAAGTATAAATGTGTGGATGCAAAAAATATCACTAGTTTTTTATATTATCAAAGAGATTCAATTGGTACAACCATGATTATTATGGAATATGATGGGATCATAAGGAATCCACTTAGATGTATTACCCTACCAATCACATTCAACTATAATACCATCTTAGTTTGGTTTTGTACTACTAGATAATGAAAATATGGTTTTTTCTTTGGAAGAATATGGATTAATTAATTGAGAGAAATTTTGTCAATGTTACATTAAAGCCTAAAATTTATTCATGAAGATCTAGCAATTAATATTCAAGACACTACTTACGATAATCTAGTAAATTTCAACATGAGGTGTTACCAAAGCAATAATAAATCATAATACCCTATATAACTGAGGTTAAATTTCAAGTATCTACTCTTCCACTACCAAGGGTTATTTAATGCAACTTCTCATGCTTATATAACAAAAAAATCCTAGAAATGATTCAATTTTTCAAGATAACATTTAGATAAGAGAGTGTGCTATTTTATAAGCAAGTATAAAGGATAATATATATGATTAAAATGATAATTATTACAATAATAATGATTAAAATGCTGATGATTAAATTGATGGCATTTACAATAGGATAACAATGATGATTGTAATGTATTGTATTTATTATACTCTTAGACACCTACATATAATGATCTAACTCTTGATTATATGACTTTTTATACTTATATATAGTATGACGATGATTCACTTGATATTATTGGTTAGTATTACTTAATAACCCTTAATTTTTGCACTGGAGTTATCTTTATTTTGATGTACATAGTTTCCTTTGGTCTATTACTTTCTTTTCTTCCTTATTTTTTATTTTCTTGTCTACTTTGGATTTCTTTCTTCTAATGCCTCACATGTGGTTTTTTTTTTTAGAATCCTTGATTTTTTTAAAGACTTCTTCCATGTTTATTTACCATTTGGATCATTTTTTGCCTCTAGTTTCTTCTAGTTTCATGTGTGCTTTGTTTATTCGTGTTTGAATTTTGAAGTAATTTTTTTCTTTCTTCACTCTCATATTTTGGTTATCATTTATTTTATATTTATTCCTTGGATTCTTCCATTGCTTAGGTATTTCATGTTTCCTCCTCCTTTACCTTTTTTTTTCTTATTATGGCTCATTCTTATCCTATATATGTGTCATTCTTCTGGCCTTTTCTTTTGCTTGGTTATGCTAGTTTTTTGGTTTTATGCCCTTTCTTTTTTTTAGTTGTATCCCATCCTAAAATCATATGCTACATTCCACACGATGAAAACACATTATATATGGAGGCCAAATTCCTCACAATGTGCACAATTATAATCAAAGATGCAAGTTAATATGAAACCCATTCTTTACTCTTGATTTTATTGCTCCTTATTTTCATTTTGTGATTGCCTATTTTTCATGATTTGGTTGTCTAATAAAATCTATTTTCCTTTATGCTTGAGTTTTAATTATTCTGTAGTTTAGTATATTATGATTATCCACCTATTGAAAATTTTTATGTCAATTACACACATGCTTGATGATATTATTGAGATAGATTTAATATCTACATCATACATATGATTATGGACTCATAGTTGGCTAGGGTCACTTATCATGCTCACTCTAGGGGCATTATAGGAGGTGTCCCCTAATAGTATTTTATGTTCTATATTTTGTGATTTTTTTATCATATTAGGATTTCATGTGATCTCATCTTACCTATTATGTGTACCTTAGTGTGCTTAATTCTTACCATATATTCTCATATTCTTGATGTACTTGTTGTTATTTCAATGTTACTGTACACTTATGTGGGAAATTTTCTTCTTCTCTATATATTTTATTACAGTCTACCTTATGATATTTATTCATATACTTTTTTTTTGGTGTGGATATATTATTTTTTATACATTTAATGGGTGTTCCATTCTTGCAATCATTTAATTTTTTAATTTTTTAATTTTATTTCATTTGTTTGCCTCTATGTTTGGAATTACTCTTATGTGCTTAGTGTACCTTCCTTTTGGTTTATGTTTAATTTGCATTACTATATGATTAATACCATGATTACAACATCCAAAATTCTATTTGATCTTCTATAGTCCATATCAGGTATATGTGTAGAATACAACTTATAATAACCCTTTAAAAAATATTTATTTTCTCAAACTATGTTGATGCGTAGTCACCTTAACACCTTATCATCCATGACAACTCCACTTAGTACAATCACATTAAAAAATATCAATATTCAAGGAAAAAATTATTAACCCAACTTATAAGTGTGGAGATCATGTTTCAATCCTATACCTATAGGTTCTGTATCCACTTGAGTATATTATTTTAACACTAGACACTATGCATTTGATATTCATTATAATTAATGTACCATAATCCTAAGATATCAAGTTGATCAATTTTTATACAAAACTTGGCTCATATTATGAATTCATTTTATTATTTTTTAAAAATACAACTATTTATTGGCCTAAGTGTAGTACATGTATGATCCCATAAGAAAATATCATTGTCACTTTGGGGTTTCACAAATTACCCTTTACTTGATTAGTTATGAACAAGTCAAACTAACAAAATCACAGCCTTAAAAAATACATACCACTTATATATGAGGAAATATTATTGATCCATTTATGATAGATCATTCTTATGCAATCATAAGGTCATTTAATTTATCTTTATAATGCATCTATTTGGTAACTAGGTGATAACCTATACTCTACCTAGGTAATGTTCTTTTAATGACTTACTAATCCTAGATGACATATTATTAGTTCTATGTAGATTTACTCCATTAATCAATACTCAAATATTTTTGACTCCAATATTTGAAAATTTTGACAACTAAACAGTCTAGCATGGTATTAGAATTGAGTCCAACCAATGTGGCACTAAAATAATATGCTAGGCCCAATGTGCATACATAAAAATTATAACAATAAAGAAAGTGGGATCACATAAATCAAGGAACTAATGTAGAATTCATAGAGGTAAGGGGTGGACTTTATTTCTTGCAAGTAGCCTCTTATAGGAAGATGAAAAATGGTGGATAACTAACATCAAATGGGTTGTCACTTTGACTGATAAGGGATGGTATTTGAACTACATGGTGACATGTAGAGCCTTTAGAGGGCTATAAAAGGACAAAACCTAGGTGGGTAAATAGAAGTAGTTGGCCATATGGAAAATGTTGTCAGATTGTTTTTAGAGAGTTTTTTACTAGAGAGGAATTGTTGTCAAAATAGAGTGAAGGATTGTAGAGTTAGTTTGAACATTACTATTGCCATGGTGCACCTCGTAACCATGAATTTTTAAGTAATTGAAATGGATATTATTGTTGTTTTCATTATTTTCATTTATATTTATGGCCATGAAGTAATGATAATATGTTACATTGTTATTTATATTTATGGCCATCAATTAATGCTAACATGTTTCATTTTAATGTTGTTGTCAATATAAGTTATTAGTACATTTAACTAAGTATTACCTTTGATAGTATGATTACTTAGGTAGAGTAGTGATTTTTTGCTATTTTTAGTGTATGTTCATTTTATACCATGGGTTGTTAGAATAGTGTATAAAAAAATACAAGTATTCCCTTGCACGTAAGACAAATGTAGTATGTCACCATTTATAACTATCCCAACCCATCCCAATATATCTCTTTACAGCTGAGTGAGTGATAAAAAATAGATTATGTGATATGATGATGTAGTTAGAGTGTTATGGAATGCACATGTGGCACATGAATACTATGTGTGACTAAAAATCACTCAAGATTTTGGTACTATTGTTGGGACCGATCAAATTTTATTGATTCAATAGTAAGGATGTTGTACTATATCTAACTATAAAATATTTAGTGTTGGTTAGAGAATATAGAGAATTTTTATTTGGAAAACCATTCCATCCTTGGAAATAAAAATCCAAGGGAATGGGTGTAAGACAACCTGTATAATTCACTTTATGAGGTGTTTTTATCTAAACTACCAATGCATTTATATGCATAGATTGAAACATATGTGATGAATAAGAGTATAAATAATTGATGGAATTACTCTTACATGGAATATCACATGTAGCAAATGAGAAAATTGGATGTAGTTTGGACCAGAGTTATTGGTGTTTGGTTGAATTAGGCATTGGTAGATATGTGTTGGAGTTTTTTGTTTCCACATATTCCTACCTAGATGATTCCAAATACCATTTTTTTGGTGAGCCTATATGTTCATATCTAAATCAAATTCATTGGATATTAATAGGTTGGTGATAGATAATGGAATATATAACTTACCAATGGTTGGATAAGTTCCTATGTGGATGAGCAATGCATAAGGTAGAAGGTGAAAATACCATGGGTTTTATATGGTAACAAGGGAGAAACTATTGATCATATAAGGACCATATGAGCATGAATTGTGAAGGCACAAGCATAATGAAATTTGGTAGAAAATGTTGGCTAAAAATGACCCTAGGTAGAGGGGAGAGTATAACTTAGGTAATGTTTCGAGGATCGACACATAATGGGAATGACATGAGGATGACTCTCACATAGAGGAAATTTGCTTTAATAATGAATAAGTGCACACTAATGAGTTAAAAAAACTTTGGAAAGATAATTTTAAGTACCCAAGTAAAAAACATATGATGAGAGATTATTGAGGAAATGACCATTTCTATTCTACCTAAATATCATGCTAAGGTACTTTTATCAAAACTATAAGAAATCATCCAAGACATTGTCCATATCTCAAGCATAAGAGAGTTTATAGTGTAAGGAGAAATAAATGTGTTATAGTAGATAATTCCTTACTAACCACCTAGGCCAATGGTCATACAACCTACACCATATTTGGGCCCAATGATGTATGGTATGCCACTGGGAGGAGGGGATCAAACCCCTTAGAAAATTAGTAAAACATAAGATGTAATGGTAGAATTAAGAGGAATGGTAACAAGTCAGTAGGCTATCCAAGTGGGAATAATGTCCATAATACAACCTATTATGAGAATTAGTGGAGTTATGCCATTAATAGTAGGAATAAGAGGCACCCCTAAAGGAAGAGAGCGTTTGGGTGCACCTTTAGTTAATATACTAATATAACATATGCCTCAAGTTTTATTTAAGCTAGAAATTTAGTTTGAGTACAATGGGGTTAAATTATTGGAGTACAAGGCAATTTAGTTTGACATGAATTTGCTGGATCACACCCACACCTAGTATTAAAAGTTTTATTTAAGATAGGCCATTATAGAATATGGTCTTATGAAGATATCCTTCTTGAAATAATTTCACATTATCAATTTTGAGCAATAGAGAATCACTACACTAAAAGAGATCGAGTAACATTTGATATAAAACGTCCATATATATGATGTTAGGTTCAAGATTCTAGTGTCCAAGCTCTCCTTTGATATTCACCTAGTACAACATGTGAAATGGTTTGTCAAAGTATTGATTGCACTCTTTCATCACACCCTATCCAAGAAGACATTAATAGAGCCTCGAGAGATCCTGAAGTAAGTAGTAAGACCTAAAGCTATTAGAGGCATAGATACATCAATAATTCCATTCATAAAGGAAAACATTAATTCAATATCATCACAACTTCATAAAATTACAACCAATAATGCACAGGACTATTGAATCAAGTTGTGGTGTACCCACTAAAAGATAGAGGGACATAACAACAATAATTTACTAAGGTAGAATGTGAGAGACCTTGTCACAACATGTAAGATTTTTAGTGATGGTCATGAAGTGTACAATTTATCTCTCATTTAGTGTACAACCCAAACTAAGGTATCTCTACTAAAATATCGATGATGCTTCTACCCACAGTAATGAAGATTATAGGATGATTGATGAGATCCATGATGTGAGAGACCGAGGTGCACTATAAGGCAATGCAAGGACAACTAACCAAACTTATGGTGAATAAAGTAAAAATTAATGTTATAGATTCCATGGTGGGGGACACAAAGGTGAAAGGTTTCCCCCATGCACTTATTATCATTTGGATCAATGAGACTGCCTCAATTATCCCACTTGTGGGTATTATTGAGGTGAGCACAAAGTCAAAGAGTTCCTTAATTTGTATTCCAAACTCATGCATAGGGAAAGGCCCAAGAAGGGCATAATCATAAAGATGTTATCCCCAACGTGTGGGTAATAACCCATAGTGGCATACTTATAAAACCAATAATAACTGCCAAGGAGAAGGTCTAAGTATAATATGAGTTAGAGATTAGAAGATAAAGTGGTGTGCCCCGAGCCCTCCAAATCACCATATATATATGTATCACACCAAAAATAAGTATTGAACAAAGCCATGGATGTCATATATAGTTTATAGGGTGAACTTTAATTTTTTCAAGACTTGGAGGCAAAGATAAGGAAGGATATCCAACCCCAAGCATAGGTTGATAAGCATGAGAATTATCTCACTTACATACTAGATTTATTACATTATAATGGAATGGTCCCTATGTTAAGTAATATTTTGGATAACTATGATATAAAATATACCACTAAAGTACCTATGCTAGATCTAGTGTGAGGGTTTAAGGTAAGGATATCCCCAAATATAGGCCATGACCAGGAACTACTTGTAGATGTAAACATTAATAAATGGTCACTAAGTGATGATCTAGTGGATAGAGATGCCAAAGTCAATATTATCATGGGATATGCTTGGTGTAAGATGGTCAATGCCACTTATGACCCTCACCACATGTTTTAATCATGGAAAACAAAACCCATGGGAATTGTGCATGATGTTGGTGTTGAGATAATGAGTGCAGATTTTTGAGAAGACTTTGAGTTCATTGAGATATCCAAGGTAGACAACTACTTAATTTACTTAGTTGACCTTGGTCTTATGCTAACAATGCATATATGCACTTCAAAAACCACTACATGAACTTTGAGAATGGGAAATAACTTGTTTTGATTCCCATATCAAGCAATTAGGGCCCTCCCTATGTTAAAAATGTTGCTTGGAAGATAAAATCAATAACATATACAACATCACAATGAAAGGATTGGAGAGTTTGGGAAACAATGGGGATGACATCTTTATTTGGGATGAAACACAGTCCAATTTTGACACCAAGATCATTATTTGTGACCATTATTATAGATATTTCACATTGCATCCAAGGTGAATAAAGTGATATAATTTAGTAAGGGAAAACTTGGTGTGTTTCCCTAATATGATGGCTCCACAAATTCTACCCAATTTTTTCATGACCTTGAGGTATGTGTCCCTAAGGATAAATATCACTTGGTTTTATTAATATACACTTTGAAGAGAACTTTTTAGCATTGGCGGTATACTCACAAGCCAAGTATTCTAACTTAGATAGAGGTTAAGGATACCATATCCTCAAAATTTAAACACAATAGTGATTACCAAGGATTACCCATATACAATGGTGAATCTGATCCATGGATGAATATTCATGAGTCTGAAGACAAATGGACAAGGCACACACCTTGTTTCTTAATATAACTATGGGTTCATGCTTTTTACCAAACTCTGAATAATTGGATCCTTGCATGGTATGTTTTGAATACACAATGGGAGACTCATGATTGGATGGCATCAAAGGATAAATTCATCCATACCTTTTTTTCACATTATCCAATAAAGATCTAGTCAAACCTCTATAATGCATTTGATGTAATATTTTAGAATCTGATGCCATAATGTAATAATGGATCAAATAGATGTGTAGAAAAAAGAGACCTACATTATCCAAGTCATTGAGGATTGTGGGCCAATATTGATTCTAGTGATGATGAAGAGGTATTGTGGATGGCATCAAGTTGATGATATATGGCTAAGAAGTATAATAATTTGCACAAGGTAGATGAAGAACCCCCCAAAAAAACCCTTACTCATTTACAAGTCAAGACTTCTCATTTTGAATGAGAAGTAATGGACATGATAGTTGATTTTCATAAGTGATACATAGATCCTTTGAAAATAAATAAGATGAATATTGGTTTAGAAGGAAATCATGAAATGGCCACAATTGGGAATTGTTGGTCTAATGTAGAATTAGCTCACATCATGGAGCTACTCTATGAATTCCAAGACCTCTTTACAAGAATTTACAAAGAAATTAAAGGTGTACCCTCATCTTTGGGGAAGATAAATATCAAATTTTTGGATGGTGCAAAACCCATAAAAATTCACCCATATTAGATGAACCATAATTTACACACCAAGGTTAAGTGATATATTGATAGCATCTGGGTTGTTGGGGTGATATTTCCAAGTGAGGAATCTAAATGGGAGAGCCTCATGGTTAGTAGTATCAATAAATATGGGTGCATTCACATACATGTTTATTATCTGATCCGTAATCCCTTGTGTGTCACTAATCCATTTTCCACTCCTTTCATTGTGTAAGTTGTTGAGGGAGTAGTATGTTGTGATATATACACCTTCACTAATGGATTTTAGAGCTATAACCAAGTGTATTTTGAATAAGAAGATAATCCCAAAACCACCTTCACTGCCACATGGAGTTACTTTGCCTACAATATCATGTCATTCAACTTAAAGAATGTGACTATAATTTACTTATGTATATTCATAATGAATTTCAAAAACTTTATGGTTTCCTTAAATTATATTTCAATGAATAAATGGTGTATGGGCTTGTAAAAGGCCATCATAATATTTTTCACCTCATGTTCAATCATTCTCACCAACTTTAAATTTATATCAATATGAATAAGTGCATATTTTTGAAAATATTTGACACATTAATTGGCCATGTAGTTTGTAAGGATGACCTCTTTATCAACCCTAATAAGGTGGTCATCATTCTCTAAATTGAGGTTCCCACCACTAATTAAGAAGTGTGCATGTTATTGGGACATATAAGCTATTATTGAAAGTTAATTCCCCATAATGTCAATATAAAAATGCTACTAGAGTAACTCATATGCAATAATAGTTCATTCATGTGGGGTGAGGTAAAATAAGATACATTTAACAAATTAAAGGATATTAAATAAACCCATTTCATGTACATATTGACTCATCAGAGTCATTTATAGGCACCATCCTAGCTCAACCACGTAACAAAAATATGGACCATCTAGTTTACTTTTCCAACATGTATATTATGGAAATTGAGTATAACTATACAACCACTTTGCTTAAAGCAATTGTAATGGTGTACACACTCCATAAGTTCTACCAGTATCTATTCTTCACATTGTTTACATTCCTTACTAATAATAAGGCCTTGAAGTACCTTGTTAATAAGCGAGTACTCCATAAGATAATATATCGATGGATCGTGTTGTTTCAAGAATTCTATTTTTTTGTGGTTGTGAATCCAAGAAATAAAAACATGGATCTTGACCACCTATCGCACATCAATATAGATGAGGATGTGTAAAAGATAAGAGATGGTATAATAGATGCACAATTGTATGCAACCTAGTGAATCCTTGATGATATTGATACTTACCTTACATCTAGTACTTTTCCCAACAAGTTTTCCATTAACTAAAAGAAATAAATAGTTATCTACACCACCCCATATCAAATTATCATGTGTGAGCCTTATAAGCTCAAGTGTAACAAATTCCCACACAAATAAATTTTAGAACTCAAGCACCCATGAGTGCTATAAGAGATACATGAAGACATTTATTAATTAAAATTTAATATAAAAGGGATTAGTTATAACATCCTATTTTCTTGTCTATGGTGGCCCACTTTATTCTAGGATGCCAAAGAATATGCACATAAATGTGATATCTACTAAATAATTTAGAAATATAACCACAAATAATATGTCTTTGATCCTTATCCTAGCTCAATAAACCTTTTAAAAATAGTTTATTGACTTTTTTGGCCCAATCTCCCTGACTTCATACAAGACTAGTGTACACTACATTGGTGGAATCCATTGACTATCTCACTTGATGGGCTAAGACTACATGAATAAATAATTATAGGGAAACAAAATTAATACATTTATTATGGGAGATTATCATTATATATTATGGGTTCCCTTTGATATTAACTAGTGATTAATGTAGACACTTCATCAATGAGACCATGTGCATCTTACTATCTGAATTCATGGTCATGCACCATAATACTACCCTGTACCACCCATAGGGAAATCAGATCGAAGAGGCTTTCAAAAATATTATTGGTATAAAATTGAAAAATATTTGTGATATTAGGTGTAAATAGTAGGATTACCATGTGTCGAAAGTATCATGGGCATACATGAAGAGTTATAAGTGCCTCAATAAGTCCACTCTCTTCTAGCTTGTGTTTAAGACAAAGGGAATTATCTCTATGGACTTTATAGTTACATATTTTCATATTTCACACAAAAGTATACTAGAATACAAAGAGTTAGTTGATGTATACATAGAGGACATCATGCATTTAGATGAAATGTGTGTTATCATATGATGGATCCAAACCATGGAGAAGGCTTGATGAAGGCATGGCATGACCACTACATAAATGCAAATGTATTGGTTCAAGAAAACCCTTTTATAATATATGATTCCATGTACATTAAGCATCTAGGGAAGCTTCAAATCTATTATTTGGGGACCTATATTATCTATGATATTTTGAGACTAGTGTATGCAGGCTATGCATGTTAGATTGTGTAATTATCCTTGGGAATTACAATGGTAGGAAAATACATATGTACCAAGATTAACATGTTTGATACATTATGCAATAAGTTTTATGAAATTTATTATTTATATTTTGTGTTTTTTAAGGTTAATGTAGTATAGGTTAGTTTTTTTGTGCAATAGTTATGTGATGTGCTTTGTCATAAAAACATGCAGCCTTGCTTACTTAGTTTGTCTCTCGGAAAAGTATTATTGCACTCAATTTGTCCCCTTATATCTTAATGAATGTCAACTTTATTAACATTATAGATTAAAATTTTTCTTCACACTTTTGTGACCACTACAATGGTAGATATAAAGAGCTTTGTGAGTTTGATGATGGAAATAATACCCTTCAATAGAACACCTAGCTTTATATATACAATAAACATCAATGTAATTTTAGTAGTGGAGGACCACGTGTAGGATTTACTTAGGGTAGAATTATATAGTTTCTAAAATAAAAATATTGGATGTGTGAAAAAGAAATCAACCAAGTATATGCATACATAAAGATATGTAGGGCAAGGAAGTGCACTAGTAGAATAAAACACCCAAGAATGAAAGTATCCAATCACCTAAAAAAGTGTTGTGGTACGAGGAATGTATTAGGATTAAAGCATAGTGCCTAATAACACAATAAACACAAGGAAAATAATGTTCCCAATGGATATACATGTAATATGGCATCATTGATTTCAAACTCCAACTTCAAACTCTAGTTAGCTATCACATAAATATGTTAGTTATAATGCATGGGAGTAAATGTAAATTATCATTGAAAAATTGGAGGAAATGTAAGCATGTGGATGGGAAATAAAGGTGGAATGTTGAAGTGACTATAATAATGTTTGATCCATATGGATTATGACATTAAAATAATGTCATCAGGTGGTTTAAAATCCATGCAAAAGTATTTTTTCCCACATATCAATTTTGAAAAGATTTTAGACCACACAGAGAGTGATTTGTAAATAAAAAATCCAAGAAAAATAATTCAAGACAATACCAAGGATTTAAGATTTAAATAATTGGGTTTATAAAACTAGGACATTGTGTTTTGATTATTGGTAAAATGTTGTCAAATAGGAAAGCTAGGAAGAAATGTAGGGCAATTACAAGATTCAAAAATTACATTCCACTATTAAATATTTACAAATCTTAGGCTGAGCTATACCCTCTCAATTTAAGAAGTAGGAAAAGAATTTCAAGATTAGGTTCTTCGAGAGGATCAATACCTTGAGGGTGTCTACAAGGGGTTTATGACCAATGAAAAGGAAGAATCAAAACATGGTAGGATCTCAATCACCCTCGTCATCAATAATTAGTTGGCATGCATTCATAGAGGAGGCACTAATAATAAGACAAAGATACATTAAGGTTATTGATGAGGAGATGGATAAATCAATAGTAGCATAATTTATAAAGTATGTATAAATGAAATACCTAGCCTCAGTATTATGTTAGGAAGAGTGGGAGTCCTAGATTGTATAATGATAATCAAGGGCTACAACCATTGAATGGGAAATAATGAAATGGGTTTGAAGATTACATGGTTGACAATAGTAATAAAAATCTAAATGGTGTCACATTATTTGATATAAAGGTTGAGAAAGCACTCAAAAATGCTGGAGTTATCTATCTATTAAAGCTCCCATATTTTGGCAAGCTAGATAGCTTAGTGCACTTCATATTATCATGCATTCATGAGAACCAATTATATTTTTATAGATGAAGGATGAATATCTAAATGACATGTATCAATAATTACACTAGATTTCCTTTCTTGGGTAAGAATATTAAATGAGTTATTTCTAATTCATCTGAGGTAGATAAGACTACTTAGCTACTAAATTACAAGAAGGAAAAGTTCATTTTTTCTATAGACAAAATTATTGATCATGTAACAAGGGTAGTTGCACAACTTATAAGCATGAAGATAGAAATAGATGATAGATGGTGAAAGATAAACAAGTAATTTCTATAAATACACATTGAATGGTGCATGTCACCCTCTTTTACATCTCAAATTTTATTTTAGATTCCATCATTGAGGGCACAAAAATATCACACTGAATAGATGAAGCCTTCAGATGGGGTGCCATTCTAATATTTTTAATGTTGAATGATACTGGAATATAAGATGTCTATGGTGAAAACATATGGTCTTTCCCCTTGAAGGACAAGTTTCTAGCCAAAAGATACCATACACACTTATGTACTAGTGTCTATTACAAGTAGTACAAGGCAAAAATGGAAACATGGTTATGGATTTTAGGGGTGAAAGGCACATTCCAAGAAATTTTCCAAGTGTGTGATTAGCATGGATGGAATTTGTGGTGAAACAACATTATGTTCCTTTCTAAATCCAACTAGTATATAAAGACATATCTAGGTGGCTCAAGGAACCCTTTTTCTCCAATTTCATCTACTTTTCAAACTCAGTTACAAGGATATCAAATGAACATCATGTTTCTACAGATGTGGTAGGAATATACATCAAATAACATGCATTAAATATTATTTTGTCCTTTTAGACATCTAATTCATATCAATATTGTTCTAAAATTATCAATCTAAGTAATATTCTAAAACAATGCACAATCTGGGCCAAAATCACTAAAACACGTTAAATGGTTCAAGATTGTCACATGAAAGTAAAAATTTAGGCTAATGTATCCTTGAATGGGGTAATAAATTTTATGTGACTATTATCTTTTCTCAAAACACTTTGAGTCAAATTATGACCATGCAAAATGATGATCTAGGCCACTAAAATCTTCTAATTCGACAACACACACTATGTGCATATGCTATTTTGTATCCATAATGCCTTAATTAGGGTATTATTTTGTACGTAAATAACACCTTATTCTAATTATACTCTAGTAAAATTATGACTTAGTAAATTAACATTTTTGACTAGGTTGATTAAGCATGTAATAGATTTCCAAAGAATTATATAAAATTAATAAAATCCACTTAAGCAAATTAAATCAAATCAAGACCCTAAGTGAAAAATCCATGAGAGTTATTGAAAATATATTAATTGGAAATTCATTATTCAAATTTGCATCATCCTATGACATCATAATGGGGTAGCATCCATAAGCCATTAATGGAGCAAATATCATGATTAAGCCTTCCCATGCCTCATTGATGCCCCATTTCTCTAAATATTTATGACTTATCCCTCCAAAATTGAATCAATTCATGGCCACACATCTTAATCTCAAGGTGGATGATCATGGTTGATCCTCCACATTTTCATAAAGCTATAAATATAAGGATTCACCATTGATTAAGAGAGATTGAATTGTTGAATGTTATAATGCATAATTATCTTCACAAAGCTTCACCTATTTGAAAAAATTGATCAAAATAATGAGCCTAATCCATTGGTGTATTAAGAAATTATGGAGAAGCTTGTTACTCATCATTGATATAGACTTGGAGCCCCAAATTTAGGGAAAAACACATTTTTTGACCACACTTGAAAGGAGGGATACTATTTGGAAGGTTTGGTAGTATTCCTTATTTAAAAATCTCTTATAATTCATTTAAAACACCCCATGAGGGAGTGATATTGATGTTTTATTGTCTATATGCTTTTTTATAAGATATTTTCTTGACTAATGCATGGTATAACATATCTTGTAATCCTACTCTACATTTTGACATGATCAGTGGGATTCACACCTCATACAAGTCTTTATACTTTATAATTTTGCATTCAAACCCTATTTTGAGGTTGTTTTGCACTTATTTTTGTCTCATTTTACATTTCCATGACTTTTGAGATAAATGATGAGATTAACCTATGAAATGATGGGATAACTCTAAAAGTCAGTGAGATCAACCTAAACATTGATAAGATCAACATGTAGAATAGTATGAACATGTTTGTGAATGGCAAGATTAATTTTATATAGTTTTTATCTACTTGTGTGTTTTATAAGATCATAAATATTTCCCTATTAATTGGTTGGATCTCACTATAGAATGATGGGATGCATTACGAATTAGTGAGATCACTTTACATATTGGTGGGATTGTCCTACAAAATGATGAGGTCACTTTGGAAAAAAAATTGATAGGTGAATATTATTTTATTTTAATTAATTTTTGTCATTTTGGTGGGATTTCCCTATGCTTTGGCAAATTTTCCTTGTTAATTAGTGGTATCCCTCTATCAAATGACAAGATTGCAAACTAGTGTTGTCTTTGTTATATATTTCAATCATCACCCTATGGAATGGAGAGAATACTATGGTAAATAATGAAATCAATTTGTGGAATAGTGAGATCAACATACACAAGAAAATAAAGACTTAAAACAATAAGCTAGAAGTTTTTACTCATAATTCACACATTGATTTCAAACTTCTAACATTTTTGTTGTAGGATTTAATTCACTTAGTCTCTATTTCAATAAGCAAAGAAAATTTAAAAATTTATTCATAATTCATTTTGGAGCCTTAAAATTAAATCTCAAATTAGATAAACACTCTTAAGAATTCTATTGTCATGCTTGTTTCTTGAAATTGTTTGTTTTCTTGTAAAATGAGTGTTGTATGTATGCTCTCCCCTTAGCCCCTTTAAGGAACTTGGGTGATCAAAATTTCTCATTCTTTATATTTTTTCCTTATCTAAAGGTGTGAAAGTAAATTCATTATATCCCTCCTCAAATTTGTATAGTCTGTGTGATCCTAAAATGACCATAAAGTCTTCTCACTATCTTTATTTTTATGTACTTTGGCTTTTGAGAAGGAGTTCATAGCCTCCTCACAGGTTATATATGGAAACATTGATCTATAAATTCATCTCCTAGCATCATTTTAACCCCAATCCATGTTAGGGTATATAAATTGAGTTGGTGAATCATTGGGAAGGTAGTTTGAGTAGTTAAACTACCTTCATTAGCGATTGCTTCCCTCAAAATGTATGATCAACTCAGACATTGCACTACATTGAGAAAGTGATGCATGTAGTGGTTGTGAAAATGACAAGACCTTTTCACAATAATCTAGTTGATACAAATCCAATTGACATGAACATCTCTTGTGTTAGCCACACTTGGGACCATTTAGATCCATAAAAATTTAGTTTTAGAATAACCCCACTTGTCATGGACATAATATTGATGCATGGAAAGTAGCCCTAAGTTTCATGTCACCATAAAAAATCTTGAGAGAATATCAGGTGTGAAAAAACTACTTTTCATGCACTTTTATTTTTGGATTAACAATTAAAATCCTCTTAAGATTATGTATATAGATGGAATTTAATAGTATCATGCAACCTTATTAGTTTTAAGTCTTTGAACATTACACTTAGGTGTTTTGTCATTTTATCCTTTACTTTCTTAGTATTTTCAAGTCTAACACTATTTTTAAACCAAACACTTTATCATATACCATTTTATTTTAATAAAGAGGCATTATGCTTACCAAATCAAAAAAAAATCTCGCCTTGTTTGAATCTTCATTTCAAAACATCAAGTTTGTATTCTATGAGCAACATTATTATGTTTTACATTTGACTCTAGACCATTGGACCAATTTGAAAAATCTCAAATTCCTTCATTTTAATCTAAAATTCAAAATCTCACCTTTATAAATTTTAAGCCAATGTGCTATCAGTTTACCATTTGCACTTGGTTTGAGTAAACTTGGCTACGACTTCTCATTTGGATTGAAGGTTGTTACGTAGACTCATCATCATTCTCATTGTGGACTTCAATTATCTTGTGTTTGCTTATCCTATAAGTTCATATACCATTATACATACTATTATTATGTGGTGGAATTATGTTTCCCATTTGATTTTATCTTTATACTTGAGAGTTTTTGTGTTAATTCACATTTTGAGATTCTTGGTTCATATTTTTATCTTCCTAATCAAAAAGAATTTCTTCTAATTTTCTAGTCACAACTCATCATAGTTGTATCTAGATTTTATAGTATTAATGTATCTTTGACCTAAGTTTTTTGTGTTATCCTACACTTTAGGTTCTAAGGTTATCTTACCCTCTTCTAATTTGAAGATTTCAAGCCACTAACATTGAGTAAATTCACAATCTTTTGATTCTAATTATTCAGTACTATACCTCTTCCTTTTTATTATAGTCTCATTTTAACTTGTCATTTGTTTGAATAAATCCAAACACACCTTTTTAATGTCTTACAAACACATTTCCCATCTTATAAAATAAGGAGAATAACCTTCCAAGAATGATGCAAAGGTATACTCATAATGGGGTCTCTTATAGCCCTAGCTATAAGGAAGAGCATTTTTATGTCCGATAGGATAACTCTATTATATTTGAATATATCCCAAAAATCATAGAGTATGAATAATACTATTATGAACATCAACCCTTATAATACAAATATGAATACCTCCTATGGTTTATAAAATTAGGTGCTAGGTTGCCACTAGATTTCCACAGGGAATAATTACACATATTGGTTAGGGTAGAAGAGAAATAATGAGAAAAATCCCTTGATTATATTACAAAATCCAATATTTATTCTTAAATAAAGTTAAAAGAGGTAGTTATAGATTCTACTCCCAATGATTAAGATCTTGCTACCAATATCAATAAAATAAGTCAAAGATATGCACACCAGCTTATCATGGACTTAACAAACTCTTTGTCTACAACTTCAATAAACAATAATGTTTCTAAAGAATAAGAGAATGTGATAGAACAAATTCAACATACTCTAGTTGAGAACATGTCTACAATAGATCACGACATCTCATCTGAACAAAATAGACCTAGAGAGGCTTCACAACATGCTTTGCTAAATATGAAGCATATAGTTTTCAATCACCAAGAGGCTCTTGTCCCTTTATAGAATCAAGGGATAAAAAAATCAACACATATTGAGGGTATTATTTTAAAAACTTTGGCAAGTTCCTCTCAAATAACATGCCCTTTGTTGAATCTACCAAAGACTCCTCAAAATCAATAATACACTTATAATTCCTAGTGGTAGATTTTAGGGAACAATTATCAACGTAAGAATCAGTGGATAACCTACTCAACTCAAGGAGTAAAACAAAAAAAAAATGTATATCATAGTGTTTATATCCCTAAAAAAATAATGTAATAGGGGCACATACCACCCAGAAAAATGATACCCCCTGCAAATGCACCAAACATGCAAGAGTGAAATTTGATGAAAGAAATTGTGTTAATATTGGAAACGTGAAACCGAGTCAATAAAGATAAGTTCGATGAGATATGTCCCTATCTATTTGACTTAATCATTATCCAAGACCTCTTTCCACCTCACTTTACAGAACCCATATTTGAAAAATATAAAGGGAAGGGTGACCCTTGAGAAAATAGTCAAGCATTTTTTGTATTGTTCCAAGAGGTAGCTTATAGTAGTGTTTATCTTCTTCACTTGTTTCCATGTAGTTTGGCTATACAAGCTTTATATTGGCTCCTCAAGTTACATAAGGGATTGATGGTAGATTAAAATCATTTATGTAAAAAAAAATGTCAACCATTTATCTTACAACATTAAACATGAGTTGATTGTGGTTGACTTATACAAATCTAAACAAAAAGATGGGGAAAGATTTCAAATAGATCTACAGTGGTGGATAGCATTAGTTAGATGATTTCAATGCAATTTTCTAGATAAATAATTGGATGATATTTTGCACAAAACCTATACCCTAAAGTAGCTCATAATCTATGACTCACTTGTGAAAATACATTCAAGGAAATTATATACAAGGTTGTACAGATTGAGAAGGCATTTATCACTAAAGGCCTTGTCAATATTTATTCACAAGGTCAAATCTCTAATCAGACCCAATCACCTATTCAAGTTATTAGAGTAGATAAAACTAAATGGTTTAATAAGAAGAAGAACATGGTAATGAATAGAGTGACTAAATATAAACATGTACAAATGGTACAAGATCTACCAACTCTAAATGTGAAACTAGCTCCACCTAATCCACTAATTAATTTACAAAAAGGGAATTCAATAAATACATAGTATTCATCAAATTGGGAGAGCTTATTGAAGTCGCATTTAAAAAGCTTGTAGCAGCTAATATGATAGTTTGGCCTATACCAAGGCCATTCTTTGAAGATAAACCCAAGATTTATTGGTATCAATAAGATGAATTTTTTGTTTTAAGTAAAATCACTAGGGGGTGAATCAATGTATTAAAAACATTCATTAAATTCCACTTAAGCATACATGAACCATTTATACAAACATGAACATATAACAAAGCAAATGTAACCATATAAGATCATGAAACACATTAGATATATGGTAAACCCTTAAGGGGAATAAAAAAAACTAATATATATATATATATATATATATATATATATATATATATATATATATATATATATATATTACCTAAATTATTAGAATAAAAAAACCAACCTTTATTTAAGAACCAACTCCACATGGAGAACTAACCCCAACTAGTCAAGCACTCACTCAGTTAGGCTTTTGCAAGCACCAACCTGCAAGGAGGCACCAACCCTTAGATGACTCAACAACATAAAATTTTTGATCACCTTAAAAAAACCTTGTTTCTCACATAATAAATGATGATCACCTTCTGTATCTCTTTTCAGTATTCTATCCCTCTCAAATTGCCTTCTAGGCTTTTCTCACTAAACTAGGTCTCTTCAAGATAGATTAGGTCATATGAGCTTGATATTCATATAAAATACCCATTTTATATCTTCATTATAGTTTATATACACCCATTTAATGGTATAAAATAACTCCTTTAATTATTCAAAGTGTTATTTCCTTCCCTTACACTCACTTGTTCTCAAAACAATCAATTAGGCCTATTAGGCCTTGTTCTTATACAATCCTCTAGCTCATACACCTCTTTGTCAGCCCTACACACTTGAAAACTTCTATTAAACTTAAAATAGGTATTATAAAACATTTAATACATAAATAAATCATTATAATAGGTCATTCTCAACTTAAAATACCAAAACCTCTTTTAGGCCTTAAGGAAACCTAATTTAATTAGGCCTTCATTAGTACATGTTACCCTTTGATCTCCTCGAAAAAATTTCAAACTCCACACATGGAAGTAAAAATTCATATAAAACTCAAATATAACCCCACTAATATCAACTTTGGTCCATGACACTATCTATCTCCAACCACCACTTGAAGCACACCATTTGTACTATTCACATTAGGCCTTCACACACACAAAAGGGTCTATCTTGAACAACTAAAGATAAATTATTATTTATCCAAAAAAAATTAATAGAAATCACATAAAAATAACCTAAAATACCTAAGTGCATTATACTTCATCAAATAGGTGAAAAAGACTAAAAAAAAACTCCTGCAACTTGCTCACTCAGAACTACCAATTTTCCTTAAAGACTAGTCACGGTGACTCAAACCTCCAACACTTATATATAAATTTTAAATGAATTATTATGAATATATATGAACCTATGACATCTCCATACCATATTAAAATATAAACATCATATGGTCTAGTGGTAACTATTGGTCTTACAGACCAATTGTTGACCTCTTTACATATAGATCTCATTGAGTCAGACAAGCCATTTTGGCTTCTTCATTTTCACCACTATACTTGAATTAAAATATTTACAATAAGAATTAATAGGAAAAAAATCTCCCAAAAAACATCTCCATACCCTTGTCATGATAACACATTCCTAATCATCTTCTCACTACTACCTAGGTTTTTCATTATTTTCACCATTAGGCTTGTTAGTGATTGGCTAATTTGGATGAACATTTTAGAAAACTTGAGGTCTATAACCTATCCAAAAAAATTCATGGACATGAAACATGATTCTTAATATTCATCTTCCATCCATTTATATACTTTGACTTGGTCAACTTTGACTACTATAATAAATATCAAAGAAATTTGCACTTTCTTGTGGGGTCTACTCATACACCTAAAAAATCAATCAAAATTAGAGGTGATTTGGAGAGTTGAATACAAATTATAATAGCTTAACTGAGAGTATAAATCCATTATAGTCACATTTGATCAAACATAAGGTCCTTATTAGGGTTCTAATAGGGTTTAAACCTATTTCCATTCTTAATAATAATTCATAAAGCATAACCCCTCAATCCAAAAAAAATTCATGTAATTTTAATTTATGACCCTTCCCCATCTACCATGAATAATTAAGTTCCCATGCAAAGGTTTTATGAGCTAATAAGCACACAAAAAATCCTTCTCAGGTTGAGAACCCTTCATTTTGAGCACTTGAGAGACCTCAAAATAAACATTCATGCCTTGTCCTTCAAATTATGACCTCAAAATGCATGAAAAACTTGAGACAACATACATAACCTATGATAATGTTTACATGAGCTAAAAACATCATGAAATCTGATCATGACCCCTCATTAGGCCACACTCTCTCTCTCTTTGCTCTCTACCCCTTGACCCACAAATCACATTAGACCTTAAACCTAACCTTCATGCCTCTTTATATGCACTTTCCACATTAATAACATACTCAAGAAACATATATCTTTCTTAATCACTACCATAAATACTTCGCATGATTTGACAACAAGTCATGATACCTCATTAGGCTAGGCATGGTCTAAAAGTGGTCTAGGTGTAGACTTGGTTTGAAGGTCCTACCCATGTAGGCTCACCCTGAAACTCTCATGAGTGATCTAATGCATCTCATACATGCTAAAGAAACCTCATAAAACTACTCATGTCCATGTGTACTCATCTCACTAAGCCACCATGCTCATACTTTTTTACAAGGTCTTTTCATGCCATGACTAGGCTTAGTCTACTCAAAGCCTTGTACCTTCATGAAACCATAATGCATTAGTTCCTTCTAATTATTTATTTTTCCTTAAAATTTTCTTTCATTACAACATCCTTTAGTGACAACACTCCATCAATTCCCTTTGTCACATCAATATACTACCAACTAGGCACACTTTCTCAATGACATCAACCTCATGCAATATGTACCATTGACATCAATGAAAATACTTAACATTTTGTAACTTCCATTGTGTTATAGGCCATATATTTTATTTATGTGTTCAATTAAGGCATATCATAGAATATTTGATCAAAAATGGTGAAATTGAAGTAAAAGACATGATGCAAAACAATAATTAGGATATGGACATCTACAAAGACCCATTTCCTAAACATAATCAACAACCAATAAAAAACAACTAGAATCATGGGAAAAACCAAAATCAAAAACCACAAGGCCAAAATAATAATTAGCATAATCATAATCAGGATCATAATACCCATGTTAATAACCTAGGTTACAACAACATGCCTTATGATTATAATAGTACCACGGGACATATTTATGTAAACCATTTTACCACCATTACCATCAAATATCATGAACCATCCAATGATTCTTGAAACACTGGGCACCCCATTATAGTGTTAGTACCCTCCTCTTCATGTACTACTACATCAGGTTTACACAATTCCATTACACCTCAATTTTTATGTGTTATTATTTTTGGACCCCTTTCTTCTAATTATAATGGCTCCTTTCTAACTTTAAATTATGAAAAAATAACTATATGCTCACAAGTCACCATCCAAGGCCCTTTACCTTAGTCTTTTAATCACAATGGCTCCTTTCTAAATTTAGATTATGTAAACACAACTATATGCCCACGAGTCACCCTTCAAGGCCCTTTGCCCTCATCCAACCCTAAACCCAAAATGAACACTATACTAGCCAAGGCTAAACCATCTCATGCTTATTTTGAAAGGTTGTATAGTATCTCAGACCAACTATGTAAAACCCCTGCACAAATTTCTATTTTAGATATTTTACATATGTCTAAAGTCTTCATAACTATTTCAAATGACTTCAACAACCCATTACTCCCCATGACATTGACCCTAAATAATTCTACACAATTGTAGTAAATTTTTCTCCTTTATGACAAGCTACATTTGATCAAAGATATATGTCTACTCTTGTCCTAGCCATAATAACCCATTGTATATTGAGGTCATCATTAAAAACCATAAAATCAAGTAGGTTCTTATAGACAATGGGCCAAGTCTAAACATGGTGTTGCTTAAGTTAGTATAATGATTGGGTTACACTACCAAGGACGTCTAGTCAGACAATCATAATCAAGGCATATGACAATGTCAAAAGGGAATCTTTCAAAACTATTTATTGTCTAATCATTGTTAGGTCTGTGTCCCATCATACTTTGTTTCATATTATGGATATTGAATTGAATTATAATATACATATTTTTCATCCTTAAATTAATGAAATATAGGCCATCCCATCCACTTTTCACCAGTGTCTCAAGTTCCCCCATGATGGGATTGAAGTTAGCATTCCTAATGACCTCTAGCCCTATCAATATTGCAAACACCTAGAGGATGAATTTTGTAATTATAAATATTACACTAGTTCTAAATTTGTCACAAAGAATAATAAAGAAATATTTTTGCATCCACCCAAATCTAATTATATCAACCTAAGTAACCTTGTTTCCACTTCAATTAATCCATTTCTTACAACCCTTACACAATAGGTCATTATTGAGAATGTAGGCATTTCCACATACCATCTGAAATATGCATTCCATATTGTTAGGTTGCTCAATTCTCCTAAATATTTTGGAAAACCCAAACATTCACAAATCCATTTTAGGCCCAACATGATTTGGAAAAAGAATAAAGATACACAAAAACCACCATTGATATTTGTACCTACTACTTCACCAAATCAAGATCAAGAAGCTTTTATTAATGGAGACTGGTTATATTCTGATGGCATTGCTAATTATTTTGAGAATCATAAATATCCTATCCCTAATCAAATTATGGATAACTTTTATTATATAATAAAATGCCTTAGAACATAAGAGAAAGGAATCTTGGAACCATTATCAGTAGGTAGGCCTAACATGATTTAAAGTCTCAAATTTATATCGCTTGGGGGTGACCTAATTTATTTTGATAGTGATTATTTTTAATCAACTAGCAATAAGACTTCTAGTATCGATGTAACATCCCATTATATTATTTATGATGAGATTATTAACACATACCTATTTGACTCAAACTCAATTATGACTATCACCTCTCATTGTCCCCTTTGACTTTGCTAACCTAAACTCATTAATTAGGACTAGAAAAATTATGTCAAACCCCTTGATGAATTCTATAATGAAGAATCTATTATTGAGTACATGATCCTAAGAGACGACTTACCAATTTGAGATCATAAGTAGGGCTTTGAATTATCCTTGGACCCTTTGGAGTACTTTGGAGAGTAGACAGACTTTATTGGTCACAAAAAAGATAAACATCAAGATCTTTGGGTGAAAACCTCTTTGAGGCACTCATTGATCAGATAAATAGTAAAGAAAAAGATAATCCCTTGAGTGAAAACCTATTTTAAGCACTCTTGGATGGGGAAGTTTACTTATCTCCAAAGGATTCACAAGGTCCATCAAGTCCTAGTTCCATAGCCAGTGTCAGTATCACATCTGAACAACAAAAGGTCTTTGAGTGCCTTGATTTTGACTTTCCAAGGATATTTTCTAGTTTGACACTACCTAAACTAGAAAATTTAGATTCTTCTCATTTTCTTAAGCTTTGGGAAGAACCACTAGAAGCTAAAGTAGAAGAAGAGGGTAAGGATCAAACACTACCTAGTATTTTAGAAGATGGTTCTACAATCCTTATAGAAAACACTACTGAAGTGAACCTGGGGACTTATGGTAATCCAAAAATTATTTATCTTAGAGCCTCTCTCACTGATGAAGAGTATGACCACATTATCACCATCCTAAGGGATTTCATTGATATCTTTTCATGGTCTTATTTTGACATGTTGGGATTAGACCCTAAATTGGTTATGCATCAAATTGTTGTCTATCCAGATGCTAGGTTGGTCAAAACAATTTAGAAATATTTGTCCACACATCACTCTTTTAGTAAAAGTAGAGCTAGAGAAATTATTAGGAGCAAGTTTCTTCTAACCACTAGACTATTTTGAATAAATATCAAACATAGTCTTAATAAGCAAAAAGCCATAGGGTATATGCATGTGTACTAATTTTAGAGATATCAATAAGGCATGTCTGAAAGATGATTTTCCTCTACCCAACATCGATATGATTATCAATTCTACTACGAGGTATGAGATTTTATCCCTCATGGATGGATTTTTAGGATACAATCATATCAAGATAGTTTCAAAGGACCAGCACAAAACTACATTCACCACTCTATGGAGAACATTCTATTATCAATTCATTCCATTTGGCTTGAAGAACACTAAGGCCACCTATCAATGTGTTATGATTGTCATCTTCCATGACATAATGCATGATATTTTTGAAGACAATGTTGACAACATCCTAGCTTAATTAAAAACACGTCAGACATCCTAATGTTCTACAAAGGATCTTTGAGAGTCTTCATGAGTATAAGGTTCATCTGAATCCTAATAAGTGTATCTTTGGTGTCACTTCAAGGAAATTTATAGGATTCATTATGTCATAAATAGGGGTTGAAGTGGATTCTGCTAAGGGCATGGCCATTGTGAAAATGTCTCCACCTTCTAATCTCAAATAGCTTCATAACCTACAAGGAAAGACCCAATATATTCATAGGCTTATTTCATAAATGAAAGATAAGCACCACCCATTTATACACATATTGAAGAAAATGGTCACATTTTAATGGGATAATGAGTGTTAATTAACATTTATGAAGCTCATAACATACTTGGCCAACCCACTAGTCTTGAGACTACCAACACTTGGACAACCTATTAGCTAGATATTATGTAGGCTATCAAAAGTACCTAGGTAATCATGGGATTAAATTCCCTTAATTTAATGGTGAAGCTCCCATATGTTTATGTCTATTTACTTCTAATTATTCACAACTCTCATTTATTCATAAATTATACAAATTATGTGCAAGTTATCTTATTTTTTGGGTATTACTTTAATCATAGAGTTCATAAACCATAAGAACATGATTTTTCAACACATAAGTAGCTTTTTCAGAGAATGTGTAAAGAAATTTTGGGAAATTAAGAGTAAAAAACTAGAGCATGTGAGAAGAGAGAAGTTGTACTTCATAATAAGCAATTTTACATATTTTATTGAATCTGTACAAGTAAATAAACATTCAAAAGATGATAATCCTTTCAACAAATGATGAAAAAAGACTAGAATTCATATTTAGATTTAAAGATAACAAAATTTTTATCATTTTAACCTTCAAAAATCCACCAAATGATCTCTTGAGATGCAAAGTTCCATATAAAACTTCTTTCTCATTCACTTTGAACCAATTTCATTAAAAAAAACTCATAAATCTAAACACAAAGTTTTAGATTGCTTCTAATCTCTTGCTTTAGTTACAATTTCTATCCAAAAATTACCATCATTAGGCATGTAGAAATTCTCTTATATTTATATAATTTCAAAATTCAAAATAAAATAGGAGACAACTTCTTCAATTCCCATGTGTTACATCATAAACTCAAAACCATTGAGAGGCATCTTCCTAGAATTTCTTCTATGTAGCATGTAATGACTGATGAAATCTAGC
The DNA here is from genome assembly GCA_037957365.1 of Torreya grandis. Lineage (NCBI taxonomy): Eukaryota > Viridiplantae > Streptophyta > Pinopsida > Cupressales > Taxaceae > Torreya > Torreya grandis. The sequence goes on from JARHVA010010099.1 coordinate 130,106, forward strand.
ACTTGTCAATCTCCTTGTTTGGTTCAAATACAAACTACATTCTAATTCATGGACTTCTGATTTGCACTTCTCCCTATACTTGATGTGTTGATACATCATGAACTGGACTGCTACTTCATCTATCTTGGCAATTGATTGCCTTTCCATTTCCTATCTTAGTAACTCCATTTTCCAACTCCTTACAATAACCTTTCACCTTCTTGATATCAATTTCTATCAAAATCTGAGAAACTCATTGGAAGTAACAAGGTATCCCAATCCTAGGAGGTTCTTGGTATTTCTCAAGTCTTAAGCATTCAAGAATTTGGGTAAGCAATGTTGCTTCAGAACCCTAGGTAAGTAATATTGCTTCAAAACTCTAGATATACTTTATTTATCTTTTGATGAGAAGTAAAGTTGTTTGGTAATTCTGGTTTGAAATAGATAGTGTAACTTAGACTTGCAGGACTACTTTTCTTCTTGTTTAATAAGTTAAGTAGCTTGGAGAACCCAAGTTGTATTGAAAATGAACCCAAGAACTAAAGTTTTTTGATCTTCTAGGAAAGATGAATAAATGGGTTTTTCATTGATAGCCTTTGGTATATGTTTTCAACCTTCTAGAGTAATTTTAAAGTAATTGGGAAGAGAAAGTAATCAAAACAAAATCTACTAAATAATAAGACTCTATTTATGGGATTGGTTTAACAAGGACAACTAACTCACACAAGACAAAATGCAAAATTTTAAATAAGGGTAACCCAAAATTTCTAAATGTGAAATTTTTGGGACACCAATTGGATCTATCTAGGAAAATCTTTGTTTCTATCAGGAAGAAAGAAATAAGGATGAGATCCTAGTATCTCTAGTTTTGAATCTTGTCTATTGGGTATAGAGTCTTTGCAAAAACTCAATCACAAAAAAATACAAACAAATTAGTAAATATAAAATCAAAAATAATTAAAAAAAATAAAGACTAAAAATTATTTATATACATATAGATGTTACCTTGATGCTCAATTCTTGTAGAGCTTCAAGTGTTGCCCATTGAGAGGTAGTAACAATTCACCCTTGCCTCTGTCATAAATTAACCTACCTCTTTGCTTACAATGTTTGCTTGCACAATCATTATTCTCTTAATGTGCACTCATCTTGAAAATTTCTCTCTGTCATATGGGTTATAGATTCCCCAACTTACTACTACTAAACCTACACTTTTGCCTTCTTTTGACAAGACTTTCATGCTTAATACAAAGACAAATGTAACTGCTTGATTATCTACTTCAATCTATTGCCCTAATGTCACGAATACTTCATCTTTAAGCTATTTATTTTCTATCATGTGACCATCAAATAATGAAACTTGATATTCCTCTTTTTATTCCATCTTTTCACCTTACAATGCGTATTCAAGTGCTACCACTTCTACCTCTAATTACTCACTGCTTTTATATACAAACTTGTAATCAAATTCCATAACTTTTCCCATCAACTATATTTAATTTTGTAGGCCTTCTATGAGTCTTCCAAACTGACATCTTTCTTTTTTATCATTCCCATCACTCAGTTGGTTGTAACCATCTTCTTTCTCTTCATTCACATGCATTTCTTCCATCTCAAAGTGTTTTTTATCTTCTTCTACTTGCTTACTTAGCTATTCACTCAACTCATATCTTATCATTTCTCTCTTGAGTTGATTAAAAAGTAACTTATTTTTTATTCTTTCATATCTCATGGCTTCTAACATTTGAATCTTAATTTTCTTGATGTGGTAAACAATATCAAAATAAGGGATGGACATAGACAAAATAGGATTAGCTTTGGAAGTATGAGTGACTGGTTTATGAGGCTGATAAGAAGATGCTACATACTTATATTTTGGGGCAAGAGAAGTGATGAAAGGAATACCTATTTTGAGGATACTAACATCTAACCTGGGGTCTAAATTCTTTTTTCCTTGTTCTTTGGAAGATATTTTGCTAGTTTGATGAGTTTGTGATTTGTAAATACTACAAAAAATGGCTATGATCATCCTAAAGAATTTATTCATAGTAATTTTATGATTCATATTCTAGGTATCAGTTATTATAGTCACCAGTAGGATCTAAAAAATCATCCTCTTCAACAAGACTTTGATCAATATCATCAGGCATCTGATCTTCTTCATTCATCTCAACATGATTCTTAGGAGCATCTTTAATTGCTAGTCTTTGTGTAAGGCCAATAATATGATTCCAATTTTCATTGTTGAAATTACCTGTAAGTGCATTCTTGGTAGGTGTATCATAAGTACATTGGGCAATTTGCCTCTTGACTTGGAGCAAGTAATTATCCAACTTATGCAATAGGGGATCAATAGTTTGTGATGTTCTTGAAGCAGAAGAATGACCCTTAGAAGTTGTTTTCTTTATTATTTTAGCCATAATAAAGTCATTCTCAACCTCTAAAGTAATATTTTGAATGGATACTAAATTAGTAGGACATGTTATATGTAGTTGATAACTGACTTCTAGTAACTGTGCATTGAGAAAAAACACTTTTGATTATCTCTAGTGGGTAGAGCAGCTTGAAGGATTTTACAAAGTAATATATTAAACTTGGAAATGAAATCTTGCATATGTTCATGTGATTCTTTTTTGAGCTAAGTGAGTTGGGTGAGAAATATATGAGAATCTTTAGTAGCTTTGAATCTCTTTTCAAACTATTCATGCATAGTGTCCCAACTAACTATAGTACCAAGAGCCAAATGGTAAAAGCATTCTATAGCTAAGTTATACAACATCTCAATGAAGAGTTTAACTGAGATATCTTCAAGATCAAACCCAATTACTCTATAGGCTACAAATAAAGTAGCCAAGTGCTGATCTAGACGTTTCCATCACCTGTGAACTTTGGAAAATTGACCCCTTTGTCAAATAATGGAGAGGATTCAAATTCAAAGGGCCAATCTCTACCCCCAAGGAATAGGAAGTTGTAGCACCATTCTTATAAGAATAAGGAACTAAGGGTTTACAAGTTGAATTATTCCTAAATAATTATGTTGAAGTTGATTTTAAGAAGTTTGTGCTTGTCTTATAGGTGAGAGATTGACTCTTCTTATTCTGGCTTGGATGGGAAAGTTGAAGTTAAAACATTCTTGCAATTAAAATAAGTCATTTGGTTGACCTTAAACTCTCCTTGCTCTGGTGAAAGGTCTATTTTCTAGTTTGAGAAAAAAAATCTTCTGAAGATTACTTAAGAATTTTTTTTTATAATCAAAGACTTATGTGATGGTTCCTTGACATGTAGAGAGCTTAAAATAGACAAGGTGTGAAACAAAATGTGGCTTTTGAACATGAAGTAATTTAATACAAAATAATGCATCTCTTTTTATCAAGTTAAGTTAACTTTAGAACAAGGAATTTTAAATAGACAAGCATGCCATTACTCTACATGCAGTGTTTTGGATAGTGGTTTGGAAAATTTGGGATTTTTTGGAGAACTGAACATCAATATGTACCTATCTCGACTTGTGTGGGTAAGCTAATTTTAGTTTTGGGAGTTAAATTCATAGTTTCCCAGTGGAGTCACCAAAAACTATTGGCTAGATATTTTGTAGGCTATCAAAAGTATGTAGGTAATCATGAGATTAAATCCCCTTAATTTAATGGTGAAGCTCCTATATGTTTATGTCTATTTACTTCTAATTATTCATAACTCTTAGTTATTCACAGATTATACAAATTATGTGCAAGTTATCTTATTTTTGGGGTATTACTTTAATCATAGAGTTTGTAAACCATAATAAGGTGATTTTATAGCAAGTAAGTAGTTATTTTAGAGAATGTGTTAAGACATTTTGGGAAATTAAGAGTGGAAAACTAGAACATGTGAGAAGAGAGAAGTTTTACTTTACAATAAGCAATTTTATAGATCTTATTGAATCCATATAAGTAAATAAACATTAAAAAGATGATAATACTTTTAGAAAATGACAAAGAAAGACTAGAATTCACATTCAAATTTAAATATAACACAAAGTTTACCATTTTAACCTTTAAAAATACACCAAATGATCTCTTGAAATGCAAAGTTCCAAAAAAACAACTTATTTCTCATTTAGTTTGAACCAATTTCATACAAAATAAAAGCTCAAAAATCTAAACATAAATTTTTAGATTGTTTAACTCTCTTGATTCAGTTACAATTTGTATCAAAAAATTACCATCATCAAGCATGCAAGCCTTCACTTACATTTATATAATTTTAGGGGTCAAAATCAAATAGGAGACAACTCCTTCAATTCCCATGTGCCACACTATAAACTCAAAACCATTGAGAGGCATCTTCCTAGAATTTCTCCTATGTGGCATGTAATGGATGATGACATTTATAACTTATTGGTCTCCTTGTTTGGATCAAATACAAACTCCATTCCAATTTATGGACTTCTAATCTTCACTTCTCCCTATACTTGATGTGTTGAGATATCATGAACTAGACTGCTACTTCATCTATTTTGGCAACTAATTGCCTTTCCATTTCATATCTCAATAGCTCCATTTTCCAACTCCTTACAATAACCTTTCACCTTCCTGATATCAAGTTCTAACAAACTCTAAGAAACTCATTGGAAGTAACAAGGTATCATAATCCTAGGAGGTTTTAGGTATTTCTCAAGTCTTAAGCATTCAAGAATTTGGGTAAGCAATGTTGCTTCAAAACTCTAGATAAGGAATGTCGCTTCAGAACTCTGGATCTACTTTACTTATCTTTTGATGAGAATTAAAGTTGTTTGGTAATTTTTATTTAAACTAGATAGTGTAACTCGGACTTGCAAGAATACTTTTCTTCTTGTTTAATAAGTTAAGTAACTTGGAGAACTTGAGTTGTATTGGAAATGAACCCAAGCACTTAGATTTTTTATCTTCTGGGAAAAATGAGTATATGGGTTTTTTAGTGATGACCTTTGGTAGATGTTTTTAACCTTGTGGATAAATTTTGAAGCAATTGGGATGAGAAATCAATAAAAACTAAAACTAATAAAGACTAAAACTTTATTTAGGGGATTGGTTTAATAAGGATATCTGACTCACATAAGACAAAGTGTAAAATTTTAGATAGGGGTAACCCAAAAAATTTAAATGTGAAATTTTGGGGACACCACAACCATTGATCCTTTATATTTCATCAACAAAACATGTAATGGGGGAACTATTGGTCTAGCATGATGATTAAGGAAAGGAACATGCATTTTACTATTTGAGCTACACACTTGTGGCTTATGAGCATAATTATATGCCTATTGAGAAGACATGTTTAGTAATAGTATTTATTTTCTAAAATTTGTGACACTATATGATGAATAGCAAAACTACTATTATTGCTAAAGTGGACCCCCTCAATATTTATTATCTAAAGCAAATCTCACAAGCATCATGTCCAAGTGGGTCATGCTCTTAAGTGAATTTGATGTTGAGTACCAGAATAAAATATCCATTAAGGGACAAGTCAATGTAGATCAACTTATGAAAGCCCCTATTATAGACATTCAACCACTTAGGTTTGATTTTCTAGATGATTCTATTATGATAATAGAATAAGTAATGCATGAACCTGAGTAATGGAAATTATATTTTGATGGCTCCTTTACATCCCATGGGTTTGGGGCTAGTATTTTATTGATTACACCACAAAGGGATATGATTCCCAAGGCATTTCATATTTTCATTGTACCAATAATATGGTTGAATATGAAGCCCTTATTATAGGACTTCATCTTGCAGTGCAGTGGGATATATAACACTTAATGGTATATGGGGATTCCCAATTAATTATAAATAAACCTATATATCAGTATCAAACTAGAGATGACAATATTTTACCCTACAAACATATTATGGATAATCTCAAGACTCACTTCAAATCCTTATAATTTAAACATATACCATGGGCCAATAATAGATCTACCATTTCAATGGGAATAATTGGGTCCATGGTACAAATTTTTATCAATGATAAAGAGTATCAATTTCTCATTGAAAATATTCTATAGCCTACTCATGTACTACCATATTTATAGAGGGTATTCACCATTACTGATCCCAATCCCCTACCTAACCTACCTTAGTTTTAAGACATTTATAATTATTTTCATGACCAATGTTTTCCATCTAACCTTTCCAATAATTTTTAGAAACTTTTTCTTCATCACATAACTCATTATACCTTCCTTGGAAACATGCTTTATCATAAAGGCTATGATGGAACACTACTTCATTATTTTATCTTTGGGAGAATCCAAGTTATCACTTTAGAAACTTTATGAAGGAATGCGTGGGGCCTATCCCAATGGTGTATTCTTAGCAAAAATATCCTGAAAATAGGTTACTATTTACCCAAGATAGAAATAGATGCTTGTAATTATGTTAGGAAGTGTGTTGCTTTCCAACAACATGGTAATTTGATACATGCACCTTCCTTGCCACTACAACTGATTACTATATCATGGTTGTTCTCTATGTGGGGCTCAATCTCATTAATAAAATCAACCTAACATCTTCTAATGGCCATAAGCATATTCTCACTACTACTAGTTATTTAACTGAGTAGATTGAGGCCATTCCTCTAACTTATGTCACTAAGAATCATATTGCCAAATTTATACATTACCATATCATCTATTGATATGGTATTCTAGTCCGTATTATCTTTGATAATGGTGAATCATTTGAAATCCAAGATGTTAAGGTTCTTTGTGTAAAATTCAAAATCAATCACAAAAAATCCACACCATATAACCCATAAAGCAATAGTCAAGATGAGCTGTTGAACAAAACTAATATTGTAATCCTATAGAAGATTGTCAATGATGTTAGCCATAATTGACACTTGTAAATTTTTCTTGCCCTTTGGGCTTATCACACTAGTCATCAAATCCCCATAGGATCCACTCCATACTCCCTTATTTATGGCACAAAAGCTATTATCTTGATTGAGATCAAGCTACCTTCACTACAAGTATCCTTTGAGAATATCAAAGATGATGAATATTATAGATTTTTAGGTTACAATAGCTAGAACTCCTTGATGACAAGTATTTAGTTGCCCTAGACAACTTGAAAGCCTATCATAAAAGATTTTGTATAAGATATAACAAGAACATTATCCATATGGTGTTTTAAATTGGTGATTTGATCTCAAAATAGAATCAAAAGTACACTAATGTTGAAATTTAACCAAATTGGTTGGGCCCATATGTCATCACAACAAACTATGGATTAGGGGCATACCGACTAGCTACTCCAGATGGAGAAGAAATCTTGGAGCCCATGAATATTGTACATCGCAAGAGGTTCTATGCTTGACATCCTTTTGAACCATTGTATATAAGATCCCTTACTTAAGGGAAACTTGTGCTGAATTCATTTTATCCCACTATTATATCTTGGACCTTCCTATCTTTGACCATTTTAATTTTGACTCGACCTACCCTCGACCATTATAAAGTGAACCACATTATTTTACTACTCTAGATTGTTGTAACCCTAGACCATTGGCACTTTAGATCATTTATATTTCAATGGACTCATTTTTATCCCATTCTAGACCATTGTAACCTTGGACCATTCTACTTCGAATAATATTTTTTTCATACCCTAACCATTGTAACCTAGACAGTTTTATCCCTTACCCAATTATGATTTTGATTATGACTTATAGGCATTATGACACACTTAGCAACAATTCTACAAATAAATTTATCTTGACCAGTATTTTACAACTTCCACTTATAGACAAGTGAACATGGATGCATCAACACATGGTTTTTTCCTATTGGATGGTTCTTCATATTTATCCAACACTACATGTTATTCTATTATTATTTTGATGTTGTTTGGTGGGAATTATTTCCTTAATAGGATCACATGTACCATTATAGAAATTTTAGTTGTTTTACTTACCTGTGTACATCCAACTTCTTAGATAGGTACTTATTTCTATGTCATTGTCTATATTCATGTAGGCCATTATAGTTGATTTTATCTATTATTAGAACTTCTACTCTTGGACATACATCTCTTTGATTAGTTGGTTCCATGTGTCATTGTTTATATCTTTAATCCCTATTGTAGTCAATTTGGATATTGTTTGAGCTCTTATCTATAGAAGTGCATCTCTTCAAGTAAGTAGTTCCCTAGGCCTTTAGTTAATATGTCATTTCTATTGTTTATTATAAAAACACATAACACATTAAAAATCAATATAAAAACACAAATGAAAAAACATTGCATTACACTTTTATCTATTCTGATCCAATGCTCCCATCATTTTGTGATCAATCAACTGAACTCTCACCAATTTACAAGCCCATTTCTTTTTTCCTCTACAATACAATCATGTTTTCTTATCATCAATCTTTTTATATCCCATTTCCTAGGAGAACTACATTTGGCATGAAGTTCATGTTGGATATAACATCCATGGAACTATGTAGGCAATGTCCATTTCCCTCATGCATCTAGAGTTAGCTCAACCATCCCTTCCTTTTCATCTTTTTCCCCCATTTTGTTTTATTTTGTCTTGTTGTTTCCCTATCACTTGGGGGAAAATTTGTCATCATTGTTCTTGTCTCATTGTTCTAAGTATCATCGCTTCTTAGATTAGGGGTCACTCTATCATAGAGAATAATTCCCCTATTACATGTACATGAATAATTTTTTTGTTTCCCCTAACATTATGATTAACCATTGTTTATGTGTGTTTTTTTATTTTTACTATTGTTTTGTTTTGCATTGTAATCTCTTCATTTATTTTTGTTGGTGTTTTATTGTTTATTCATTTGTTTTTACATAGTTTGTGTTGCACCTTTATTTTGTTTATTAGTGTTTTATTTTATTTTCATTATCATTTTGTTGAGTTTTTCTTTTATTATTCATTTGTTTATATTTATTTATTTTGTTCTTTTATATTTGAATGAATTCTATAAACATTTTTTAGTCTAGTTTTCATCTAGGCTTAATTTGTTGAGTGTCATATATACATATTTATCTGAAAACATTTTTTATATATATCACAAGAGTATTTATACACCTCATAAGTACACAAAAAGGTATAATTAGTACAATTAGATCTCATCTTGCTTGTCCTTGGGAGGACTCTAATGAATATCTTGACATATCCTAGATATAGTAGCTGCTGGTGGACATGGTGGTGGAAGGCCCATGACAACTCACTATGTATTTGGCTATGTCACCAAATACTCTGACTCTATTTTGTGTTTTAACATGGTATTCCAATTAGTTTTCTACGACCTCCTATACTCCCTATAGGATGACACTCTCTACTCTAAAAAAACTATCACCTTGTATGCTTGCCTCCAATAGGATATCCCATCCTTTGTAATTAGGACATCATCCTTAGTGTGTAAGGCATTATCCTTGGCCATAATCACATTGGCTAAGGCTCTCATTAACCCTACTCCTATATCTATCATGATGCTCCATGCATCATTTCTCTCTTGAGTCATATTCTACATCTCCATCTAAGCAAAGTACCTCTCATTAACCACTATCACATACTCTATGTCTCACAAGGCTAATCAAGCCTAAACCCCTACTAACTATGCCATCTAACCCCTGAGACATAAAATAACTACATTTATGGCTATGCTCAAACCTTGTAGCCTCATGGTCTCTCCCTATATAGTAGCCAAATGCACTTGTAACCCAGGCATAGTGCTCTATAAACCTGATATCTCCATAAGGCATGTAGATATATCCCTCTAGATCCTATCAATCAATGGTTGGTCCTCTGCTGACCTATTTATACATGAGAGCCCTTCCTTTCTTAATCTTTTCCTTATCCCTATACCTATCTTGAAGGGCCCTACCTCTCTAGAACTTATCTTTGTATCTAGGGTATCCCCTGTATCCACATCCTAGCCATCTAGCTCAATCATCTCCATGTCCTCTACTAGATAATGCTACCTCTAAGGCTATACAACCTATAGTATAATGAAAAATGGGATGGCTATCTATACTAGCACTTGAACTTACTACTATTCTAAGGCCTATCCTTGATCCCTCCTCATCCTAACCCATCCTTGTCTCAAAATTGGCTATTGAGGCAATGGCCTAGTCAATTGAATGGGTTGTACTCCCAACCACCATATGACATAGGCATATATCACCCCTACATATTGTAATTCATAGATGAAATTCCACAACACATGTACCACCTTGTCATAATAAATCATTACCTCTACCCTGGGCACTAATGGCCCCCACTCCCTGATCTCCCTAACCACATGAGCGAAGTCATGTGGACCCTCAAGAATGTCTTACTACATCCCAAATTGATGATGTATGTGATCTATCATGTATATCTCCATAATATAAGCATGTTTCCCTATGATATAGCATGGTGTGATCATATAGTAAATCATAAATAGATCTTCCACCCATGTGAATTATGTCCTTATGTAGGGATGCTAAATGAAGTCTATGTCCTCCATTTCATCAATATCCTACCCATAATAGGGTAGGTCCCCCAATTATCCTTTCATCCTTGGTATTATCAAGTACCATTCCAAATATACATGATACTCTAGTCCCCTATAATACCTTGGTCCCACTAGACATGCTATAGTGATGTGCTCCTAGGTTCGTACCTACAATAGTGTGTTATTCCCTATGATGCATCCTCCCCTATACATGATCATGTTTAGATCCCTATATAACTGAACCAAAATCACATGTCCCCAAGTGAACTACATCATATGATCAAACATATGATATACCACACTGATCAAACCCAAAGGAAAGTACCACTCACACTTGTAAACTAGTAGAAGGCTAGTGATAAGAACTATCAAAACCACTACCTTGAGGGGACTATCCCCTATTTTGTTACACCCTCTAGGGGCCAAGCTAAGTCTTCTAGTTCATCCACATATATTCACTCATCCACAATATCCTACCCCACTACCCTAAGTAGGTCATCCAACACATTTTATCTCCCTGCCCTCATCCATGTAATCCTAGGTCATTACATGGGTATTTGCAAAATATAATGCACATCCTCTAGTGTCAATATCACCTCCACCATTGGTAGATGAAAGGTGTGTTAGGTTGTGGAGCTAAAAGCTTCACCTCTTTGTAGATGGAAACAGATGGTTGTTGAAGAACCAGAAGCACCGGTGTTGGAAGCATGACCGACGTCGATCATGACCAGTGCAGAAGGCCACCGGCGACGGCAGGGAGTTGGCCAATGTCGGCAAAACCAGGCAAGTAAGGACCGGTGTTGGTCACCTATGTGTTCCAGAACTATTTGTTGCACAAACAGTTAGTTTAGTGAATGGAGTGTTTGCATGTAAAGTCTATTTTGAGCCTTGAGTTGCGTGGATAATTATAGTAAACTAAGAGTCTAAGTTATTGTTCAAGTCTGGGATCTATTTATAGACCCATTGGCAAGTATTGTAAAATTGTAGCTAGAGAGTAAGAGAGAAATTAAGCTCCTTCTGAGAGAGGAGAGCAATGGTGTGTTCCTCCTAGTGCCACAGTACCAAGAGTGGGTACTGGTTTGGAAAATCAAAAGGGTTCTTCATATTTGTATGATCTTAGTCAACAGGTAGGCATGGCTTCTTTTGGAGATCTACAATGGTGAGTAAGGTCTAGTGATTTGCAGGTAGCAGTAGAGAGCAGGAGATCTACTTGAAGTACGGTTATGTACTTGATTTATTGGCAGTGTGTTACTGACTGGTTGGAGAGGTGAACATCAATTCTGTATTGGAGTTGATTGTTGGGATTGAGAGAGAGAGGGAAGAAGGTCTTGAGGTGTGGTAAGCCTTTGAGGTGGAAGAAGAAGTGGCATCTTCTTTATTGTATATTCTTCTGTGTGATTATTAATACAATTGTGTATTGTCTCTCATATTCCTATGTTATTTCATATTTCTAGTTACTTATTGATTCTGGTTAAATTTCGTGTTTAGTTGCTAATTCAAGAAGTAATCATATGTGCTCTATTGGTGGAGCAAGATCCTGACAAGTGGTATCAGAGCATGTTTATTATTCTAGGTTCTTGACAAGTGGTATCAGAGCCTTGGTTGTAGGTTCAAGAGTTGATACCATCAATTGGTATCAGAGCTTTTAGTTGGGTTGACTAACAAGTGGTTCAGATTTGGTAGTGTTTTTTTATTATAGGTCACTCACAAGGGTTTCAGATTGAGTGGGAGTATAGCAATGGTAGAAGAAGGTAAGCTACGAATGGAGAAACTGAATAGCACGAATGGTCTGATTGATGGAAAGAAAGAGCAGGTAAAAGGAGATTGTTGGTTGGTAGAAGATTAGCATGTAGAAGCAGATGTTGCAGGGGTCATTGCACAGGTTGCTCTGGATAAAGTAGAATCTTTGTTTAAAGATTCTTTTGCCTCTTTCCATGCAGCTCGTAATAGAGCATCTCTTCATGGGTATGTCTTTGGAGACTTTGGAGAGATTTATTTAGGGGTTGGAGAGCCTTGTCAGATTATTGACAAAGGAGAAGTGAAGCTGAAATTACAGGTGGATAACACACAGGTGTTAAAGGAGGTTATGCAGGTACCAGTCTTGGAGATGAGTCTAATTTCTTCAAGAAATTTGGGTGATGAGAGATGCACTATAACTCTCACAGTGGATACACTTGAATTAGATGGTGGTAAGAAATTAGGTATCCTTTATCTATCTACTTATATTATTGATTCACCTTTTGTTACAGAGATGTGGCTTTGTAGGCCTGGTCACATATGTAGGAGGGGAATGCAGGTTCTTAAGCGGAAGACAGATGTTTTTGACAAGCTAAAGAACTAGAAAGCCTTGGTGTTCATGGAGGAGATGGCAGACAGAGATCAACAGAGTGGACTGAATTATTCTGAGCAGAGCAGGGTTGATTTGAATAGGGTTTTGACCCATGGAGAGCTCATGGGTAAAAAGTTATCACTCATAGGTGAACATAGGTACCGGCATCGGTCAGACAATAACTGATGTCAGCAACAGGAAGATTGATGTTGATCATGAAGGAACCAACGTTGGCAGAAGGGATACCGGTGTCGGCAAGGAAATCGACGTCGGCAGTCAAGGTTAGTGCAAGGAACTGACATCGATCGGGAGCAGACTGGGAGATGGCTGAGATCGGTCACTGGAATGGATGGTGGGCAGACAACAAGCTGTCAACAGGTCTCAAATGCTCATATCGAGGTCAAAAAGGGTAAGTGAACCTCATATTCATTGTTCACCTTCTTTATATTGCTTACTGATGGTCAAGAACTAGGAAGATGGAAGAAGCAATGTAGGTAGAATCCAGAAATAGTGGGAGCTTGGCATGGATGAGGAGTGTGAGTCCTTGGAGAAGAACCAAATAGGTATTTGTTGGTAGAGTTGTCAGCTAGAAGTAAGCACTGAGAGACGGAATGGATTCCCAAGTTAAAGAAGAGAGTGGATGGATACGTGAGACGGAAGGCCAAGGCATATGGTCTTGAGGAAGCTACAGGACAGTGGTATAGGTTTTGACAGGTGGATGACTAAGCATGGCTTTAGTCAATGTCAGTGTAACTACTATAGTTTTGTCTTACCAGGTGGATAATGAGTCACGACATTATCCAGTTACTGTATGTGGGTAATTTGCTAGCAGGTTTTATACATATAGGGATTTGTTGAGCTAAGGGTAAGGTTAGTTCAGAGGTGTGTCATGAAGAATTTGGAGCAGCGAAATTCTTTGGCATAAGAGACATGGAGACTTTGTCTCAAGTGGGAGCTGATGTGAAGACGGTGTTGGTGGGGTTCATGATGCAAGATGCAGAATCAGAAAGCACACCAAGGGATGGACAGTTCAAGTAGAGCTTAGATCAAGTGTTCGAAATCACATGAGGTCTAGTGTAGACCTGAGTTTTCCCAAGCAATGGGAGTTGTCAAAAAGTCTGGAGCCAATTCAGGAAAGAAGTACTGGAGGGCAGTTCAGTGGATTCTTAGAGGGACCAGTAGCAGGTGCACATGCTATGCAGGGTCAAGTTCTTTTCTACAGGGGTTCATAGATGTGAATGTGGCAAGAGATTTGGATGACAAGTTTTTCACTATAGGTTTTGTGGTGGTTGGTCTTCAAGAGTGATCTTGAAGAGGGATATAGAGCCAAGGGAACAAACTAGACAAAGTACAGGTACAGGTATAGGTTACAACTGTTTATCTCCAAGTGGGAGATTGATAGGTTGTGGAGCTAAAAGCTTTAACTCTTTGTAGATAGAAATAGATGGTTTCTGAAGAACCAGAAGCACTAGCATCGAAAGCATGACTGACGTCGGTCATGACTAGTGTAGAAGGCCACCGGCGACGGCAGGGAGTCGGCCAATGTCAGCAGAACCAGGCAAGTAGGGACCGACGTCAGTCACCTGTGTGTTCCAGAACTGTTCATTGCACAAATAGTTAGTTCAGTGAACGGAGTGTTTGCATGTAAAGGCTATTTCAAGCCTTGAGCTATGTGGATAATTATAGTAAACTAAGAGTCTAAGTTATTGTTCAAGTCTGGGATCTATTTATAGACCCATTGGCATGTATTGTAAAATTGTAGCTAGAGAGTAAGAGAGCAATTAAGCTCCTTCTAAGAGAGGAGAGCAATGGTGTGTTCCTCTTAGTGCCATAGTATCAAGAGTGGGTACTAGTTTGGAGAATCAGAAGGGTTCTTCGTATTTGTATGATTTTAGTCAGCAGGTAGGCATGGCTTCTTTTGGAGATCTACAATGGTGAGTAAGGTCTAGTGATTTGTAGGTAGTAGTAGAGAGCAGGAGATCTACTTAGAGTACGGTGGTGTACTTGACATACTGGCAACGTGCTACTGATTGGTTGGAGAGGTGAACATCAATTCTATATTGGAGTTGATTGTTGGGACCGAGAGAGAGAGGGAAGAAGGTCTTGAGGTGTGGCGAGCCTTTGAGGTGGAAGAAGAAGTGGCATCTTCTTTATTGTATATTCTTTTGTGTGATTATTAATACAATTGTGTATTATCTCTCATATTCCTGTGTTATTTCATATTTATAGTTACTTATTGATTCTGGTTAAATTCCGTGTTTAGTTGCTAATACAAGAAGTAATCATATGTGCTCTATTGGTGGAGCAAGATCCTGACAAGTGGTATCAGAGCATGTTTATTGTTCTAGGTTCCTGACAAGGTGGAAGTATTAGAGTTACATATCTCCACTATAACTAAGAAATATTCTCTTTCTACATGAATTAGTGGCAAGCATGCCAGATGAAATAAGTCCACTCCAACCAAAACACCCATGAGCTCATCTATCATGAGCCCCTATCACTGAAGAACTTAGGAGTGTCACTCTCATGATGTGATAGATGTTACTTACTCCTATAAATAAAAAGGTGAGGATCATATCAATTATCTTTCTAAATCATATTCTTTTAATTTTGAGGCCTAGGCTAAAACTCTATGTGCCTTTGCCTCTCTTCTTCTAATTTTGGGCCTAGTTTAAACCCCTATGGGCCCCATTTTACTTATTTCTGGTGTTCTTACTATTATTTTTGTTGTTCCACCATTTAGCAAGATGTTATTTCCATTTAGTAGGACATTAACACTATTTCAAAGGTTGATTTTGCTATTTTACATGACCTCATCAATTTGTAGGTCATTCCTACCATTTGGTAGGGTGATCCCACCAATTTGGGTGAACTTGCCATTTGATAGGGAAAAAATCACCCAAAAATGTGAGATCTCCATTGTCTTGGTGATCTCACCATTTTGACACATGAACCCACCAAAATATCAATGAGATCACTGATCTCCTAGCATTTCCATCATTTTTGTGGGTGAACTCATCATTTTCCAAATTGAAAAAATGATGGGATCACCCCAACTACCCCACCCTACATGAATAAATACATTAAATGACAAATTCACAAACCTAAATTTATACCTACTGATGCTATGCTCCTAGGTGGTCATTGGTACACTTGAACATGCTCCCCAAGATTTTGGTTTAGGATATTCATCATCTTACTTAGCTTACTCATGCATAAATATTAGAGCTCCACATTTACTATAGCTAGTGTGCAAAATTACTTATTTTTACCCTCAGGGGTCAAAATATAGTAATTTTTTCAAAATTTTCACCCCCTATGCCTATAGTTGCTCTATTTATCTTCTTTGGGATACTATTTTAGCTCTACTAATCTATTTTTCCTTCCACTTTCTTCTAATTGATCAATTTTTAGTCAATTTTGATGAAATTAATGAGACTATAATTTCTTTTGATCATGGGCCCATCTGTCAGATATTTTCAAATTTTGTGTTTTCCCCTTAAAGAGGCATCATGATCCACCCAAACAATGTTTGGGGCATTTTTTAAACTTATTTCTCCATAATTCATGTAAAATTTAAAAATAAAAAGTGCAAAAAAAATTATTTCTTCTTATTATAGTGACATTTTCATTCTTTGAAAAGATGTTGCTTCGATTAAATGTCTCACCACACCTTCTCAAATAGGGGGAACATGTATACATCCAATTCTTATCACTATTATGTTAAAATTATCAATCTAAGCAATATTCTATGATAATCCATAATCTGGGCCAAAATCACTAAAGCATGCTAAATGGCTTGATCTTGTCACATACAGGTGCCAATTTATGATAATGTATCCCTGAATGGGGAAATGAATTTTATGTGATTATTAACTTTTATCAAAACACTTTGAGTTAAATTATGACCACACAAAATGACACTCTAGACCACTGAAATCTTCTAATTTGATAACACACATTACGTGTATATGTGATTTCAAATCCATAATGCCTTAACTGGGGTATTGTTTTGTACATAACTGACACCTTTTTTGTAATTATACTTTATTCAAATTATGACTTTTTAAAATAACATTTCTAACCAGGTTGATTAAGAGTTGAATAGATTTTTAAAGAATTATAGAAATTTAAGAAAAGCCACTTAAGCAAATTAAATCAAATCAAGAGCCTAAGTGAAAAGTACATGGAAGTTATTAAAAATATATTAATTGGAAATTCATTCTTAAAATCTACATCATCCTATGACATCATTTATAGGGTGACATCCATAAGTCATTAATGGAACAAATATCAGGATTAAGCCTTCCCATACCTCATTAATGCCTCATTTCTCCAAATATTTATGACTTGTCCATCCAAAATTAAATCAATTCATGGCCACATATCTTGATATCAAGATGGATGGTCATGGTTGATCCTCCACAGTTTCATTAATCTATAAATATAGGGCTTCACCATTGATTAAGACATATTGAATTATGTAATGTTATATTGCAAAATTATCTTCACAAAGCTTCATCTATTTGCACAAATTAGTCAAACTCATGAGCCTAAGCCATTGGTGCATTAATAAATGATGAATAATCTTGTTACTAATAATTGACATAGACTTGAAGCACCAAATCTAGGTAAAAACATGCTTCTTGGCTGACTTGGAAGGAGGGACACTATTTGGAAGGTTTGGTAGTATTCCTTTTTAAAAATATCTTATAATTCATTTACAACACACACTAAGGGAGTGGGCTTGATGTTTTATTTTATATATGCTTTTTTATAAGATATTTTCTTGACTAATGCATGGACTAATGCATCTTTTAATCCTACTCTACAAGCCTATCCTAGAAAGTTTTTGTAGAAGGATGAGGATGCCTCAAGTAACGAAAGATTCCATTGATCCTTAGGAAGAGGAGATGATAAATGACAAGATACATAAGTTATATTATGTGCTAAAATAAATGTAGAGATACAAAAAATTTGAAACATGGAAACCAAAAGTTTCAGTCAAGTTAGACACCTCTAATAAAAAGGAGCCTAAGAAAAGGAGGTATGAATTAGTATAAGCTATTCCTAAGAGATTTAAATGTGTTGAGTTTGAAGAGGAAAACACCCCCTAATAAAATAATAGGTGTGATCAGTGATTCCTTCACCATCAATAGACTAATCCACACTCAAGGATGTGCAAACACCAACAACATATGAAGGAACAAGGGATGGTGGTAATGCATAAGATAAACATCAAGGTAAGGTGCAAGGTAGTGTTCAAGGGACAACTAGAGGAATATATTTTGAACACACAATAAATTTAGACAACTCTAAAAATGGAAGTCAAGACTAAATTAAATTTCTAGATAGAAATGAAAATAGTTCTGGGTGGACATATCTATCATGAGGCCAAAAGAGAAATTATTGGCAAAACTGATGAACCTAGGGTAGAGGAAGATATATGGGTATCTAATGTGTTATAGTTAATTTAAATTCCCCCTCATTTATAACTTGATAATTTTCCTTATTCTCATATATAATTGCTTCAGCCATGAAATTTAAAAGTACTTAGTAGGGGTCAACTTGTTTGCATTCATTAAATGATTATTTCTTATGCATATGATATGATGTAACATAATGTTTTGTTGATTGATTTATAACATTTATAACATCATTTAAAGTGAACCCACATTACATGGCATATTTGATCAATTTGTTGTAAAAATCATTTATATGCATAAAACATTGCTAATGATCTCTTCATAGCTATTGCATAATTATAATATCAGGGAATAATGTAGCTGTAATCCATTCTCATTTTATTATGAATATCATTCCATAAGTATTTCCTTGCTAATGGATATTAATACAATTTTTATATTGATTGCATGTTCTATCTTCGATAGTTTATAGTGTAAGTTACAGTTAGTATTTACATTGTGGTAATCTCATTGATGACTTTGACATTAACATTAGTTTTCAACTCTAAATTCAAATTAGGCTATTTATCTAAATCCATCTATAATATTCATTCCATGCACTTTGAGTGAAAACTTGTTTAATATACTTGATAATTTGCTATGAATTGGTTGTATAAATTTGAAGGTTATTTATAACTGTGATTACTACATGACATTGATACCTAGTTTATATAAACTATATTTTTAATACTTTGGCACAAATCACATATTAAATCAAAGCTTATTGGTCATTTAAATATATTATAGCTATGTTTTAATGGTCATGTGGTCATTTTTTAGGCCTTTGAGGCATATCATATCAAAGGCATTGAAATTAAAGGCAAAGATATAAGTAGATTTTCTATACATTGAAAATCCTAGCATTAATTATGTTGGTACACTAGATTTTCCTAATAGTATAAAAGAGTTAGTGGATAATATGGTATTTGATTCACTAAATTCATTTAATGGCTTTCCATGCATTGATTAACATTATTTGTTTAGTAGATTATCTAGAGTTTTCTATTGCATACCAACCTAGATGAATCATTAGATGAAACTACCTTAATGAGCATTGATAAACATGTCTACCACAAAAACTTTAGTTATTGTATTTTCCTCTCATTAAACTCAAGCTTCTCTAATAAAACTTATACTCTACAAAATTAGCTTTTGAGGCTAAACAAGGCGATTTGCTTGAACTCATTTGATTTAGGGTCATTTATATTTTTTGGCAGGTATGGAAACTCTTTTTGTGGAATGTAATTCATATTAGAATATGACATTGTTCTCCATTTTCATCTCTATTGCATGCACAATTTAGCATATTTAGTATCATGTGGTGAAAATTTAAATATTTGATACATGAAAAGTTCTTAATAATCCTTATTAATTATTAAAACATTATTGGTGATTTTAGAGATGGAAATGTGCTTTTGTTTTTATTATATGCATATAATATTATTAGCTTGTGCATAATAATGAAAGATAATAAATGGTAATACTATTGACTGAAGTCTGCATAAAGTTTATTTTATTTCAAATAAATTTCACATCTTATTTACATTTAGTCATGAAAAAATTTATGTTGATTGCATGTAGTCAATAATATATTTTAGTTTTTATGGATCTTGAACAAAGGCTTATCTCTATTTTATAAATGGTTGTAAATAGTTATTAGGTTTCCATGTTATTTTTTATGTACTATATAGTCTTTCTTGATAAAAGTGTTGGCAGAACTCATAAGTTCACTATT
Organism: Torreya grandis; assembly: GCA_037957365.1. NCBI lineage: Eukaryota > Viridiplantae > Streptophyta > Pinopsida > Cupressales > Taxaceae > Torreya > Torreya grandis. The sequence continues at coordinate 150,094 of JARHVA010010099.1, forward strand.
ACTATCTTATGTAATCTTGAATTTGTGCATATTACAGTAATGTAAGGCGTTTTCAATATTTGTTAAGTCATTTTTAAATCATGGCTATCTTTTATAGATGACTTGATGGGTTTGCACTGTCATTATCAAATGTTTGATAATCTTTCCTCTTTATCACAAATTGTTAAATAAAAATAATGAATTTATTATTGATAATCATGAGCTTCTTGAATCTTGTAAATTTGGTTTCATTCATGAAAATAACATTGTTTGGTTTTAAAGGTATTGCACATCTTTGTTTTTTCCTTTTACTTTTGGTTTGAAAATATATTTAAGAAAGGTCAGTAAATATTTTCAAAAAAAGAACTAAAGCTTGTCTTTAAAACCCTTATTTTTATCTTACACCTGAATTCAAATTTTCATAGTCTTTTGTTAGACTCACAATTTAAGACTTTTACATTTTCAAAGTGTGAATTCAAAACCCTCATTCTTGTTTCACCATTACATGTAAATTTTGAGTTTCGTTAAGACTCAAATACAAAATGCGTTGGTGATTATGTGAGATATTGCTTGCATTTTAAACATGAATAAATGTTTCCAAACCTTTTTAGTAAAATTGGTTATTGAATATTAGATAGAGGTAGTACTTGTGAATTTAAATGCTTTAAATTATTTCAAAGTCATGGTAGTTCATTATGGTATATATATAGGAAGGGTTTTTTCTGAGAAACTATTGCATGTTTGTTCTATGTTGTCCAAGTTTAGTGGGTATTTAAGTTGAACACTTGGTAGAAATTATTATGGAGTCTTCTCTTGGAATAAGATTTAAATTTGACCATGAATGACATACTTTATTCTAGAATAAAATTTCAATTTTGATCATAAATGAGATATTTTAAGTTTGATAAATTGAATAGTCTTGTTAGGGTTTGAGATCAATGTTTTTTTTCCTCTTGAATACTTGGAATACTTATATTAATTTAGAAATATACATTAGAATGATTGTATTGATATTTGAACATAAATTTGAGGCATTTGAATCAGTTTGACTTTGAGAATATGCAAAGTAAATTAATAAGGAAGATATAAGGTTAACAAAGTTATTGGTAGTTTCATCTTTAATAAAGTATGTAGTATTTATTTTATTAAAATGATTTATATGGGTAATTTTGATTGCATGTGTCATTTGGAAAGAAAAAAATAGAAAAAGAGTTCTTATATGAGTTTATTTCAAATTAAGAAACCATGTCAAGTTGGAGTGTGAATTCATAGAATTCTGGCATAAATGTTTGGGGTAGAGGTAGTACATAACCAATTAATAATACTCCTTCAAAGAGTAGTCACCATGAGATACCTTTCTATGGTCATAGGGATGTCAATACTTTATATATATCCTTTCATTATGGAACCCATGTATCTATCCATTTTGATGTGAATAACCCAAAATCTTAAAATCTATTATATAATATCCCATATTCCTCCTTCAATGTCCATGGTAATGTCTTCCATAGAGTCTAAGATGAGCCACCTAGAGATCTTGTCCTTCTGGATGAGGTATGCCAAGTGAACCCTCTTAATGTATGCACACAACTCTTGATTATTTACCTAATGAAAATAATTATTTTGATCATGTTGAATTATTTCTTGAGATTAATCCTAACCTCACCAATCCAAATCCCACTCTTACAATTATTCCTAGACTTTATGCACCTATTATTGATAGACCTTATTCTTCAAGTAACAAACATGTTGACATCCTATGACCTAGCTTATCATGACATGTATTCTTAAGAAGTTTAAGATTGAAATTGTAGATGTTTATGGATGTATAGATTTAGTTTAACTACATGTTTTACCACTAGAGTACACAAAATACTAGATAGATAAGGGAGCCCCACTTATTGATTTCATTTTTTGCAGTTATTCTGATTAAGTTAAATTGTATGATGATTTGATTATGTTCGATTTAGGTGTTTAACATTTTTTGAGATACCTTTATATGATTTAATTCATTGATACTTTCAATTTTTTCATTACTTTGACATTTAATTTTGTCACATATACTCATTTTTTATAGTATGCTCAATATTGATGATAGATATAAGTATATTTCTATGATTTCAATATTGATGTTTTAACATTTTTTATCACATGGTTTTCATTTATATAATGTTATGTTATTTATGGATTATGATGTTATGAAAATTATAATCATTATACATGGAACTTATTTAACATTTGGTTTATATTTACATGAAATTAATTTGTTAATGATTTTAGATAAGTTATGGGGGGGGGCACCCATTAGAAAATGTTATACTATTCTATTTATAAGTTATTCTTGAATCATGAATTTTATTAATAAAGTTAAAAGTTATAAAGTTAATTATGATTTAAGTTTATAAAACATTTAAGTATAAAGTGATTAAATATATCTTAAAAGTTAATCAAACTTTACAAACTAAATTAACTAAGGTTAGTTATAAATTTAAAACATAACCACCTCTTATGAGATACTTTATAAGGACTCAAATGACATAAAAGGAGGACAAAACATACAATTATCAAGATCTCTTTGATTTTAAAGCTTCCACATCTTTCTTCTTTCTGTGAAAACATCTCTAAGATTGATCATCACTTGCAAATAGACTGATGACATCTTATTCGACAATGAAGTTTCCTACTTGAATAATGCAAGTATATCCATGTTTTATTAAATGATTTATAAATTGATTATATGAAGTTTTTATGTATTAATTCCTTTGATGATTGAAACTACATAGTTATTTTTGTAGAAACTATTATACTTTATCAGAATAATGATGAACACTTTATGCTTTACAGATAATGATTTTTCATTTGATGATATGATTATAAATTAATAGATATAACATATTTCTCAATATATTAATTTAATTTTGATATTATCTCGATATGACTCTCTTTTATTATTTTAGTTAGTTTATCTATCTCTTTCTTAGACTAATTTACTTTATGTTATCCTTTTATTTTGTTTCAGTTAGTGTTCTATAGTTTCTTCTTAAGTTGATAAGCTTTATGTCTTGATGCAACATGTAATATCTCAACTTTTCAATTTATAATTGTTAATTATCTTAGCCATTATTATCTGTAACCTCTTAATTATAATCACTTATTAACTTAGATTAATCTTTGACTTGATTTTATTTTTGTTTAGATGTGATTGCTTTTTAGTTGTTTTAGGTTGATAATGTTTGTTTTGAGTCAGTGTTTCTATTTTTTGGTTTTAATTTATGTTTCCTTTGGTTTATTGAGTTACATTTCCTTTATCTTGTTTTAAATTATGCAGTAATGTTGAGAAGTTGGCTATGAGATACCCTTTCACTTATTTGATTGTTATAATAATTAGAGATATTCTCTTCCATAGACTTTACTATGTTGGATAGGTTAGATTATATCTTGAAATATAATTTATAATTGATACATATTTAAAGTAATTAATTTTATTATTTAAAAATAGTGAGGTTTGATTACCTTTGATTAAACACACATATTCCTAGAATTGATTATTTAACTAGTCTAATTCTACCTTAGTTGTCTTGATAGGAAAATAGGTTGATTAATTGACAGGATAGTTTTAACTATTAAAAAAATTGGTTACTCCACTAGGGAATTTTTAGAATTTGTTTTCTTATTTCTGTCTTTCTTTAAAATCAATTTTTCTTATTCTTGACCATTACTAGTCATCCACCTATCATCCAACCTGAGTTTGATATTGAAGATCAAGTAGACATTACTTATAACATTATTCATTTTTCATAATATAATAAACCTTATGATCTACATCACATTATTGAGGTTATATCCAAATAAGAAGACAAAATAACCTTTGAGATATATTAGTATGCCACACTTAATGTTCAAACTTAGTTTTATATTCAGGAAATAAATCATCAAATTCAATGGGAAATAGAAAAAATATTGGTTGTTAATCATATGTGTAGAACCTATTTTATTTATGATACATTTCCTTTTAATTATTTTTTTGTTCCTAATAATCTAAGAAAATCTATAGAACCATTTGAACCTAGTAAGATAGTAGAACCCATTGAATCTTCCAAGGGAAGAACTACCTTATGTAAGAGTTATGGATCTCATTCCTAGTCTATAAAATAATAGAGACCGAGCTGAAGTAACTAATAATGAAGTTGAATCTGATGTGTAAAATAAAAAATAACTAGTAAGTCCTTGGATTCATGGGAATCAAATCAATATCAGTAATTATCCTGGTAAACTTCCCTCACTTAAAGCACTTAATGTTCTAAATTTTTTAGAAAATCTTTGTGAGTCTTGGGAAGATCATCAAAATGCCTTTAAGATTATTTGTGTTACCCTTAGTATATCCAGTGATTTTTTTCTTTTAGGGTATTATCACAACCTTTATAAAGTAAAGCATACCAAACTTTTATTAGTTTGCATGCCAAGGTCATCAACACATGGAAATATGTAAAATATTGGTTATAAATTTGTTTTGGTACGCTTAAACAAGATTTAGATTTCATTAACAAACTTGTAAAAAAATTCATCAATCCAAGTGAGATTATTCACCATTTTATTACCAGATTTACTAATATATGTTAGAAATATGCACATGATGTGAGCCCATCCAAAAAATTATCAAAATTATGTTTTTGTAGTATATTGTCTTTAAAATATAAAATGTCTTTATAGTATAAAAACATAACATAATATGATGCTATAATTATTTTTTGCATTTAGTATAAAATAAGTTAAAATGTGTCAAATTTAAAGATCAAGCTTATACTAATTTAACCTCTGATAATGTATAAATTTTAAAAGCCAGACAAAATCTTGGCAATTCATTTATCATCATCAAGTGGTAGTTGACTTACAACCCCTCAACATCAGCTCAAGCTCCACATCCTAAAAAATGTAAGAATGAATAAAATTTCATTATTGTCACATTTTTGAAATATACCATGATCCTAAAACATGTACATCTACTCATAAATTTAAGCGATTCATCCATGATAAATATAATATTATCATTAACTTGGCTAATAATATAAACATGTTTGGTTCTGACAAGTCTTTAGAAAATATAAAACCCACTAATTTTTATGTTGTATAAAGGAGGCAAAGGGATTATAGTTTTGACCATAAAGATAATTCAAATATAACTAATAATCAACCATCTACTACCAAAAATTTCATGTAAGATAAAGGTAAAGTCACATATAATATAGCTATTATAGATACTTCTACTACAAATTTTTAGCAACCTAACCTTTTTTCTACTGAAGTCAATGTTATCACATAGGTTTTGTACTCAATCTTTGATGTGGAATAGTTTGTTTTGAAACACCTAATGATATAATTGGAAAACCTCTGAACCATGGGACTTTGGAAAATTAAGGTTAACCTTCAAAGAAGGCTGAATTCATTTCACTAAATTTGATGCAACTGATAAGACACCAATTGTATAGAAATTTCACTCTTTTTAGTGTTATTTTTCCTAAACTAAATTTTGACCGAGAAAAGGGTAAAGAATGTAACTTTACAAAAATAAAATGGTGATTTCACCAAATATTTTATCAGGGCTTAATTATTTATTGATAAACACAATGGAACAAATAATTATATTGAAATTGATTTAGTACAAACTCATATAAATGGGAAACTAGAGGCAATATTTAGTTATTTTCACATAAGGGGAAAGGATTCTTTAGTTTAGTCCAAAAATATTTTCAAAAGGGTAAATATACCATAAATGAATTTCTTGTGACTAAAATTTTAAAAAAAACTTCCACAAATACTAAAATAATTGGCATACATAAAGATTCCTCAAACAAGAAAAGAAAATATTCAATTTATCTTTGTTCCAAAGGTTAGAACTTCTAGAATATGCATTCAAAATGTAGAAATTATATCCTGTAATAGTAAAAATATATATTGGGACATAGATTCTACCCATATTTATACAAAATTATCCCATAGATGAGATGCATTTTTCAAACTTGAATGCCTAGTAAGAGAAACCATGTAGATCTAGAACTCCATGCAAAAAATAGGTGATGTTTTCTATTTTTGACATGTTTCAATTATAGAATGGTTTAAAAAATATCATTCAAGATCTAACATTGATCCTTTGCTTGAAATGGTTTGGATTGAACAAGAATATCTTAATGTAATACCCTTTCTTCTTCACGTAATTGAAAATAACTCCTCATGCAAAATGGGTAGCACCCAAGATAGAACTTGACTTTCAAAAGATAACTAAAGCTACCTTTACAAAATTTTAACTTGAAAAATACAAGTGAGACTTTTAAAAAAATTTAATTAGATCGCTTTGTCAAAATAGAACTTGCAATTTATAATTCATGCTTTTACACTTTTTATCAATTATAACTTGTAGAAATCGAAAGTGTAATTTACAATTTTGATTTTTAAAACTTTCACATTGTCAAAAATATAAAGTGTAAATACAAGTTTCTCTTTCTCAAAAAGATTTATAAAAAATAGTTGTTCCTTCACAATTACAACTTATAATTTTTTTTAAATATGAAACACAATGTATGAAACTATTTCAATAGAAAGATTAATCAATATCTAGAATTTATTCAACCTTCTTATCTTTCTTGACCTACATTTTTTTAACATATGCATCAAAGGCCTTAAAAAATTCTTATATTTGATCTTCCTCTAGTCCATAAGAGTAAAGATGAGAGGATACACAATCTACCTAAATATCAAACAATTCTCTTCTAAAAGTCTTGATCCCTTGTATTTCCATCCTTATTTTGTCCAATGCATATTCATACCTGATAAATCTATGAATAGAACTTAGGGTGAATACTATATCCTTTGTAGATTCTTTCTCAACTACCTCTTTGAACTTATTCTATACCTCCTCTACTTATACGAGATTCTCTAAATTATATGTTGGTTGATATGACATCATATTCATCATTCCTTTAATGTTTTACAACATGTTAATAGCTTTATCATGTGTCACCTTGGCTTGGTGAGTAGATTCTGTAAGTATCCTTATTCAAAATTGAGCTACTCTATGTAATTCCTTTTGCTCAACATCATTCTTTAGTATATTCTTTGTAATGAGAATATACACATCAATTGAACCTATAGCTATCAATTTTGGATAATATAAATTCAAAATGTGAATCTCTCCTTCATATTGATTAACTTTTTCTTTCATTATATTCTTCCTCTCTTTGATTATTTCATATTGGTCCATTATTATGACAATAACCTTATTACCCGTAGAAATGAGTTCCTATAACCACTCTTTCATAGCCCTTCCCATACAAGCCATCTCTTAAACCAAATCAATGAAAGCTTGATCTAGAATCTAACTGATTGATTGTATAAACTATGGTTGTTCTGATGATTCACTAGGCTTTATGAACTAGTTCAATGCTACTGTAAGTTGATCCACTTTTCTCTTTAATTCATTCTTGGTGGGCTTATCATGATCAATCCTTTCAAAGAGGGATTTGATGCTAAATTACACATCATCTTTTAACCCCTATCTTATCAACCATCTAAGGTGGATCTTATAATTTGATAATCCCCCACACAATATTTTCCTTTGATTTGTCTAGTGGGGGTGTTATAATTTCAACATACCTCTCCCTTTGTCATCATTGAATATCCTGAATAAGGTCCAAGGGGTAGGTTTGGACTTTTTCTTAACCTTTGATAGACCAAAGTCTAGTGTGTTAAGGTTAATAATTTATTTTTTTCTTTCCCACTGACTTTGCTAGCCAACTAGGGGTAGCATATGGTTGCTTAGACACCATTACCAACTGAAAAGGCAACTTGTCATTTTGAGTCATTTATCTAGGAAAACTGATTAGACCTCTATTATTTCTCTTATTACTTGAAATACCTTACTCTTCAACCAATTTATTGTTCTATTAATCACATGGGTTCTTATTTCAAATAAAGAAAAGGATTCTGCAGTGGATCACCTTATTGGTGGAAGGGGTTATGTGATGACATGTGTATAATAAATCAGGTCCACTATAGAATCATCATCTACCAAGTCATCTAGAACTGATGCTAGATCATAATCTTTGATCTATTATAGGGGCATTCCAAAATAATCTCTCATTTTGACCCTTTTTTTTGTCTTTACAATCCTCCCAATAATCCTCATAATATAGTACATGAACATATGTTTCTAGTGTTATTGTACTAGTGATCTTTCCATATACATCAAAAATGGCCTTGAATCTAAAGTCTTAAGTGTCATTTATCACATTTTAACTTTGACACATTTGGCCTTAAGAAGGGATTAGCATGTGTATTGACCAATAGAGATTGGGAAATGTATCCCAGCCTTGTGCCTATTAAAAAGGGGCTTGTGGGTCTCTACAAGCTACTTAACTAGCTCTATCAGTGACCATTTATCACTAACATATTGATCAAGTGTATCGAGGTAACCATTAAAACTTTCTACCTTGATGTAAGAAAAGGAGGGGAACTAAGTGAAATAAGAGCCCCATTTACTGATCTCTTCTACTCTTGCTAGTGAGAACCTTATCCTCCCAAGTTTTTAATCGAATATGGTAATGATGGAATAGATGAAAACATCATTTACTCTTCTAAAATGTTGTCTAATAGCTTCTAATGTGAGGTTAGGATAGTAATTGTATACTCTGCTTATTTATTTAGGAGATGTGTTAAGGCCTAGGAATAATATCCCTTTGGCCAAAATGTATATAATATAAGAGGTCATATAAAACTTGCTAGTTGTTTACACCTCTAATAATTACTTGTGGAGGGAATTACTTATAGGTTACACCCAATGACTATATTGGTTATTTTATTAGATTACCTAGATATATTGGTACATCCACTCTTGGAAACACTTGGCATCAGGACTACCAATGACCCTATGCAATAATATAATGATATCTCCCACCTCATCAATGAAATCAAGCCTATACATGGTCTTTGGTAATTTAGTAGATAAATACCTGGGGGACTTGAGCCACTATTTGTTGATCATCTTCTAACACCCATCTCTTTTATCTTCAAATAATTGTGTGAATGTATGTGGGGTTACATGGAGATAGCTCTCTAATTTTGGGATTATAAACACTGAATTTATGAAATCAAGTTCTAGATTTAGAATCTTTTCTCCTCTGTCATTGAAGACTTCTCTTTTATTAGGATCATAATTTTGGGCCAATGTGACACCAACTTAGGGATTTGAACTGATAATGGGAAGGTTTCAACTAATGGTAAGCTAAAATCATAAATTCTTTGGATTCAATCATTCTTAAAATCCACACCTATCCAAGCCCAAAAGTCTCCTAGGTTAATATGACCTAAATAATCATATGTTATTTCCATTGTATTATAATCTAAATTATGAGTCATTCAAGGGCCTTTGGATTTTAACTTCATTTCCGTTGGATACATGGAAATTGAAGTTATTTCTTGTAAGAAACCAACTATGAAAGCTGGTGGATTTTGCAGGTGTTTAAATTAATTATAATCTCTAATGAAAATGGAAGGTGTCTTAAGTATTTGAATATTTTGGTGGGATTAGGAGGTGTTTGGATCTCTGGTGGAATGGGAAGGTGTCTTGAGAAATGTGTATTCCCACAGGGATGGGAGATGTTTGAAATAGGTCCACTTTTCATGAAGACTTGGAATCTTTTGGGGATCGAAGGTGATTTATATAATGGTAAAACACGTGGAGATATAAGGTGCTCATGATAATTCCAATATCTACTAGGACCTTGGAAGTATCTATAGGGAATATTCACTAGTTTTGAAAGTGGAATATGCTTATAGAATATTCATCTAGCTTGATGAAAACCTATATTTTGATTACAAAATTTAGGAAAGAAAACTAAGGATTTTTAGTGATGAATGCTTTGAAAAACAAAACCCTATAAAACCCTAGAAAAATCCTATATTACAACTTTGAAAAAACACACAAACTCATAGACAATAATCCTTTAACAATGTTGAACAATGAAAAAACCTAAAAGTTGCCACAATAATAGTAATAACCCTATGGAATGTACTTGAAAACCTTTCACAATAATGAAAAGAATTTTTTAAATAAAATCTTCAAATTGTGGGAAAAATTTGTAAAAAACACAAGAGGAATATCGTGTATGGGTGTGAATGATGTGGCTTTGAATTTTATTGTCATTGATTTGAATTTTGTAGTCATGACTTTAAACTGAAAGTAATTAATTACATGTGGATCGAGGGTTAATGGTGTGGTGTAGGTTGTTAGAGCTCAAAAAACACACTTAGTGATTAAAAAATGATAAATAATTCCCCAAATGACTTAGTTCATATAGAAATACCCTATAATAAATGCATTAATGACAGTTGGTGGTAGAAATAGAAGGTGCTTAAAGCAGGTCCAATATTCATCAATGTAAATGGCTTGGATGTTGGAAGGTGGAACTCACCAAGAAATTTTCAAGTTTGAAAACTTGTAAATTTATCATAGGGTTCTGGTTCCCATGGTATAGATGCTTTGTAGAAGGTGGAACCCCAAATGCAATTTTCAAGTTGCAAACTATGCTTCAGGTTCCAAATTCCACAGGGAGGGGGATATTTTAGCTTTGAAAGATCCAGAGCTTAGTATACACTTTTCAAGTTTTCAAAATTGAAAAATGCATGTCGAGTTCTAGATTTTATCATTTGGAAGGTTTGTAGGATCTAGAGCTTAACATGCACTTTACAAGTTTATAAATTTGCAAAATGTGTATCGTGTTCTAGATTCCATCATTTGGAAGGTTTGTGGGATCTAGAGCTTGACATGTACTTTGAAAGTTTGAAGAATTGAAAAATTCATATTGATTTACATGTCCTTTCATTCAGCAAGTGAATTAATTTTGGGGATCTAGAACCCACAAAGCAATTTGAAAATTGCATCCAAAGTTCTAGATTTTGTAATGTAAAGTGGGGAAATTAGTTTTTTGGTGATTTTAGGAGATTTCATAAAAAACAAATGGGGTCTCCCTTAGGTTATCAAATATAATGATATTTTTGTGGAAAAAATATCAACATTTAATAATATACAATATCCTTCTTACAATCCCAAAAATTATACTCATATACATCATTCCAAAGTTGATACTTATAACATTATTGTTATTTGGAAACCATTAAAGTTGGTTTTTCTTTACTTCAAGTTGTTTTACCCAATCATATTAATAAAATTAATGATAATATATTAAGAACCCAAATCCAAATAATGTACTAGGTTTGCAGAAGGAATATAGTAGTAATGAATCTAATTTTGCTTTTGTTTAGTATAATGACCCTCTAGTTGATTGTATTCATTTATTTTATCTTTGTAAAAATTAATGATAAGGTTATCCATAATTGTATTCTTGATATAGAAGCTTCTAATAACATCATGCCTAAGTTTATTACTGATCAAATATGCATATATTATGAAATTGAAAATAAGAAACTTAATTGTTTTGATTTCTACCAAACTAAGAGCTACAACAAGTTTCTTGACATTATTACCAAGATAGCTTAAGATGAAATAATCAAGTGCATTTTGAATGTACAATTTTTTGATATCCCTATTAACTATGTTATGTTGTTAGGTAGAGATTGGTCAAAATAAATTGGTGATTTCATAGGTGAGGATACTACTTGGGTCCTTAGTGGAAATGAAATTATGTTTATGAATAGATAAAAATGTAATCGTAATCCTATAGAATCCATACCAACCAATATTGCATATGTTGAAAAGTTTCTAACTTTGGATGAACTTGATCAGCATTAAATACTAATTATTTAAAGGCAAATCATTTTGTCTTTGTAATTTTATAGAGTTTATTCATATCATGGGAATGGTGCTAGAGTTATTTTGGTTTCTCCTGCAAGTAAAAAAAATTGGTACACTTGTAAATTATCATTTGAAAATACTAATAACACAATTAAATTTAAATATTTGTTTTTAAGTCTTGAAAAAGCATTATAATTTAATATAAAACCTTTATAAGTGTTTATATATTCTAAGTTGATTGTTAAACAAGTAAAAAAATTATAAAATTAGCAGACTCATCTCTTTAGATATTCTCAGAAGATATGGTCACTTACTAAAAGATTTGAGGTATTTAATATCACACATACCTTAGAAAATTTAATTTTCATGTTGATAAGCTTGTTATTTTTGCTTCTAATATGATCTTAAGTGATAATTAACTATCTATATATTATTCATTTTTAAAAGTTTTAAGACCTAAATTACTTGATCTTAATGATAATTAGCCTATTGTTTATTGTGATGAACATATTGATGTGTCTTTAAAGTGTAATTATTTTTATCATGGAAATTATGTGCTATATTATGGTGATTATTTGCAATTTATCACTAAAAATACATGTTGGTTTGGTTAGCCTAAAATCCATGTTCATGCGACATGATCAACCTAAAATTTCACATGCCAAGGAACCATATAGGATTATTATATGTGATACTATTATGATTAATATAGACATTGAAGAGGATCCTAAGTTTGTATATTTAGGTATATATTATATATGGTTGAGGAGAAGGTTCAATTTATTAAATTGTTTAAGGATTTTATAGATATATTTTTTTAGTCTTAAAAATATATAAAGGATTATGGTATTTAGATCATTAAACATGGCATACTTATTAATCTAGGTATAAAACCTATTAGGTAGAAAGTTAGAATAATAAGCCACTTATTAGAATATTCCATCAAAAAAGAGCTTAATAATATGTTATATAGTGATGTCATTTTTCATATATGATACTCAGATTGAATAATAAATCTAGTTTCTATTAAGAATACAAATGGTGATATGCATCTTTGAGTAGATTTCATAAATTTAAATAGAGAAAGTGTTGAATACAACTTTATTTTGCCTAGCATTTATCAAATTTTATAGTAGGGCATAGGATATAAATTGGTGTCACTTCTTGATGACTTTTTTGGTTATAATTGAATCATTGTAAATCCATAAAATAGACACAAAAATACATTTTCTACTTGTACAAGAATGTTTACTTAAAATGAAATGCCCTTTGGTTTAGTGAACATTAATGCCACCTTTCATAGAGCTATGCATGTAAATTTTGATGACTTAATTGACATCATTATTCAATTATAGCTTGAAGATATTATTATGTGTTTAAATAAGAGAAAGAAGCATTTTGATCATCCATGTCAAATTTTAACTAGATGTATAAAATATGGTATATCTTTAAATACCAAAAAAAATAGTTTTCAAAGTTGTTTAAGGAAAATTATTAGGTCATATTATTTCAAAATATGGAATTGAAATTGACCATGTACGTATAAAATCTATTAAGGATTTACAACCTCATAAAGACCTATACGGTTTTAGATATTTTTCTAGTAAAATTATTTTTGTGCATAAGTTTATTTCTGATTTTACTGACAAATATAATCCCTTACAAATTTAAATTAATAAAAATCAGATTTATTTATGGGATGTGGGTTTATATTTAGCATTTAATGAAATAAAGAATGTCATTTCAAATGTTCAAAAAACTTAACCTAAACAAATTATTCATTTTGTATGTCAATGCAATAAAAAAATATATAAGTGATGTTATCACTCAACATGATCATGATCATGAAGACATACCTATTGGATACACGAGTCAAGTTTTGAAAGATGTTGAAATATGGTATCTTTGAATGAAAAAAATATTCTCTCATTGATTTCTTATTTAAGTAAATTCATATATTTTTTAATGAGAAACAAAGTTATTATTCATTCTAACCTATCTATTTTGCCTTATCTTTTGAAGCAACCAACCATTCAGGATAAATTAATGAAATATTTTTTTTTAAATTTGAGAGTTTGATCTTGAATTTGAAACTTTAAAAACTATTAAGGGAAATGAGTTAGCTAAAAATTTAGTTGAAATGTGAATTCTAATATAAATATTTTAGTTTTATTAGTAGGTAGTCTTCAAGCTAAATCTCATCTCTAAACCATGAAAGTTGATGATCTTTCAAAATAGTTTACAAGAGTACTTAATATACATGATTGGAATTGTTTGTTTCTATAATATGATTGGTATCATGACCTGATTTATTATTTTTAGAACCAAGTGTCTCCTGATACATTAGATAAATTATAAATATGATCACTTAGGTTGTAGGCCTTAAAATTCATCTTGTTATTAAAAAATTGTTCTATAGAAATTGTGATGATATGATTTTGCATTGCTTAACCCATGAACAAACTCAAAAGGTTATTAGGAGTTATCATGAAAGTAATTGTGGTAGATATTGTACAACATTAAATACTACATATAAAATCTTGTGTAGGATATTATTAGACTACATGTTTTAATATTTATATATGTTAGGAAGGTAATGTATGTTGTGTTAGCTTTTTATTAGTAGAGATACATTGCCATATATGCCTTTGAACCTTGTCATACCTAAGAAACCTTTCACCAAGTAGGGTATTGATTTATTTTAGCTATCCATCCTCTATCCTTAGTTGGCCATAGATACACTTTAACTACTAATAATTACTTTACTAAATGGCCTAAAGTTATATCATTAAGAATTTATGTTACTTCTAAAGTAGTTTTATTTTTTTAAATAAAAATAAATAAAATATTTGGTGTTCCTTATGAGATTATAACTAATAATGGTCCTCAATTCATTTCTAATGAATTTTATGGTTTTTAGGATATTATTCAATCATTTCAAGTCATTGTTCAAAGTATTATCCTCAAGGGGAATGGACAAGATGAATCTAATAATAAAAATTTGAATTTAATTATGAAAAACTTAGTTTGTGAAAACAAAAAAAATTGACACATTAAAATATTTGAAACTTTATGGGATGATTGTACAATGGTGAGAGTAATAATAGACTATTCTCCATTCATGTTAGCTTATGGTTTTGAAGATACTTTATCTATTGAACTACAAATTACTTTAGCTAGCACTACTTTGTAAAACCTAACAGAAGATACTAGTGTTGTATAACATAGACTTAATGACTTCTTAGCTCTTGATGAAACTAAATTGATATATTTTCAAAATTTATAAAGAGCTAAGGAAAAAATCTAATTTTTTGGATAAGAAATTTTCAAAGAATACTTTTAAGCTAGGTGATTTAGTGTTGTATAGGGAAAAGGCCATCAAAAATTGAGGAACATCATAAATTTGATTCATTTTGGCTTGAACTTTATAAAATAGTTGTTTTTATTGGTAAGAATACATTTCATCTATAGGATCTTGATGTAAATTGGCTACATTTAATCAATGGTCATCATTTGAAGCTCTTCTTCAATTAGTTGCCTTTTCTTTCTTTGTTCATTTTATTTATTTAGATTCTCCTTTCTTATTTTTTTGTCTTTTGGTTTTATTTTTTTGTTTTTTCTTGTTTAATTTTGGTTTGTGTATGGATCTATGTTTATAAACACAAGGAATTCATCATTATGAATAATAAATCAAGAAATTTTGGCATATAACTATAAGTATAGATTATCAAAGTTTTAAATACTTTGATAATTTTATATTAATCCTTTATAATCAAGCAAGTAATGAATTACTATTATTATGAGTGTTACTTATTTTATAAATTGATTTATTAGGTTATTGTATTGATTTTCATCTAGCCTAAACTTCCCTATTTTAATCTTCTTATTATTCATTCTATGTTTTTTGATCAATCCATCCCTTGAAATCTAAACAAATATCTATGAGGGGTTCACATATAGATTCTTAGAAAATAATTAGCTTAGATCACACTCCTAAGTATCTAAAATTCATAATTCTGATTACAACCCAATTTCACATGTGAAACTAGCTAGCAAGGTCACTAGTGTTATAAATAATTTTAGTACCCTCTCATTTATTTATTTTTAATCATGCTTTATTCACACATACGATGGTCTAAGCTATGAATTTTAAAACTATTTGGTGGGGACTAAATTATTTGCATTAATTTAATAATTATTTCTTGTGCATATTATTTTATGTGGCATAATGTTGTGTTGATTAATCTAGAACATTTGTAAAATCATTTGAAGTGAACCCATATTTCATAACATATTTGCTTAATTTGTCATAAAAACCATTTGTTTGTATAAAATATTGTAAATTATCTCTTCATATCTATTGCATAAGTATAATAGTAGGGCATAATTCAATTGTAAGCCATTCTCATTTGATTATGAATATAGTGCCATAAGTATTTCCTTGTTAATGGATATGTTTTATAGTACAATTTTTATATTGATTACATGTTCTAACTTAGATAGTTCACAGTGCATGTTGTAATTGGTATTTCCATTATAGTTATTCCCTTAATGATTTAGTTTTACATGAATGCTAGTTTTCACCTCTTAATTGAAATTATCGTTTTTATCTAAATCAATCTCTAATGTTCATTCCATGAACTTTGAGTGAAATCTTGTTTATTATACTTGATAGCTTGCTATGAATTGGTTGTATAACTTTGAAGGTTATTTATAACCTAGATTACTACATGAAATTTAGACCTCATTTAAATAAACAATATTTTTTATAGTTTGGTTTGAATCACATATTAAATCATAACTTGTGTGGTCATTGAATTATATTTATAGTTATGGTTTTTGGTCATGTGGTCATTTCTGCGGTCTTTGAGGCATATCATATCAAATGCATTGAAATTAAAGGAAAAGATATAAGTATATTTTGGTGTATATTAAAAATCATAGTATTAAATATGTTTTTACATTATATTTGGATGGTGGTAGAAAATAATTGGTGGAGAATATATAATTTAATTCACTAACTTCATTTAGTGGCTTTCAATGCATTGATTAGCATCATTTCTTTAGATGAATGTCTAGAATTTTCTATTGCCCACTAACTTATATGGCACATTGGATGTATCCTCCTTAATGAGAATTGGGAAACATGTCCACCATAAAAGTTTTAGTTATTATATTTTCCTTTCATTCGAATCAAGCTTCTCTAGTTAAATTGACATTCTACAGAATTAGTTTTTGAGGTTGAACAAGGTGATTTGATTGAACTTATTTGATTTAGGATCACTCAAATTTCTTGGTAGGTATGGAAACTTATTTTTTGGAATGGAATGCATATTGGAAGATGACATTGTTCTCCATTTTCATATATGTTACATGGATGGCTTAATATATTTAGTCTTATGTGGTTGAAAATTGAAACAATTGATACATGCAAAGTTATTAATATTCCTTATTCATTACTGAAAGATTATCAGTGATTTCATAAATATCAATGTGATTTTGTTTCTATTATATGCATGTGTTATTCTTAACATGTGTGTAAAAATGATAGAGAATAAATTTTAATACTATTGATAGAATCCTGCATGAAGTATATTTAATTTCAAATAAATTTGAATGTCTTGTTTACAATAAATCATGAAATAATTTTTGTTGGTTACATGCAGTGAAGAATATCTTTCAGTTCTTTTTTAGTTTCAAACAAAGGTGTACCTATATCTTATAAATGGTTATTGGGTTTTCCTACTCTTATATGGGTACTCTATAGTCTTTCTTTTTAAAGGGTTGGCATAACTCATAAGATCACTATGACTATCTTATGTAAGCTTGGATTTGTGCATATTACACTAATGTAAGGTGTTTTCAAGATTTTTTGATTAGTTTTGTAATCACATTTATCTTTGATAAATGGACTTTTTGGATTACAATGTCATTATTAAATTTTTGATTTTTGGGATTGTATTTTCCTTTCATTTGACTCAATCTTCTCTGGTAAAATTGACATTTTACAAAATTAGTTTTTGAGGTCAAACAAGGTGATTAGCTTGAACTTATTTGATTTTAGATCACTTAGATTTATTAGCAAGTATGGAAACTTATTTTTTGGAATGTAATGCATATTGGAAGATGATATTGTTCTCCAATTCATATATGTTACATGCATGGTCTAATATATTTAGTCTTATGTGGTTGAAAATTGAAAAAGCTGATACATGTAAAGTTATTAATAATTCTTGTTCATTATTGAAAGATTATCAGTGATTTCATAGATATCAATGTGATTTTATTTCTATTATATGCATGTGTTATTCTTAGTTTGTGTGTAAGAATGATAGAGAATAAATTATAATACTATTGATATAATATTGCATGAAGTATGTTTCATTTCAAAGAAATTTGAATGTCTTGTTTACAAGAAATCATGAAAGAATTTTTGTTGGTTGCAAGGAGTCAAGATTATGTTTCAATTCTTTTTAGGTTTCAAACAAAGGTACATCTCTATTTTATAAATGGTTATTATATTTTCTTGCTCTTATTTGTGTACTCTACAGTATTTATTTTTAAAGGGTTCACATAAATCATAAACTCACTATGACTATCTTTTGTAAGCTTGGATTTGTGCATATTACACTAATGTAAGGTGTTTTCAAGATTTTTTGCTTAGTTTTATAATCATGATTATATTTGATAAATGTATTTTTTGGATTGCACTATCATTATCAAAAAAATTATAATCTTTCCTCTTTTCTATATACTGATGAATATTAATAATGATTACATTATTGATAAGCATGAGCTTGTTAAATCTTGGAAATTTGGTTTTGTTCATGAAAATAACATTGTCTAGTTTTTATGATTTTATTCTACCTATGGTTTGAAAATATATTTAAGCAAGCTAAGCAATTATTTTCAAAAAAAAGACTTAAAACTTGTCTTCAAAATACTTTTTTTTATATTGTACTTGAATTCAAATTTTCAAAGCCTTTGGTTAGACTTAGAAATGAAGAATTGTACATTTTCAAAGTGTTACTTTGAAACCTTCATCCTTGTTTCACCCTTGCATGAAATTTTTTATTTTTATTAAGACTCAAATACAAAATGAATTGGTGATTATGTGAGATATTGCTTGGATTCTGAACATGAATAAATGTTTCCAAACATTTTTAGTAAAATTGGTTATTAAGTATTAGATAGGGGCACTACTTGTGCATTCCAATGCTTAAAATTTCATGAAAGTCAATTTTGGTATATATACAAGAAGGGCTTTTTTGAGAATCTATTTCATGTTTGTTCTATATTGTCAAATTTTAGTGGGTATTTAAGTTGAACACTTGGCAAAAATTAATTTATAGTCTTTTTTGGAATAAGATTTTAATTTTGACCATGAATGAGATATTTTCTTTTGGAATAAGAATTCAATTTTTATCATGAACGATATATTTAAAGTGATCAATTGAAAAATATTGTTAGGGTTTGAGATCTCTTGAATACTTGGAATAATTTTGTTCAATTAGCATTATTCATTGGAAAGGTGTTATTGTTCTTTGAATAGAATTTCAAAGCATCTAAATTAGTTTATCTTTGAGAATATTAGAAGTAAATTAATAAGGGAGATGAAAGGATAAAAAGTTTATTGGTAATTTTTTGTTTAATAAATCATGTAATATATGTTTTATTCAAATGATTTATGTGGATTTTGACTACGGGTAAAAGTTAGAAAGAGAAAAATTGGTAACAAGATATTATTTGAGTTTATTTCATATTTAAAAATCAAGTTAGGTTGGACTCTAAATTCACATAAATATTTGGATTAAATGAAGTGCACAACAAAGTAGTAATAATCCTTCATGGAGTAGTCACCATGAGAAACCTTTTTGTGGTTATAAGGATGCCAACACTTTTTATATGCCTTTTCAACATGGAACATGTTGTCACTTTGAGTTTCACCCTTTGATTAGGTGGTTCATGTCTCCTCACTAAATTAACATAATTGGAACTCTTTAAGTCTATGGGTAGCCTATGACTAAAGATAACCTCCAAAGAAGGCTAACTTCTTTGATGCTACACCTAAACTAACACCAAATCTACTCAACTCCAATGAAAAAGGAGAGAGACAAACTTAACATGAAATAAAAAGAGGTGATGAACCAAATGTATTGATCAATACCACTAATTTATAGGTGCATAAATGAATAATAAAATTGAATTATACTACACAACTCCTAATCTGATGCTCTGGCATCAATATTTTTTAGAGAGGTTAGATATTTAATGCATAACTAAGAGGGAGGAAAGATATCCATTAATAATCAATGCATGAATCATATATGACAAAAACTATAATCTACAAGAGTGAGTTCAAACTACTTAGAGGTGATAAAATGAGACATAAAACAAGGAGAACTTAATCATCACATGATAATATCAACCATTCATGAATACACATTAAACATAGTCATAAAAGAAGGTAAAAATCAATCATCTTTTGATTCAAAAGGATTTAAAAAGTAGTATGGATTCACCATAGTAATATGGAGGATGTTTTTAAATTTAATTACAAGAGTACATATAGGATAAAAGAGAGGAGAGAGAGAAGAAGAAGGATATGTAGGAAGCCTATGATGGATCTCATCCGATCATGAGATCAATTATAAAATCAATGAACTAAAAAAAAAACCCTATATTCCTCTCCTACATGAGTGGAACTTATTTGATGATGGATTAATGAAAGGTGATGTACGAGTCTCTTAGCTTTATATTACTCATCTTGGCTTCTTGAAACTGACCTCCCTTCTTGATATAGGAGTTACAAGCTGACACTTTCATCCAGCTACCTTTGGTCTTCTTGACTTCACACTTAAACACTTTTTAATTTGGTGTTTTGAGTGTATTAGGTCTCTTAGTGGTCCTCAATAATATGTTTAACTTAAGTCAATCTTGAAACGGTTTCTACAAGATATCTATGAGAAGAATTTGGTGGTGTAAAATTAGTTATAAGACTTCTTTAGGCTTCTTAGTGTACCTTAAGAGATCTAAGAGTAAATAATATTTATATTAGTCTCTTGTTAGTCCAAATGAGAAAACATCAAGCATAAAAATTCAATAAGACTAACCACTCTTTCCTAAGAACTAGGGGGAGCATAACAAAATAAACAAAATCATAAAATAGAGATGAATACAATACAATTTTCTTATCTCTTTTGTCAAATTTTATGCTTACTTATTTGGCATAAGTATGTTTGTGCTTGGCCTATGAAAATTTTATAATTTTAGAAATGCTCTTACATGGTGGTATAATCTCTTTAATAGTGAATTATGGTTTGGTGTGAATCTTGGCATTAATTGAGCATTATAATGTTACTCTCAAAGGCTTCATAAAGGTATTCTAGCATAATAACCTTACTTAAAAAAATATTCTTAGACAATGGTGTAGGAACTTTTTTATAGAGAAAAGAACTAGCTTTAACCCTAGTTAGGTTAGATTAAATTCTTACTTGGGTTGATTCTAAATTAATCTAGGTTGAGTTAGTCTAACTTTGGGTGTGGTTAAGGCACTCATAACATCTTGACACCTTAGTTTCAGATATTTGTGAGGCATGATAACTCACTTTAGATATTTGTGAGGTATGAGTCATATTTATGAGATAATATATCATTTTATTAGCTCATTTGACCTTTGACTTTGTTTTTTGCTAAAAATTACTTTTTTGGTAAATGAAATTCACTAATTTTATTTGGAATTTTTTCTTGGGCATGTTAGTTAGGATTTAAAATGTAATTAGTCTTGTTTAGTTCTTTTTGGATTTTTGAAAATATTTTAAATGTTTTGAATTAATATATTGACATGCAAAAAGTGCCAAATTACTAGGTTGTAATTTTAATAGGGTTAGAACTGAACCAAGTTAGTGATGTATATAAGTTAATACACCAAATAAAGTAGCCTCATCAAATTTATAGGTAGTTAAATCCCTTACACAAATAAAATTGGGAAATTACATACCTTAATAATTTAAAGAGTAAATTATATATATATATATATATATATATATATATATATATTAGTCTCTTGTTATTCCAAATGAGAAAATATCAAGCATAATAATTCACTAAGACTAAATCACAAAATAGAGATGAATACAATACAAATTTCTTACCTCCTTTATCAAATTTGATGCTTTATTTTTTGCATAAGGATGTTCATGATTGGCATATGACACTTGTAGTCTTTTAGCAATGTTATTCCATAGTAGTAGCATCTCTCCAAAGGTCACTTGTGGCTTGTTGGGAAGCATGGTATAAATTGGTTATTATAACACTACTCTCAAAGGCTTCAAGAAGGTATTCCAATAGAATAACCTTACACATAAAATATTCTTAAATAATGGTGTGGGAACTTGTATTTATATCTCAAGGAACTAAATCTAACACTAGGTATGATAGGTTAAATTCTAACTTGGGTTGAGTCTAAATTAACATATTAATGATATACTTGTCCAAGAATAATAACAAAAATAAGACTACCTACCCAATCTAATTGATTGGACATATAAGTATCTTGGAGTGGATAGGTAAGATGATCTTTCTCTTTTTGATGCTCAAATTTGTGCTTTGAATTAATAACAACATGTGATGGATCTTCCTTGTCATCTTTCAATTGAATTAAGTACTTGATATGACACCCTCTTATCAATATAAACATTGAGAAATTAGATTTTACCTCACTATTGAAGTTTGTTGCTCCATCGTTATGCTTCTCAAGCACAATCAGATCACAGTCTCCTTGGAGCACATTCTCATATTGAAATCTTTGTTCACCCTCAAGGTCCTCCTCCATCACACAAAGTGGTAGCTCATTAAACTGCATCATGTAAGCACTCAAGATGTCTTCTTCATCAACCTCACTCAAGATTTCATCTTGTTTTTCAAATACAAATGAGGGTTGATTTGACCAACCAAGATCCAAAAAGACACTTTTATTTTGCTCAAGGTCTGATTTACCTTCTTCTATTTCCAATATATTAGGGCTACCTTCATTTGACAACTCATCTTGAAGTGAACCAACATCTAGTTCATAGCTTTGATCCTCTTCTTCATCTATGTAGAATAGACCTTCAGTAGTCCATTCAAGGTCTACTCTATTTTTAACTTGAGGATTGTCCTCATCAAGATCTAATTCATTAGTGTCAAATTCATGCCAAGAAGGTTGGTCCAGACCTAATTCTTCCCCTTCTAAATTAAGTGGGCTACCTATCATGATCTCTTCATCATAAACTCTTGCATTGTCTTCTTCAATTTCACCTATGATTGAAATCTCTTCCTCTATCCTTTGTAGAATAGGTTATTTCTCCAAGAGGGAGATGGTGGGAGTGTGAATAATTTCACCTTACTTGTATCTTATGAGAGTATCCTTATAGCTTAGGACTTTGAATGCTCTCTTTGGTGGATTTTGAACTAGTGTATGGGCTACTTTAACTATCACCTCTTCCTTCTATAAACCTTTCTATATTGACTTAAATAAGGGCAATGTGTAAGAAATAAATACCTCTTCTTAATTTTGACTCTCTTCCTCTTTCCTCATCTTCAGCTCTAACTCTTTGATTTGTGTATCTATATTCTCTTATAATAGCTTCTCTTGAAAGTGGTTAGGGGATTCATGAAGATAAGGAGCACAAGAGGGATGGTATGAGCTACAAGAGGATTTTTGAGGAAGATAAGTGGAATTTTGGGTCTCAATAATAAGTTATTCCATGGCATTCTCCTTTCTTTTAAGGCTCTCTTGGATTGAATTCCAATAAGGGAAGGTCTAAGGATCACATGAAAGGTCACTTTGAATGGTATTTTGGAGAAGAATGGGTGGCATTATGTGGTGTATATGAAGACACATGAGGTTGATTAAGTTGGACATATTTTTCTTCAAGACCTCTTAGCTTATCCTTGATGAATTGAATGTAACCACTTACATCCATAATCTCACTTGAGAGGTTTTTCCAATTTACTGCCTTAATAGGTGCCCATTCTTCCTTTATTATATGTAATGCATTTTTCATGTCATAAATGATGTTATTATGGACATATTGACCATATCCCCTCTATTTGTTAAGTTTTATCATGTACCTTTCATGGCTTGAGATCATTTGCCTCCAAATTTAAATGGATCAATTTGGGGAAAAACTAGGGACATCTTGAGCTCAAGAAGGTTGATGCATTAAATATTGAGAACCACTTGGGGTGAATCCATAAATATTACTAATATGATATGAAGGATGTTGATGTAGAGAATAAGTATACTAATCAAAAGAGTGATGATACATACTAAATAATTATGACTAGGCACTTGGGTTTCTTAAATGAGATTATGAATATTCAGATTTGCCATTGATGTTTGAACACTTAACTCCAAAGGCTGATTGGATGAAGAAAAAATCAAAAATATTCACTAGTGAATAATGTAATAAGTCCTACTAGACATGCCATAAACTATTGTGGCATGATATTTCACCCTTGTGAATGAGTTCTTCAATCTCCCCCACTTTTAGTCATAATATGGGAATAACTCTAGGTTATGGGTATCTTATAATAGTGTTGAACCTATAGAGAAGGCTAGATTCCTCTTGATGAATAAGATAAACTAATGTTACTATAGGGGAAAAGGTTAGAAAGGGGAAAAGGGCTCCTAAAAAGGCTAAAAGGTGATGCACTATATAAAATGGGAAAATCCCATAAGATTGAACCCATACTAGATCAACACAAGACAATTCTAGCTCACATAACCTCATAGACTAGATGATTACATAAGTGTTTCATAGACTAAGTTTATCTAAAATACTAATCTAGACCTGTAATGGCTTTAAAAAACCCTAAATGAGGTCAAAAAGGAGGATAATGGATAAGGAAAATTCTCCTTCACAATGCCATCATGCACAACTCACTCAACATAGATCTAAGGTAAGAGATAGATAAAGAAAGCCTTTTATTGCATCAAGA
This sequence comes from Torreya grandis, assembly GCA_037957365.1. Classification (NCBI taxonomy): domain Eukaryota; kingdom Viridiplantae; phylum Streptophyta; class Pinopsida; order Cupressales; family Taxaceae; genus Torreya; species Torreya grandis. The sequence continues at coordinate 174,860 of JARHVA010010099.1, forward strand.
GGTAGTTATTAAAAATGCTTGATAGGGTTTAGCCTAATCAAGATGAGCATATTTTGAAATATCTCAAAGATTCATCTACTCTTCAAAATCATAGAGTCCTTGTGGGAATCCAAAATCTTAGAGAGAGCTTATAAATGGGAAAGAATGGGTAATATAAAGAAAGGGAGAAAAGAGAAGAGGGAGTACATTAACCAAGAATAATCAATGAGATACCATCTTTTAATAAATTCTCCACCATATTTTTGGTCCAATCAAGACTAATCCATCATAAACAAGTTAACCTACATTAGCCCCAAAAGTCTTCAAGCTTTCTCATTGGTTAAGAAACACACTAGAAGACAATAATCTATTTTGTAGATGGTGAGTCATGATATTTCTATTGGAGAAAATATTTAAATACTTTTAAAAATAAATTAATGCTCTACCTGTAATCTCTAATCCCCAAATCTTTTGATTTAAAATTTCATGCCACCTTCTACTTGCTTTAATTGTAAGGATAAAACGCTCATATCCTTGATCCTAACAGAGCCCTCTCCATGTATGCTTTGAATGGTGGTAGGTACTTGATTGTGAAAAATAAGACCATGTAGAAGGATGAGACATTTTCCCATAATCACAAATATCTACCCTTACTTTGGAATCTAAACCCAAGTCTATTATAGATAAAAATCAATCCCATTTATTTGTTTTCCTATAGTCCTAATGTTGATGAAATGAATCTTTTCAGGTGTTTGACCTTTATTTGATAACAAGATGCCACACTTTTATTTATATTAGGTCTAAAATACCTATTCTACCTCCAGGGAGCTCTAATGGTGATGTTTGATCTTTGAAATATCCATTTTGGTTCAACCTAGATTGTCTTCAAACTTAGCTCCTATGCATTTACTCGATTGGGTCAAAAATAGCTTTGTTAAGCTCCAATATAAGTTTCTTAGGCTTGCCTTTGTTTATTGGCCATTGAATTATTAATTTAGGACTATTAAATTTAGACACTTGGTGGCCTTGTGCTTGATCTGAGCTCCATTGAATTCTTTACCTCACTTGCACTATTGATCTTTCTCTATATGAATGAACTTGAGCCATAGATCTTCTACCAGTTTAACATACTTAAGACACTTACACCCATGCATTTGATTTTAGGATCCACTAACCTTTTGACCCACCACTCATCTTTAATATTTGATCACATGTTTAAAAATGCACCATTAGATCTTTGGGACCCACTAATGTCATCCTTGCCCACTTACCATTGAATCTTTTGATCTAATTAAACGTCGACCATTGATCTTGTTTTAGGCACTTTTTAACTCTTTGACCTTGTGCATGCCATAGATATTCTACCCGAGCTCTTGAGATATTTCTATTTTTTATCCATGCATTCATCCTTGGAACATTTAAATCTAAATGGTTACTTATTGTATCTTGAATTTGGCATCCACGCACATGTTTCATTCTACTTGTTCAACTTTGAGGACTTAGATATTGAGATAGATAACTCATTAAGACATGAATTTTGCAAAGAATGTTTAAGGCATAAAAAAAACATGTCATGTGGTCTTTTGGCCTAAGAGGATTTATAATCATACTTATAAAATGCACACTCAAGCTAACTAATTTGTTTTATCATGAAGTTCTTCAAAGCTTAATTTTACCATCTTTTGATAATTTATGTGTCAGGAACTCTACTTAGCTTCTGTATCTAGGTAGAATTTTGTTATATGGGCCAAAATTGGCCAACATGTAGTTATAATCAGAAACTAAAATGGAAACAAACTAATTTTCCCAAAGGTGGTTATAATTACGAACACATATTTTACCTTAGAAGGGTGGGTATAATAGTTAAAAATAATGATTTTTCCATAGGTGGTTATAATAATTAACATGGGATGAAAAGATAATGATTTTTCCACATGTGGTTATAATCATTAAATTTGTCAAAAATAGAATTTGCCACAATGGGGCGAATTAACAAGGGTAGCTCATGCAAAAAATTCATAAAATGGATTTATGATGAGCTGGTAAAGGATAATAACATATTTCTAGAATAAATGTGAGTTAGAAGATGCATGTTCGAATAAACATAGAAAATAAGTTGAAAAATCATGTTGTTAAACGAGTCTCTAGGGAGGCCCAAAAATATGGTTTAGTTTATGAGATGTTATTTTGAGATTATCTAATTATGTTGTATGACTCATATGAATGCTTATTCAAATATGCTCATCTGTATAAACACATAATAAATCATTTTATGCTCTTATTTATTACTCATGGATTTAGGCATGGGTTTAGGTATCTAGTTGGTTTTAGATATATCAAAGAGATGTTGCCATTGTATTGTTAGAATAGACTCCCTATGAGCATGGTTTCGATGTAACTTTGGATATTATGCATGATAGTTATAGATAACTAAAATGACAATTCATATCCTAAATATGAAAGACTTAAATTAAATGTAAATATAAACAACTTAGAAATAAGATATGGATAATCAAATCCCAAGTGTAAATATAACAAATAAATCAAGTGTAAGACTAAATACAAAAATTCACAATTTAAGTTCATGATATGGATAATATAGATTTAAGTATAAATAAAATGTACTAATCTTATGACAATTGAGAAGAAAATAACAAAACAAATAAACAAAATAAAAACAAATAAAATAAAACACACAACAAAACATCAATAAAAATAAACAAAACACCAATAAAACAAAAAAAAATAAAACATGCAAACAAATAAAGTGAACAAAACAATCAAAATAACTAAATTATCTAAAGAAAAGAAAAATGCAATAAATAAACTACTCCAAACACACAAAAATAAACAAACAAAGATAAATAAATAACAAGACACAAACAATGGTTAGTCACAATGTAGTGGAAATAGAAAATAAATTATTTGTGCATGTGTAATAGAGTTATTATTCTTGGTGATAGAGTGACCCCTAAGCTAGGTAAAAATGATACTAGTGCAATATAAGAATAATTGGCACAAGGTTGTCCCTAGGATATAGGTAGACAATAATACAAATAAGACAAATAAAATGGGGGTAAAATAAAAGAAAAGGAAGGGGTAGCTTAACTAACTCTAGATTCACTAGGCAAGTGGATGTTACCTACATAGTCCCATGGACACAAGATCCAATGTGAACTCTAAGTCAAATGTAGTTCTTGTAAGATGTAGGATAAAATAAAATAGATGATAAGAAAATATAATTGAATTGTAGAGGAAAAGAGGAATGATCTCGTAAATCAGCATGTGCATGAGAAAAGAGGGGATGGTGTTCCCCAATTATAAAAATGTCAAAAAAATCATAGAAGTTTGAGAGTATGATTTAGGCTAAAAGCACAATAAAAGTTAAGAAATGAGTATCCATTAATGAAATGAAATGGTAATTCATAGTGTCTACTACATCTAATTCTTGGAATGAGAACGAGCTCATAAAATGGTGAGATCATTGAGATAGAGAGTACTCACAAAAAAATGAGAGCGTAAAAAAAATCAAGTGGTCATTAGTGTATCAAAGTTGAATACATAATACTCACAAGGACTCTAAAAATGGTGAGAGCATACAACTTCAAGCCAGTAATGATAGGGAAACTAAATGATAAGTGGTTACTCATGAAATAGTTAGGGGTCCCAAGATTCCAAAGGTAAAGAAGTGATCAAAAAATAAAAGAAGGTGTAATGCAGATAACTCATGATACACCATGTATCTAGGTGTTGCTTACATAGTCTATGTAGACCTCAAGCTGAATTAGTTCTCTTAAAAATGGAAGGAAAAAGAACAAGGTGGTCTAGAAATGAAATAGAATAAATAAGATGGCCCATCCCAAAAAAAATTGGTGGATTTATATCTCACATGGAAATTCTAACAATTTTTTATGATTTTGTGATTTTTTGGACTTTATAGATCTTTAAAAATATTTATGTGTTTTAAAATCATTTCAAATGTTTTTGAAATTTTATAGGCATCTCAACTCGATCAAGAATTATGAGACACATAATAGTCTAACTCAAAAAATGATGAGAGCATGGATTAGGTTGATCATAAAATGATGAGAGTGTTCAAACTTAAGCTCCTTGTAAAATGGAGAGAGCATGGAAAAAGGGGTGACTGAGATGAACTCAACATTAATCAAGTGATACCTACGTAGTCATGCAGGAATTTTAGTCACTGTAGTTTTACCTTCAGCAATGAAGGTGGTAAATTACATCCATTTTTTGGGTGGTTTTGATATCCCAATTGAATAGATAATGAATAAATACAACATGATTTAAGCTCAAAAAATGGTGAGATTATGTCTAAGGGGTAACTTAGATGACCAAAATGTGAATTGAGTGATGCCTATATAGTCTCACAAGACCTCAAGTCATTGTAGTTCTACCTTCAGTGGTGAAGGTGGTAAATTGTGTCTAATATTTTTGGTATCTCAACTCAATAGAGAATGACAAGATACAACATGGTTATAGTTCATAAAACAACAAGAGCATGGGTAAGATGGTCATTGAGCTAACGTCAACATGAATTGAGCATTACCTACATAATCCCATTAAGACCTCAAGTCACTATAGTTCTACCTTTAAAGGTGAAGGTGGTAAATTTCTTCCTATGTTTTTGGTCTTTTTAGTAACTCAATTCAATAGAGAATGATGAGATAAAACATGGTTTAAGCTCATAAAATGTCAAGATCATGATTAAGGGGTGACTGAGCTGACCTCAACATGAATTGAGAATTGCCTACATAGTCCCACAGGACCTTAAGTCATTATAGTTCCACCTACACAAAAGATATCCAATTAAGTACCAACAAGTTTAGGTAAAAGGCAAATGGCAAGGTAAATGATAAGAGTAATGGAAAGGTGATGCGGTAATGCATGGTAAAGGTGTTGTCCCTAATTTTTCCATAGGTAGTTATAATTAGGAAATAATGTTAAAAGGGTTAATGATACTAATTTGCCCATAGGAGGTTATAATTAGTAGCATGAGGTGGAACACTAATTTTACCAAAGGTGGTTATAATTAGTGGCATTAGTCAAATGTAACAACAAATAAAGAATTTAATTAATAGGACCCTTATCATATTGCTTTCATATATTTTCATTCAAATATATAATTCTAAAATAACTACTAGAATTGAATCTATCATCAACCACTGAATGTTCTTGAAGTACAAATTAATCAAAACCAAGGCCAAATTTGATAAGTGGGGTTATATTAAAAATAATTAGTTAGAAAAGGGTTAATGGTATGGTAGAAAGGAAAGGGGTACAATACAAATAATAGGTATTATGTGGTATAAATTAGATGATCATTGTAGACAATAATCCAAATCCCTCAAGCATAGAAATGTTTAAGGTGAATAATGTTCATTGGTTCATCAATTTCATATCCCTATGGTTTAATGATCCTATATGTTCTATAACCATAGTTGGAAACAACTACATAGGGCCCTAACTAGTTAGGTTGGAACTTTCCTTTTTCATTCGACTCAATGTTGACTTTTTCCTAATTCTCTTTTAGTACCAGGTTACCAATCTCAAATTCATGATGCTTTATGCACCTATTATATTGGCCTTTGAGTCAATTTTGATAAGTCTAAATATTATTCAAAGCAACCAATAATTTACCATCAAGTATGTCTAGTTCCTGTAAGCAAGCCACTCTATAGTCTTCGTCATCGATGATGTGTTGTAGCAAAATTCATAAAAAAGGTAACTTGACCTCAACAAAAAGAATGGCCTCAATTCTATAAACAATTGAATAGTGTGTAGCTCTTGTTGGAGTACAAAATGTGGTATGGTATGCCTAGAGGGTGTTAAATAGTTGTGTCAATTATGACCAACATCACTGATAACAGTCATCAAAATATTGACAATGGTTTTATTAGAAGCCTCAGCTAGGCCATCTTCCACATTTTTACTCTTGAAAACCAAACCATGCCTCTTGATTTATCACATAAAAAACAAAAAGCCTTCACCCATAAAGCCTCTCACCAAGGAGACGTGGGAGAAAAAATGTCACAAACCATCTCTATGATAATTGTTCATGTGTCAATGCTAAGATATGTTCATAAGAAATTGATAGTCCCTAGCTCTTTCGGTGATCTAGATGATTAAACCAATAATATCCATAGCATTAGTTGTTATGATATTGGCCTGAGGTATTCACTCAAATTAAATGTTGGAAATATGTTGATTGAGAGTATTGACCATACCTTTATAGGGTACCAACTTATCATCCTTGGTTTGGTACTAGTCTTTGGCCTGATTGATTATTAATTGAGAATCACCATACACTAGTAAATGTTGAATGTTCCACTATACTACTTGATGAAGCCCAACAATGAGTGCTTCATACTCAACCATGTTATTGGGATAGGTAAATCCAATATGAAAGGACTTGAGATTGAGTTCCCCTTGTGGCATAGCAAACATATTATGGCCACTGATCCATGAGTTGTGAATGATTCAACAAAGTAAATCTTCCACCATTCATCTTCAAGAGGTGAATTTACTTCTTTAGTAATCATAATGGCCTCATCTATAAATACAAATGTAAGAGGTTGAGTTTTTTTAAGAGGAGCCTCAACAAGTTGATCTATGATTACTTGCCCCTTAATGGCTTTCTAGTTGGCATATTCAATTTCAAACTCACTCAATAGCATAATCCATTTTGCCATACAATTTATTAGAGCTTATTTGGAAAGTAGATACTTGAGCGGATCTACTTTAACAATAATAATGGTCTTGATATTTAACATATAATTATACAATTTTTGGGCTATGAACACCATTACTAAACATGATTTTTAATTGGCATATAGTTATGTTCATACGTGACCAATGTTTGGCTCAAATATAAATGACATGCTCTTTTCCATGTTTATCATGCTATGCCAAAAGTTTCGCCAGTGAATTCTTGATTATTGATAGGTAAAAAGGTAATGGCTTATATAGCATTGGTGGCAACAAAATAGGTTGGTTGGCAAGATATTCATTAAACTGATCAAATGCTTTTTAACATTCTTCATTCTAGGAAAATGTAACACCTTTCTTTAGTAACTACATAAATGGATGGAATTTATTATCTAATTGTGAGATGAAGCATTTGATAGATTGAATATTTCCCTAAAAACTATGGAGATGCTTTAAGATAGATGGTGGTGTCATTTATGTAATTTCATAGACTTTAGCTAAGTCAAATTTACTACCATAGTGAGAGATAATAAAACCTAATAGTTTGTCAAAAATGATGCCAAATACACATTTCGTCAAATTAATATTGATGTTTTACTCCTAAAGTATCTCAAATATACTTTGTAGTACAACTAGATTATAGACACAGGTCTTTAAGTTACCCAAAATATCATTGACATAGTCCTTAATAATGTCATGTATCATGTCATGAAAAATCACTAATGTAGCTCTTTGGTAAGTTGCTCCAGCTTTCTTAAGTCCAAACAACATTGCTTGATAACAAAACTCCCCATAGAGTGGTGAACATTGTCTTATGTTGGTCTTATGGTTGTATCCTGATCTGAATATATCCTAAAAATCCATCTAGTAGAGAAATCATTTCATATCCAACCATTGAATCACCTATCTTGTCAATATTAGGTAAAAAGAAGTCATCTTTTGGGAAATATTTGTTGATGTCTATAAAATCATGTAGATTATAATACCTTATAGATTTTTACTAACTGTCACAATGTTTGAAATCCACTTTGAATATTTGATCAACCTAATGTATTTCGCATCTAAGAGCTTTCCCAACTCTTTCTTTACTAACACAACAATGTGAAGATACATCTTATATAACTTTTATTTAATAGTCTTAGAATCAAGATGTACAATGAGATGATGTACAACTAAGACACAGTCCAAACCTAGCATGTATGAATAGGCCCATGTAAATATGTTCATAAATTTCTATAAAAGAGATGTAAAATCTTACATTTCTCCTTAGTGAGGGACACACCTAATTTCATCCACTTTGGGTCCTTTGGACTCCCAATATTTACTTTGGAAGTGTCCTCTAAAATAAGTGTAGGACCATCATCAAGAATATTTGGTAAGGATTTGAACTAATTGGCAATGGAAAATTCCTCTAGACAAATTATCTCTTCTAATTATCCTAAATAAGACAAATTAAAATCTCCTAATGATAGCATCAGCCATGATACAAATACCTTAGGGCACTCTTGAACAATCTATGTAAAATTTCACTAATCCTCAGTAGTGATATTTGATCCATAAATAGACTGTGGACTATAGGTATCCTATGATTTATAGGAAGAGGGGTGAACATCTCTATCTAATGGTGCTAGAGATTGGTTTTCACTAAGAGATTTGCCTTTCTCTTTACTTTTTCCATAGTTAGAAAGCACCCCAAAGAGGTTTTCACTTACAGACCTCAATATTTGATTTTATTTTTATTTTTATCTAGGGAAGTTCACCTACTCTTAGAATTAGGCACCAAGATCTAATCTAATAGAAAATCCTTACTTGTGGTCACCCAGAGGTATGTGAATCCTCAATCTCAAAAATTCATATATGGCCTCATAATTTTCAAACTCATCTAATGTAATTGTTGACTATTGATGGTCCTAGTATATTAATTGGCGATGGTAAAAGGTTAAATGTGAAGGTTGATAAATAGGGATAATAGTATAAATGGCATGGGAGTTAAATAATTTTTTAGCATCAAGGTCATTATAGATGATATAATTAGGCCATGCATCATTATCAACATCATCATCTCTAGTCACTAGTGTTGGAACATGAATTAAGTATGTAGGGTCACCCCTAGGTAGTTTAAATCCATTACCATGAGTTTCCTTATACTCAATCATTAAGACTATTATGATATTTCCTTGTTGACGTATCCTAAGTCCTTTACCTTCATAAGCTAGGTGATCTGTAATTTGGTTAGGAATATGATACTTCACACTTTGGCAACAGTTAACCAAATCATCGGTATAGAGCTATGAATCATCTTCTACTAAGGGGTCATGTGTTAGGCTAGAGGTTGGTTTAAAAACAATTGGCTTGTTGAACTAATATTTTCCTTTGACTTCCCATGCCATACAATTAGTCTTGGTCATAGGTCTCCCATAAGCTTTAGGGTTTTTAGGTAATTTGGCAATATGGAATGCATTACAGGTGCTATATTATCCAAGACCATTTTTAGTATGTAGACATTATACATTAATACCATTTTATTATGAATAAATTTGTCTTACCCCTTCCCTACCTTTCTGACACCAATTAATATATTTTACTATTTATTGTCTAACATTGTATAGATAATCTAGTTAATTACCATTTTACCTAGGTAATTAGTTAACTATCCATAAATCCTAGCTAAATCTTTCCAAGTATATTAAGGGTAAGTTGTTTTAACTTTCCTAAAAACCTCCCCAAACATGAGCCCTATAAAAAACCAATTTAAACTATTTTTTTATCCAAGATCTTGAGTTATTGGAATCAACAACTTAAAATTATGCTAAATTAATAACATTTCATGTGATCATCATCGATCCTATTAGGATCAATGTCTATTTATATCTAGGCCAACCTTAGGTTATGGATCCTAATTTTTGCACATCAGGCCACTGAAAAAAATCCCTTAGAGAACTACAAAATAATGCCATCCTTGTTTCAGTCTACTCACACTCTATCTAAGCCAACCATATCCCTATCAACGGGTTATTTCTCTATAGCATAGGAAGCTTTTACAAAGGTAAGTATGTTTTGTATTTGATTAAAATCATATTATGCATTATTCATTTATGTTTTATTTGTTTTCATAAGTTTATAAACTCATGGCTAGTTTAGAAGCCTTTCGAAATTTGATAAATCCCTTCTTAAGCTCCTTTCTAAGTCTTTCATTACCCACTGTAAAGATCGACCACAATTCTTTCTAGATCGACATCAATTACCTGATGGATATTGATTCTGAGAAAATTGACATTAATCTCTATGTTTTCATTTCTATCTACAACCTAAGACTAGATTAGCTATCTTAAGTGTTTCTAATTTACTATTTGTAAGTCTTGAAATCATGCATTTCTATCTGTAGATGACCTTCCCAGGTGTTATATAAAATGTGGTTTCAATTCACAACTTACCCATAGTTATTCATCCCTTATTCACCAATCAAAGTGAAATTTATTTCAAGGTAAGACTTTATGTGATTGCCTTTACCCCAACTCTATAAGACATCACCAAGCAACTAGAAGTAATATAAGAATAGGAAGACTTAGCAATGGCATATTGAAATGAGCATTTTGATAATATCTATGTAGTAGATTGATTTGTTTCATTTTAGTTTCATAATCTTATCACATGTTTTATTGTAATTTTTCTTAGTATATTATCTACTTGATTACATATATAGTGAACTAACATTTCTCTAAGGAAGTGTACCACTTCCTAGAAATGATTTTGTATCAAGTACTCCACTCAACTATTTTATTAATCAATCTTTTTTTAGCTTTATTTTTTAGGTAGTACTTACTAGCCGAAATGGAGTTCCTACCTCATTGGATTAATGGTGTGCACCCCCATCATAGGTATTCTTACGTAAACCCTATATCATTTTTATTTCTAGTATTTAATATTTATAAAGAAAATGAACTAAAAAAATATTAAAACAAAATGGCATGCCCAATGGAACCTTTAAGATATCATTGTTCTTGTTGTTTTCATTATGAAAGTGTTCACTAGTTTCATCTTTCTTGATTGTTTGCTTTCATCTGAAAGAGAAAAATCTCAAAATTCTTACTTTTCCTTTTAAGGTTTAAAAATAATTGCATTCATCCTCTGTGCTTAGATAATTCACATAAACTAATCTGATTAGATTATTATATTGTAGTGATCACACTTTCTCACACACAACAAAAACCACATAATCTTAAAATAAGCATTGAAACATTTTCCTACCTAAGGTAAACCTACTTGGATTTCATCACCGAGGGAAAAATTGACTTGGTGTAATAAAATAAGCATAAAGGCTAAGCACACAACACCCTTATCTCTATGGTGTGTGAAGTGAGGAGGTAGGCCCCAATACCGAGCCATGTACTTTATTCCAACATAGACTTACTCCTCAATGTACATTCATGTCTATAGAGGTTCTTATCCTTAAAAAAAATCTCAAAACCATATTTAGGTTACCATTTCTTAGTACTCTCCTTAACCCTTTTCCTTACCACATTATAAATTTAGTTGCTTAAAAAAGTAAAATCTTTTAATTACATTTATTTGTTTTTTTTTTTTTTTTTTTTTTTTTTTTTTTTTTTTTTGTGTGTGTGTGTGTGTGTGTGTGTGTGTGTGTGTGTGTGTGTGTGTGTGTGTGTGTGTTTCCACTAAAACAAGATAATCAAAAGACATTATGTGCTTTTTCCTTTTATTTCTTGATTTCTTTTTGGTGATATATGGTTTTGACATGGCATAGTTGCTAAAAAAAATTGAATCCCTAACCCCATCCTCATCCATGGAGAACATCCTAAGTCCTCCTACCTCTCCTGAGTCTATGGGGGAGGGTAATCCCTAGATATACACTCAAGGAGATCCTAAATTCACTAGCATATTGGATTATAATCTAATTTATCTTAACCATTACCTTAGTACTTGAGCCATCCATATTCCAATTTCCCCTCATACATAGTCTTATGATTTTTTTTTGGCATGCCCCTAGAGGGACCTAAAGGGATCACTACATCCATGGTTCTCTCTCTCAACAATCCTCCCCCAACAGGTTCTGATACTAACATAATATAACCTTTAAACAATCCACTCCTAGTAGTATCTAATAGTCCATCTCTGACTAACACCCAAGCCCAAAATGTTGCTACAATTAGACTTAAGTTTACTCAACCTCATACTATTGTGCCTTAGAACTTAGTTATTTCAATCCCTATAACTCTCCCACCCATCCAAACTAGCATAGCTTCAAATCCTTAAACACAACCTTTACAAAAAGTTCCCTTAAGTCAACCTCCTTAGTAGTACATCCTATTGACTACTCAATATGTAGTTTCCTCGTAATCCCTTGGAGCCACTTATATACGTTTTCAATCCCCACATTATGTGGTGGCATCCTAACCTATTATGACCACGTCTATTGGTTACCCCTTATCACAACCCCTTTCCACTCTATTCCATACCTATCAACACCTATAAAAAAATGTCTTAGGGGTATTCATTAATATAATACCCAACCTAACCTTATGAATAAGATGGAAAATATAAAAGCCTCTACCTATGGAAGAAAAATATTCTCACCTATGATCAAATCTATAATGAACCATTAATCCAATTGTCCCTACTATACCATACCCATCACAATGGTAACATGAAAAATTCATGAAATTTAAAAATAAGGAAGATATTTAGCAACACATTAGAGCATTTAGACATGCTCATTATCTCATATCCCATGATGATGATCTTCTCCTAATAATGTTTCCATGTTGCTAGCTGGACCAATTTTAGACTGGTACAATTCTATCCCTCAACACTCCCTATTATCTTTTAGGTAACTAGTCCAAATATTTTTAGAACACTTTTTCATTAACATCACAAGAAAAGTGACCATAAACAACCTATATGCCATTAAATAATTTGATGATGAATCTATCACTGATTTCGTGGCTAGATGGTGAAGTCTTATAAACCAACTTACTTTCTCCCTTCCTCAACTAGAATTAATCAAATTATTCATGAGATTGTGTGCTAAGCATATCTCATCAACATTATAGGTTCAATCCTTTAAGACTTTTTATGAGGCCTTTTCCATGCCCCATAAACTAAAAATTTGAGATTTAGAATAAGGGAAGGTAAAGTTATGTAATAAAAACTTCAAACCCAATCCCTCTAAAGGAATTAAAATACCAAAACCAAAGGAATTACTAATGCTATGGTATTAAAATCAGCACCTCCATAGACAAATAGCTAATCCAAACTCTCTACCTCCCAAGCACAACCACAAAAACCATTAACATAGTTTCTTCTATGAAAGTACACACCCTTAAGGGAATCATATGCTTGCATTTTCAAAAAACTCTTAAAATTTTCTATTATCTAACTACCTTCGATTAGACCTCTTTATGACTTTTGACCTAAGCCTGTTTGCTTTAAGGAAAATGACTTTTGCAACTACCATCATGTACTAGGTCATGATGTCAATAAGTGTCATTACTTCAAAGGTCTAGTTCAAAACCTTATTGACCAAGGAGAGTTATAGTTATATAAACCTAACACTACCCCTAATCAATCTATAGATATTTTTAGGCAACCATTACCAAATCACACGTCTACATCTAATTATGTATAGGCTAATTTAGGATGTACCTCAAACCATGAGACACATGTGATAAGTATGATCCATGATCAACTTCTATATAAAGAGTTTGATAATACTTATGAATCACCTTCCATGATAACTAAAATCATAGATCTCATTATAGGATGTATCTAGTATATCTATCCCTAAGACTCACTTAGGATTTATGGATCTCATTATTTGAGATCCTCTTGAGGAGCCATTACCTAAACCTATTCAAGACAATCAACTAAAAATAAAGGATGAGAAAGCTATCAATGAGGATACTTGTCTAGAAATCCCAAAAGATACACATACCATTCCTTCAATCACTACAACACCTTAGCATAACATACCCATCCCCTATAGCTTACTTCCTCTTGAGAAGACTGTTACATTACATCTACCAAATCCCAAACTAGCTTCCCTTATAGCTTGGGGAGAACCAAATCTTCTAAGAAGAGAAATTAGAGGAATTGCTTCAAAAAGTAGAAACAAAAACCTTGGGGTGTCATGAGGAAAATATTTACAATATCCACCTATAATAATTGAAATCCCTAAATAGGATATCCATGGTACCCCCAACTGGATTCAAAAAGGAAAGATGGCTCTACCACCAATTTGAAATAGAGCATCCATATTGGGACCTCATCTTTTGGTAAGACTAAAAACCACCATTATATAATCCTCTTATAAAAATCATATACCATTACAAAGGTATATTCCCATTATAATAATGTTGATACACAATCCCCTAAATCCTTATTACCTAAAGAGCCTAGGTATAAGGTCCTATCCCAAACTTAAAGAACCTTCTATGGGAAATATTTGAACAATCAATGTGAAGGGTCAATAATCCAAATAAAATACAACCTCCATGCCAATGCATTAGAGGGTAAAAAAACCTAACCAAGATCTATTATGGGGGTCTTACTCTAAGATCCTTGATTAACTCCTTCAAACTTCCCTTATTACACTACCATCCATAAAACTTGTTAATCCCCATGTTCAAAAACCGGTGTGGTATCAGTAAAAGAATAAATACACCTACCATAAAATATTAGGACATGATACTAAAAGTTTTAATGTGCTAAAATCTATATTTTGAAATTTATTAGAAAAAGATGACCTTTTACTGGAATAATTTGGTCATGACTATCCTCATAGTCAAAATACTAGGGTCAAAAATGCTCTGAGAACAAGTATATTATCAAGAGGGTCAAAAGGAGTTTCAAAGGAAGATAGAACCTCTAATAAAACTCAGTATCAACCCATGTTAAACCCCCTATATGATTTTGAAAACATAACAAATCCACCATTATTTTAGATAGATATGATATATGTAGCTACATGATCCTAGACCCAGGGTCATAAGACCCAAAATAATAATAAAGCTAAGGTGACTATTGAAAAATCTTGTCCTTCTACCATATATAGTCCTACCATGCCTACCCTAAAACCTAAAATTTATATTTTAGGAAAAGCGTAGAATAATAATGCTTCAAAGTTGATATAGATATCAGTTCTAAAATAATTCCATCAACTCCTAGTCAAGATGCCCTTATATGAACTTGTCTAAAACTCTCCACAACATTACAAGGCTATGATAGAATCCTTACAAGCTATTAAGATACAATCAAATGAACCCTATCCTCTATTAGGTTTTATCACATTTGTGCAAAATTCAACATCCATAATGTTCCATGATTGCAAAATATCACCATTACAACCTGATGACCAAGACCCACCATTATTTATCACTATTCAAATTAACCAAACCCAAATCAAATTATTAATGATTAATAAAGGAGCAGGCATAAATATTATCTCCTAGCATGCTTTTAAGCAACTATAGTTACCTAAAACTATTATAAATCAATCTCCAACTATCTTATGGGCATTAAATGATATTATGGCCCTTACATTATGAATAATTATCCTTCCCATACAAATATGTATGCATACCCTCTCCAATTTATCTTATGTAATAAAAGGTAAATTTTAATATAATATCCTATTAGGACACCCTTGGATACATGTTATGCATTATATCCCCTCCACTTTACACCTATGTCTTAAATTTAAACATGAGAGTAAGGTCCATAGTGTCCCTACCGATCCACAATCGTTAAAGACATAAAATTTGACTTATCAACCTAACAATGTCTTGATCTATATGAATAAATTTATTTCATTATATTTAGGGGAAACATTTTTCATCTCCACCATACCTTCATCCTATATCCCTGATGTAAACTCTTTCAACTTGGTATTCTAACAACTTTCTTTAGAGGAATAACAACTCTTGACACTCAACACTTTATCAACCCCTCAAAGATATGGCCATATTGATCAATATTGTATCTATCAACCCAATCTAGGAGACATTATCCCCTTTATACCTCCTCATCTTCAAATGCACTTAACCTATAGAGGAAATGATCAATCTCCTTTATATAGCAAAAGACAAATGCATACCTAACCATCCACATCTAACTTATCCTTTCTTGATAAACCATGCTTTCCAAAAACCTATCTATAAAATTGTGCTTGGAAAGGTTTTGGCTTAGGGCATTATAAACAAGGACACCATGTGTTTACAATAAATGACCTTAGAAAACTACATGAGAAACATGGCTTTGGTTTTAAGAAAGATCCTAAAGCTAATGAAAACCATGATTTAGTATCACATATCCCTATGGATGTGGATGATGAAACTCCCTCATCCCCTCTCATTTATCCTATGGTAACTAATGACACCATTCCCACCTAAATTTTTTTATTAACACTATTCACCTCAAATTACTAACCCTACAAAGCAACATTAAAACCATATCTCTTCCTTTATTTTTTCATGACCTAAAAGATGAATATTTTCCCTTAGTTTAAATAATAGAGTGTCATGATTATGACTCCATTTTAACTTATTTATGAGTAGGATATTTGTATATGAATAATATCATACCATTTGAGTCTCCTAGTCTCTTAAATGAGGTCATAACTAATATTAACATAGGGATGATAAAAACCCTATAAAATATCAAAGTGAGTCAATCCTTAGATTCTCAAGAAAATCAAGACTTAACATCATTCCTTGATAATCATAGCCAAGATTTTGTTTTTTTTTATAGTGATATGCCTGGAATTGACCTTGCCATAGTTTTCTATAACATCATTACCATTCCTAAATCTAAACTAGTGAATCAAAAGTTTCATAAGATGCATATTTGCATAACACTTATTATCAAAAGAATATTTACATCTCTTCTTATCCATTAAATTTATCTAACCCATAGATTACCCTCAATGGGTATCTAACATAGTACCTGTCATAAAACCCACAAGGGGACTATGCCTTTGCATCGACTTTCATGACCTTAACTTTGCTTATCTAAAAGATGGTATCCCCCTTCCTAATATTGACTAACTCATGGACCTCACTGTAGGACATGATATGTTTTCACTCATGGATGGGTTTTATGGTTATAATCAAATCCGTATCACCCTAAAATATCAACATAAAACCTATTTTATTACTCCATGGGGGACATTTTGTTATAGGGTCATACCCTTTGGTTTAAAAAATGTAGGAGCCACTTACTAGTATATCATGACCTACATTTTCCATTATTTAATTCACAAAACCATTGAAGATTATGTGGATTATCTCCTTGAGAAATCTAGGCATCACAAGGATCACTTGTCTATCCTTCAATAAATCTTTGCTAGTTTGATCCAATATCAAGTTCATCTTAATCCAAAAAAGTGTGTTTTTGGTGTTTTATTAGGTAAGCTCTTAGGTTTTATCATTTCCCTTTGAGGTATTAAGTTCAATCCTACCAATATTTTGGCCATTATCGATGTTTTGCCTTATTCCAATGTCAAGCAACTTCATAGTTTACAAGGGAAATTATAGTCTATTCATCATTTTATTTCACAGTTATCAGAGTGATATCAACCTTTATATCACCTTCTTAATAAAGACACCTGATTTGTGTGGGATTCAAATTGTCAAGTGGCATTTGATACTCTCAAGAAGTATCTCTTATCTCCCCCTATCCTTATTCCACTAAAAGAGGATAAGCCCTTTTACTTATATATCTCAACTATAGATCATGCATTCGGTATGATGCTTATCCATCAAGATGATCAACATAGAGAACAAATATTTTATTATATAATCCATACTTTGGTTGACTATGAAAATTTTTATACACACATTTAAAGACTATGTTTGGCCTTGGTATTCATAGATTCCAAGCTTCGCCACTATTTTCTTAATCATAAGACTTATGTGATTACCAATACCAATCCTCTTAAATTATTTAATTTGAAACCCTATCAAAATCAACATATGGTGAGATGGTTGATTATTATTACAAAATTTGATCTTAATTTCCTTAACCAAAAATTAATTAAGGGTTAGATCATTATAGATTAATTGGATAAAGTACCCCTTGCTAATAATCTCCTATCTAGTTATGAATTCATTGATGAAGTGATAGCCTCCACATCCCAATAAGATCTTGAATATCAAATGACATTATTATTTGATGGATCTAAATGTTAACATGGAGGGGGAGTAAGGATTATTCTAATACCACCTAGAGGAATTTATATCCCACTATCTTTTAAGCTTAGTTTTGATGGAGCTAATAATGTGGTAGAATAGGAATCCCTAATTATAGGTCTCCGAACATCTTTAGATCTAGGATTTAAATTACTTCATATTTTTGGTGACTCTTAATTGGTAGTTAGCCAAATAACTAGCATATATCAGTGCAAGAATAACATTGTCCAGAGGTATAATACATTAGTAGAACAATTATTATCTATCCTTAACCATTATGCCATCTAGACCACTCCTTAATTAACCAACAAGTTTTTTGATACGATGGCTTCTTTGGCCTCCTTTATTCCATCCTCTTCCTAAGAGTCTAGCTTTTTTGTCCTTATTCATAAGGTCAATCAACCTTCTTACACCAAAACTGATCTTCTTTCTATACATACTATAGAGGAAAACCATTTGGATCTATGGTATACACATATATTTGATTATTTATCTAAAGGTATCATTCCTTTAGATCCATCCAAAAATGCTAAGCATGTTTTTTAATAGTGAAACTCTTGATACGTAATACTAGGTGATGTGTTTTATAAGTGTAGATTCGATGGTATTCTCCTCCATTTTCTCTAGAATTCTAAAGTATCATAATCAAATAAACTCACAATGGAATCTATGGTGGACATTTTATTGGTTTAAATATCACTAAGAAAATTGTGTGGTTAGGATACTATTTTCCCACTTTGAATCAATATTGTTGTATGTCAAGAAATTCATGAAGTATCAATAACACAATAACTTATCCCATATCCCTAGTCATGCATTACAAGTAACCATGTATTTTGGCCTTTCTCCCAATGGATTTTAGAACTTATAAGGAAGCTTAATCCTAAATATTCCCAATGACATAGCTTTATCATTACTGCTACTAAGTATTTCACTAAATGGGTGGAAGCCATTCCCCTTATTTAAACCAAGGTAGATAATATTTTTTATTTCATTAATCATCACATAATATGTCATTTTGGTGTCACATATAAAATCATTACAAATAATAGGAAATATTTTAAAAATAAGTAAGTTTAAAAATTATGTGATTCCTTTAGCATCAATCTAAGTTTCTCATCACCCTATTATCTACAAGCCAATGGAGAAGCTGAAGCATCAAATAAAACCCTTATCAAGATGTTAACAAAAATAGTCAATGAGGCTAAAAATGACTAGCATGTTTTCATACCTTTTGGTTTGTGGGTTTATTGAACTAGTATTCAAACACATACAAGAGCTACCCCTTTTTCTTTAGTCTATAGTACTAAAGTGGTTCCCCCTCTCAAAATCCAAATTCCTTCCCTTAGAATATCTCTATAATATATCATTTTTGAAGAAGATTATCATCAAGATCGATTAGCATAGCTATAAATTTTAGATGAGCATTGAACCACAACCCTCGATCACCTTCATGTATATCAAGAGTTAATAAAACATGCATATAATCAACATTTGAAGGAATGAGAATTTAATATTGGTGACCTTGTCCTCAAATAAAATCAACATGTCACAAATATGGAAATAAGTAAATGGGGAAGTTTGCTTCTAATTCTTGAACCCTATATTATCACTCATAAATATTAATCTATGACATATCATTTGGCCTCCCTTGATGGAAAACTAAAATGTGAACCTCTTAATACTTTGCATCTATATCCTTTCAACTGTTAATAATCATATTAGAAACTTAAGTTAACATATTTTATCCTAAAAATCATATCACCTATCTTTAACATATCTCATAATGACCAATAATCATGTGGATTGATATAAAAATACTAGTTTTGTCCTTATATATGAACACCTCATATCTGTTCATAACATATTCTCATGGATTAGCTTCATTTGAAATAGAATGGAGTTCCAAATCATTATCTCCTAACAATCCATCATCCTAAAAACATTTTTGAAGGGAATAACACATGGCTCTATTTCTTATCTTATAAAAATGCTTTAAGTTTAATCCATAAAAAGGTTTGGCATATCAAAATCAATAAAAGAGTAAAAAGATAGCCTAATCCATCGAAGGACAGTTGTTATCAAAATTAGAAAAAAGGCAAAATTTTAGATTAATCCCTCAAAGGAAAACTGACAAGATACATATATGTAAATAAATAGACCACTGCCTTGAAGGATGGCTATATGCCTATGATTTAGGAAACTCCCTGCATTGATCAGTTTCCTATTAAAATAAAACCATGTAAAAAATTATGAACTCAAAATTATATCCCACAAAATCTTCCCACATTGATCATCTTTCTTAAATTTTTAGACTTCCCGCATTGATCATTCTACATTTATCCATGGATTAGCTTAAGGTTAAATAGCTCAAAAAAATAAAAGATGTGTATTTATAAAGAATTAAGCATTTCCCTCATTCATATAAAAGCTAAGGATTCATGTTGGCTAACAAGAGGTTGTTAGTGAATTTCATTAGCTTTGGATAAAAGGGCATATATGCAAAAGTAATAGGAGGCCTAGCATTGGTTAGAGTGCTAGCTAATTATGATTCATTCATCCTTGATTAGTTCTATAAACATTTTAATCTATAAAAATTTTACATAATCCATAATCAACCATGATATAAATTCCCATCCATATAATCAAATAAGTATAATAAAAAATAAAAAGCCATATAAGCACCATCCATGTAATATAACATCCATAACACAATTTGTCATTAATCCATAAAACATCATAAATTATCACATGTAATTAAAAATACATCAATCCACTATCATTCCATTTAGATCACCCACAAATGAATCCATAATCAAGATAAAAACTACATCACATAATCTAAATATCATAATCCATAAAAACATTGCATAATCAATATAATAAATGATGCAACTAAAATAAAATGATATATAAATGTAATCCACATAATCCGAATCTATAATCAGGTAACACAATCTCATGAATCAATGTGAAAAAACATATAATCATAAATATATATCCACAAATCAAATGTACATCATAAAGTGTCATAATATGTAATATGTACAAAAGCCAATCCATATAGTAGCCATATACATGACTACTCAATAAACTAGATTTGGCTAAGGTGGATATTTATCCCACCTCCCCTACTATCCCTTCCATCCATCTTGTCCCTCCCTTGTGTCACACTACCCACACTATCAATAATCATATGTGGCCCCCATGGAGTTTGACCCTACTTGGTTATATGGTTGGCATATCGAGGAACCTCTAGTAAATGGTTGTAATAATATGCTCATAATATCACATCTTCGATACCACTTCCTGATATCTATCCAAGATTACACTCCCTAGAGGCCCCATCTTTATGCCATGTCCCCCTCCTAAAATGAACTTTGATACTGCTCTTCCTATTGCACTAACTAGTATCTAGAGCCTCTTATGATGATTATGATATTGTCTCACACTCAACATGCCTCATCATAACTATACTACAATGCATCATAGCACCCCTATAACTCTGTTAGTTGTACCTATAGTTGATCTTACTTAAAAACCACTCCAAAATATTATGTCACTGTTGTATCCCTATCCTTCTCAATCATAATAGCTTATATGTCCCAATCCCCCTCCCCATCTCCTAATGTAATCTCTACATCCTCCATCTCCACCTCCTCCACCTCCCACCTCTATTGTATCACCCTCTCCTCTCCCCTTGTATGTTGATCTTCCCACCATAATAAATATGCCTTCATCACCTCAGCATCATTTATCCCCTCTCCTTATGGTTCCTCCTCTACTAGTTAATCTAGCCTTGTAACCTATGGCTCAAGGAGATCCACCTTTGAATCATCTCTCCTATACACCTAAGGTGCCTCAAGTAGATCATATTGTAACCCAAAAAATCATTACATATGCCCAAACTAAAACCTCTCCACATCTCTAGGCATCTCCCCTATAACCACCTAGCTCATTGTCCTACTGCCAGCTCCATCTCCATCCCTAGCCATGCTAGGAATCTTACGTAAAGCCTCCATATAACCTCATCCTCCTACATCTCCTCTAGCACCTATATATAAAAAGCTAAATCTCAAACTCTCTTGTCTCCATTTAGATGGGCAACCTCATCCTTCCATCTTAGAAAATTGACATTGAAAGTAAACATGTGCCATCCCATCCATGACAACCCTAGTGGCTATACTACGCAGATGTGATCATAGGCCTAACAATGAAACACATAGGTAACATCAATTCTAATACACTATTACATCCTTTACACACACATCTCCCTATATATCTATGCTAGTAAGGTCAACTTCCATACAAATATTATCTGGTGCTCCAACATGTCCATAATCACCTCTATTAGGCTTCATGTGAACCTCTATGGTCATCACCCATCTCCCATCCTAGACTCAATCATACAAAGCCTCAAAATTAAAGCCTCCTACTATGAAACCAATGTCAACATCATCCTTATATAATTATGTTAGGGAAATTTCCCATGCTCTCTCATCTATTGGGATGATTTATATGCCCTATATAGGTAGCTGGAGTGTCCTATAAATATCCTCTAAGAATACTATCATCTCCCTTATTAACAAACAAAAGGTCCTTACATCTAGATCCCATTACTCTAGTAGTACCACTAGTAAAATTTGATCTTAGTGTATCGATAATAGTGATGCAGCCCTCCTAAACTAACTATATTGAGATGTTCCTAGTCTATACTTCTCATGACCTCTCATAGTTTCTCTAGCAAAGGTGACACTCAATCTTGCATTGTCAATAATACACATGCCTACAATCCCATAATCCCCAAGTGTCATTTAGTTTTCTAATAATTAATCCTATCCTTTAGATTTTATTTAAACCCTTAGGAATTGACATCAACCCTTACTATATTGATCATGATTGGTTATATATGTCAATCATAAAATTAGTGTCGATCCCTGATTAATTGGTGGTTGATCATCAAGGAGTCATTATCGATCCCCTTAGGATTGATGCCAATCCATGCAAAACCCTACCAATCCCTAAACCCTACCCTAAGCTAGTTCAAAATTTAAAAAATTCACAAAACACCAAAAAAAAAAGTTACCACTACCACATCATGAGATCATCATCTACTCCCACTAGCCTCCATCATATATATCTCTCTCAATCCATTGACAAGTGTCAAATTTTTTGGCTCTAAATCAACTAGCTCGGTCTCATTTATAAAATGAGTGATGAATTCATTTAGTGGCCTATTTATATCCATTTTATATCAATAATGATTATTTTATGATCGGAAATTATTCCTTCCTAATAAGCATCGATTCATTGGATCGATGGTGATTTGGACCATTTTAGGCACCCTTGTACTCCTTACAAATATCTTACATCCTTATAGCCCTATTTCAAAGCCACTTAAGTTATTATTTGTTACAACTATCATATCCTCTATTACCCAACATTACTATCTTGTGGACAAAGGCCCCTTGATGGTCCCATAGCCTTTGAGAGGTCTACATTCATTCCAATGTCTATCCCTTATGGATCCTAAAAATGTACCTCATCTAGAAATCATTGTGTCCTTAGGTAGTGCACACATACCAAGCACATTTTATGCTTTGGTCATCTCATCCTAGCCTTTTACCTCTTAATTTCCTTCAAAAGATCATATATGTTCCTAGTTATGGTAATCCATTACTTGTTTACCTTGGGGCATTCCTATTCAGAATATCCTATATCTTATTAGTGTGACATTATACTTCATGCCCATCCTTGCATATTTGATGCTCATTTTATATTTGACCTATATGTTTCCATCTCATTTTAAAACAAGTATCCATCTAATTATCTTTCATCAACTCCTATTTTGAGGGGGAATACCTTCTCATATTAAAACCTAGGGTATTAGACCCATTCTATTTTTTTTCTTGTGATAGCTTATCACAAACTACTTAATAAAAAGGGGAAAATGTAGACACTATAAATTTACACAATTTTATTATGAATAAATGTGTCTTATCCCTTCTCTACCTTTCTTATGCCAGTTAATATAGTTTTACTATTTACCATCTAATGATGTGTAGATAATCTAGTTAATTACCATTTTACCTAGGCAATTAGTTAACTATCCCTAAATCCTAGTTAAATATATCCAAGTCTATTAAGGGTAAGTTGTTATAACCTTATTAACAACCTCCCCATAAAAACCAATTTTAAATAAATTTTTATATGAGATCTTGAGTTGTTGGAACCAAAAACTTAAACTTAGACTGAATCGATAATGTTTCCCATGATCATCACCAATCTTATTAGGATCAACATCGATTTATATCTAGGCCAACCTTAGGTTATGGATATTAATTTTTACACACTAGAATGTTAACAAAATTCCCCTAGAGCACTATAAAATAATTTCATTCTTGTTTTAGTCTACTCATGCTCTATCCAAGCCAACCACATCCCTGTTAATGAGTTATTTCACCATAGCATAGGAAGATTTTGCAGAGGTAAATATGTTATGAATATGATGACTTTTAGATTATTTCATTATTCATTTATGTTCTATTTGTTGTCATTAGTCTATTTAGATAAACTAGTGACTAGTTTAAAATCTTGTGCGATCTATTAAAGCCCTCCTTAGGCCCCTATCTAAGTCTTTTAGTACCCACTATAAATATCAACCATGATTCTTTCTAGATCAACATTGATTACCTGATCAATACTAATTCTGAGATAATCAACATTGATCCATGTGTTTTTATTTGTATTTACAACCTGAGACTAGATTAGCTATCTTAAGTGTTTCTAATTTATAATTTTTAAGTCTTAAAATCATGCATTGCTATCTATATATGACCTTGCCTTGTGTTATACATGATGTGGTTTCAATTCATGACTTACCCATAGTTCCTCATCCCTTTTTCACCAATCAAAGTGACATTTATTTTGAGTTATGACTTTATGTAATTGCCTTTAACCCAACTTTAGAATCCATAAATGAGCAACTATAAGAAATCCAAGAACAATAAGACTTAGCCATAACATATTGGAATGAACATTTTGATAATATATATGCAATAGATTAATTTTTTTTAGTTCAATTTCATAATCTTATCGCATGTTGTCTTTTAATTTATTTCAGTATATTATGTGCTTGATTACATAAATAATGAACTGGCATCCCTCTAAGGAAGTGTACCACTTCTTGGAATTTATCTTATATTAGGTGGTCCACCCAACTATTTGATTAATCAATCTTGTTTTAGTTGTCTTTGTTGTGTAGGTAGTCATTCCTAGCTAAAAAGGAGATCCTGCCCTATTGGATCAATGGTGTACACCCCTATCATAGTATATTCTTATTTAAACCCTATACCATTTCTATTTTTATTAGTTAATATTTATTAATAAAACAAACTCAAAAAATACTAAAACATAGTGACATAGAAATGGTTGGAAATTTCTAGTAGAGGCATGGCAGAGGTAGAGGCTAAGTTGATTGGGTCAATGTAATTAGCTTTTGGCCCTAATTCAATGGATTTTCCTTTTTTGGATTTTTCTCCATATGTTTTGGGCATAGGATTCATGTCAAACTAGTAGTTGTAGATTTTATATTCGACCTCAAGGCATTTATAATATTGATATGGCTAAAGATCAACAAGTATAGTCACCTCCATTCTTGAATGTCAAAATTTTATACACTGATGTAATGTAGAAGGTATAGCCTTGATTTCATGGATCTAAGGTCAGCCCAATAATATATTTTAAGATATTTTTATATCTAAAACATGGCACAAAGTATCACAGGTCAATGGCATAATGACAACTTGTAAGCTAATGGTACCTTGAGATTCCCATTCTTCATTATTGTATGCCTTGATAATTATGGTATCTAGTTGTAAGTCAGCTATTGTATATCCAAGATGTTTGACCAACTTTAGTGACACAATGTTGAGACCTAAACCATTATCTACATGAGCACATTTAACTCTATGGTTTATTATACTAACTTCAATGTATTTTTGGATGGTAGACATATGCAACAAACCCATGATGGATGTGTGTAGGAATTTTCTTTAGATGTTCCACAATATCATAGGTTTTCCCCTTAGTTTTTTAGTTGGTTTATTTCTAACAAGCATGGAAGATTGATTAGGCTCATTTTTAGTATTTAATTATGGTATTTTTATAATGAACCTAGCTCATCGAGTTGTGATTATGAAATCTCAATCTAGAACTTGTCTTTGGAAGTTGGCCAAGTAGGTAAAGAGGCTTGGAATGATTATTATTGGATGGTATGGTTCTTGATTATTAACATGGATTGTAGAAGAATCACCAACATAAGGAGGAAAGTAGGTATCATTCGATAGATAGGCATTGTTATGTGAAAGTCCAAACCTATTTGTAGTTGGTCTAGGGTTGATAGTTATGGTGGAAACATGACCACATAAAACATGTCCTACAACATTATTGTAGGTATATGTAATGGCATGATTATCTCCTTAGTTGGTTTGATTATTTTTCCATTGGTTTTGACAATTATATTATTATTATTATGGATGACATTATTGTTACTAATTTTGTGGTGGAGTTCTCTATTATTATTATTATTGTTGTTGTTGTTGTTGTTGTTGTTGTTGGTGTTGGTACTACTTCTAGTTTTTATTATTGTTATATTGAGGAAATGGATTATGGTAACTCCCAATTTATGATTGTTCATATGAGTATGAGTGTCTCTTTATATCTCTCTATTATCCAACATGATCTCAATCATATGTTTGAATTGGATACATTGTCTAATAGAATGTCATATGACATGATAGTACTCACAAAATTCATGTTCCTTGTATTAATAAAGAAAAGTATTTCCTTCAATAAATGGCTTTGGTAATGGCAAACTAATTAAATTAGCTTGAACCAATCTTTAGAACATAAACTCAATAGGCTCACCAAGGTCACTGAATTATTAGGCAATAGGTAGTCTTGTCCTTGGTGTAGGGGTTTATAATTAGTTTTTACTTTATGGTGGTTAGTTTTGTTGAGGTCCTGATTGGATGTATGGAGGAAGTGGTTATTGAGTGGGTGAAGGTATATGGATAGCCAGTGTTTGCACCATCTGAGCATGGTGTGATTTAGTAACCCTATTTCCAATAACATTTTTATTTTGGTTGTAGGGTTTAGGTCTTTCATTGATGTTGGATTGAGGTGGCATTGAATCTAGTTCTTAAATTTGGTTTTGGTTATGGTTTTGGCCTTAATTCTAGTTTTGGTTTTGATTGGAAGAGAATAACTTGATTATGCCTTTATTGACAAGGGATTTCTCAATCTGTATTCATTTTGTTGTGACCACTTCAATAGTATGAGCACATTACAACTGAAGATGGTAGGATATCTCATTTTGTAATCTCCTCATAAATATTGCATATAACTATTTGTGTAGTAGATTGTGTGTAAGCCAACTTGTTAATACTCTCCAACATTGTAAGTATGTAGTGAAGCTTTCATCAGTCTTCTATTTAGCTTGGTATAAATCTAGAATAGTAGTCTCATGCTCAAGATTATATGAAAAGTGTTGTACAAACTTATCTAAGAGATAGTAAAAGTTAGGTATAGATTTCTTTAGTATCTTTTCCAAGGTTTGCCTAGTTAGACTCCTTGGGAAGAGTAAAAGCAAATATATATTGTTATAGGCCACTGGTTAATAGGTAATAAAGAATTCCTTTAAATACTCTCTTAGATCACCTTTGACTTTGTATTTGTCAAATTTAGGTGGCTCATAACCTAACATAAGTGTTATTTACAAATACTCCATGTTGAATGGGTAAGAGCATATCTCATCAAGTTTGAATTTATTCATTTGTTTCCCAACCTATATCATTTAAATTGCATTCTTCATCTGTTATAACATTTTGGCTAGGAAATAAAAAGGAGTGGCATATTATTGTTGATGTTTCATGATCAAAGGTGGATTACTTTAATTAGGGTATTTGTATTTTAGGATGTTAGTTGAATTGGCTAGACTACTAAGTATGCATATCCATGTATTATGGATATACTATGGGTAAAAAATACATTATTATAGAAGTACATTTGGTTTGGGTTGGAACATAAACTTGAATAATTAATTATGGTTGCATTAATGGTATTTGGATTTGAAAAATGTGTTGGTATAGTTAGGATTGGGAGGGAAATGGTTCCCTACTTATTGAACCTTATTGGATATAGGGAACATGTTGTTGACTATATCCCTACTTTTGAAGGTGTTCATAGCTAGATCCTTGTTGTACATGCAATACTTGTTGGGTGAAAATTAATTTTTACCTATCACCTGGTACATGTTGTGTATACAAACCTTTTTGTTCGATAAACACTTATTTTTTTATCAATACTTATTATTTAAGCATAACTTGTTTTGAAATGGTAAATGTTATGGGTTCAACATTTGTCATTATTGACCAACTAGCACTTTCTAATCAATAGGAATATGTTTTTGGTTAAGTAATGTATATAATTGATAAGGTACATGGGTTTGTGCTTATTGTGGTAGAACATTCATTATCAAATGTTGAGGTGGCATAGTGTTCTACACTTATTGTGAGGATAAGTTGGTCTATTATTGGCTTATTTCCCCCTATTTCACATTTGAAGAAGTATTTGGTTGGGGAGTGGAGGTTGCTCATTGAGTTTGGGAAATAGGCGTACCTATTCCTTACTATTGTAATCTAATTGTGGCATTATTAAGAGGAACTTGTTATGTATTTCTTGGTGATAAGTTAGACCCACTTTGGTTTAAATTAGGATGCACTTGCATGATATTAATAATATTTTGAGTGGTATATTCTATTTGAGAAACATAATCGTTCATCAAAATATGAACATTATACATATCACCAACCAATGTGCTTTGGCTAAAGGGGTCTAAGTTTAGGCTTGCGTGTCCCAAGGCATATATTTTTTACCCTATTGATGGAGATATCTCAATAAATATCATGTTAAAAATATCCCTTTCATAGAGGTTATAAGCTAGGTTGAGATATGTTTGGTACACTTGTTTTACCTATTCCATTTGTCCATCCATAATACCTTTCCCTTTTACAAGCATATTTTGATCTTGATGTGAAATTTGGACTAGATATTGGCATAGATACCTATTCAAATGGTTGGATTTGTAGTGCGTTACTAGGTGTTCTCATCAAATTACTTAGACTTTCATGTGGGACAAATGGTGGAAACTTGGCCCCTACTTTGATAGCTCTAACTAATACTTTGCCTTTATTTTCTAACAAACGATATTCAAACAAGTACGGATCATAGCTTGTCTATGTTGGCATTGTAACATAATAGGACTCTTATTTTTTGTTTTGTTTAATGTTACACATCATTTTAGTAAGGTAGTGTATCATTTAATCTATTTTTTGGCATGGATAAGGAGGTATATTTACCAAATACTATGCTAAAGATTCATGTGTTTATTTAATGTATGGGATGTTATAAGATGGATAAGGATCTGTCTCATAAGCTACATCACCATACAACTCTTGAACAAAAGGGTCATTAATTATAAAGTTCTTGTAGCCAAGATTATACATAGTTCTACTACAAGTTTAATGAGCCATGTTTAAATCCTTAGATAGGTCACATGAAAAATAAAGGGTCTAAAGGGTAAAAAATAATTAAGGTCTAAAACAAAGGACCTTTGGCTCTATAAAATAGGCAAATGGATAAATAACTAAACTAGGTAGAGGTGGAACAAAATAAATGTGAGACTAGTCTAAAAAAATGATATTAATTTACCCAAAGGCAATTCTAATCAATAAAAAAAGTAACACAAAGTATCAAACTCATCTATGGATAAAGTAATAATTTCCCATAGGTAGTTATAATTAGTAAAAAAGAGTGTTTAAAAAAAGTAGAATAATTACAAATGAGGATCAAAATATAGCAACGATTTTCCCAAAGGTGGTTATAATCATGCTAAAAATTAGGCTATACTTGGAAACATAAAACTTGAAGAAGAACTAGAAATTAAACTAAACTAAGGTAATTAGCTCAGATGGCAATAAATAATTGGCTCATTAAGACTCAAATTTTGATTCATGAGAAACCATTGGAACAATGGAACTAAGACACTCAAAAATTACCATAATAAACTTCAAACATATTATGTGCCAATAACTTGGCTCAAAAATATCTACAACAAACAAAAATCACTAGGTCTATGCAAGGGTCTTTTTAGATCAAATAGGAAATCAACCCAAGTAACACAATCTAAACATAAAAGGTATACAACCTAAGCCCAAATTACATGAGGCTTCAAGGTAAACCTGATTAGTTTAGAATTTACACTTTGAAAGGTTGAGTTTTAGATTTAATGAAAAAAAGACTTGAATGTTCTAAGGCAAACGGTCTAGACCAAAATGAGTAGCATAACTAGACATTTGAAATAAGAGAGGTACACCAATATTTTGGAACTTGGTTTCAAAAACAATAAGAGATTGGAATGATTTAGGTAGTGTAACAATTCTCCTTTAAACAAATGTCATGGACAATGGTTTTAAACGAGAATATCCAAGGAAAAATTTTAGGATGAAATGGATAGTGTAGTGATCCCCCATTTAAATAAGAGAAACATAAATAGTTTATAGAACAAATCTCCAAGTCAAAAAATAAAAGTGAGACACAAACGGATAGAGTAATACCTCTTAGGCTAAAGGGGTGTAAAAATAATGTGATAGTTTTGGACTTATTTTGATGTGACAACACATAAAAAAGTTTTAGACTAGAAACACACATATAAGTCAAATAAAATATAATTAGTACTAATGGATCATCCTATATATAAATACTAACATGAGTGTGTGTAGCTTTTGCCAAAGTTACCATAGATATACCAATGTTTGTGAGGAATTAAGTGTTAATCCAAAAATTAAAGTATAGGTGTAGGTAGAGTTTTTATGCCCCCTCTATCTCTCAAGAATTGATATGTGGTATGAACTTAGAGTGAAGATAAATTAGCATTTGGTAAGAAATTATGTAGTAAGTGGGGTTTGGACTAAAATCTATAAACCTCAAACGTATTAGATGGTCCCAAATGTGGCTAGCACAAGGGCGCAATCACATCAAATAATTATAAACCACATTGCTTGTTATGAAATGGTATATTCCTTTATATATAAAAAATCCATATGTATAATGCTTAGTGAAGCTCTATGTCTGATTGTTGCATGACCTTGGAACCCATTAGGATGGTTAGGGTAACCACTCACCATTATCCCATTCAAAAGTTTGCCCAATTTGTATACTCCATTATGGAGTCAGGTTAGTATGATGTTGGGAGATGAAACACCAAGTCAATGCACCCCTAAATAACTTCTGGGGAGGTGATGAAATCCCACCCACAAGCTAAATGCATAAAAATAAATAAATGAAAAATGGAAAGACTTTAGAGGTCATTTCTAGGTCACCCAAATCACTCTAAGCTTAGTGAGAGTATACGCGACATTATTTATAACATAACCTTTCAAACAAAGGCAATAAACTAAGAAATTTTGGTAACTCAAGTTCTACTAAAGGGGATGGAGGGAGAGTATACACGTAATAGTTCATAATTTTCCACAAATAAAGAAATGAGTCTATGAACTTTGAAATTTTAGCTAATAATGAAAAACAAACATAAAGTGAAACAACTCTTAAAATCTCTATCTAAAATGTGTGTTCCTTTTAATAGCACTAAATCAAAGTGTGATTGAAATTTTAGCCCCTTGGCCTTATTTGCACTTGTAAAATTTTGAAAAATATCCAAAACACAAATGCAACTAAGTAGATTTGAAGCACCAAACAAAATGTATGTGAGATTTTAAGAATGCTTAAGCTTTCTCTCTCCACCTTAGGTCTTGCAAAATGTTAGGGGGTTTACCTACTTAGAATCCCAAAATAAGGTGAGTAAACAACAATTTAATTTAACCTCTTAGGGTTCTATTTTTTTCTCAGATAAATTGTCATTGATTACATAAATATCGATGTTGATTCTTGAAATTGACATTAATTTGATCAAATCATCGTCATTTCTTAAAACCACACAAAAATGCATTTTGAATGAAAAATAGGTAAAAAACAAGTTCAAACCCCAAATTTTTCATGGACCTACAAGGAAAAGATAAAATAGGTAATAAATAGATTGTCAAACACAAAAATGATAGCAAGCATATCAAGAAAAATCAAATTTAGCTATGTTCCCAGCTTGCTCTTTTTTTCACGTAGAGATCATCATTGATCCCTGAAACCTTGTTAAAAAAACATGAAATTCAAAGCTAAAAATCTAAACTTAAGATTTAAATGCATTCATTATAAACTAAAGGGAGAATATCAATCTCTTTGGCCATACGGGATGATGTGTCCCATCAGATGTGCCATTAATACCTTATGAGTTCTTAGAGTAAAAAATATGTATATTAGTCTCTTTTTATTCCAAATGAGGAAAAATCAAACATAAAAATTCACTAAGACTAAACACTTTTGCTTAAGAATTAGGGGGAACATAACACAATAAGTAAGATCACAAAATAGAGATGAAGACAATACAAATTTCTTACCTCCTTTGTCAAATTTGATGCTTGCTTATTGGCATAAGGATGTTTGTGCTTTGCCTATGACAATTACAATATTCTAAAAAAATTATTACATGGTGGTAGCATCTCTCCAATAGTCACTTGTGGCTTGGTGTGAATATTGGCATAAATTGGGCATTATAACACTATTCTCAAAGGTTTCAAGAAGGTATTCCAACAGAATAACCTTACACAAAAAATCTTCTTAAACAATGTTTTGGGAACTTGTATTTATATCTCAAAGAACTAACTCTAACCCTAGGTAGGTTAGGTTAGATTCTATCTTGGGTTGAGTCTAAATTAATCTAGGTTGAGTCAGTCTAACTATGGGTGGGGTAAAGGCACTCATGAAATATTGACACTTCAATTTCAAATATTTGTGAGGCCTGATAACTCACTTTAAATATTTGTCAGGTGTGTCATATTTTTGAATATTTATGAGATAATAAATCACTTTATTAGCTCATTTGACCTTTGACTTCAATTTTTGCTAAAAATTCCTTTTTTGGTAAATGAAATTTGCTACTTTTATTTATAATTTTTACTTAGTCAATTTTATTAGGATTTTAAATTTTATTGTATTTCTTAGTGATTTTTATCTTTTGGAAATTATTTTAAATGTTATGAATTAATAACTTGACATGCCAAAAGTTCCAAATTACTAGGTCATAATTTGACTAAGGTTAGAACTAAACCAGGTTAGTGATGCATATAGGGAAATACACCAAATAAGATAGCGTCATCATGTTTCTAGGTAATTAAATCTCTCACATGGATGAAATTGAGTAATTTAGGTGATTTTTATGCTTAAAATATGTTGTTTGCTAGAAATTAAACTGAATACCAGTTTAGGTACAAAAGTGGCCAAAACTAATTGTCTATACTTAGAGGCAAAACATAGGTTTTACAAGATATTATCCTTACTTACTAATAAAACATAGTATAGATTGAATTTACCCTGAGATGAGATTGAAATTTTTAATATAACCATGTGTTTGTGTTTGAGGGTTTTTAACACCATGAAGCTAGTAGATTGCCTATGCATAAGTCCTTCAAGATTACCTATAGCTAGTGGATGATATTTTTTATGACTTGAATATTCCTCCAAGAATGACATTGTATTTATATATGGGTGTCCCAAATATCCTTATACCTTAAATTCCTTTAAGAAGGTCTATAACTTCATTTCTTTAATGCAAGTGAGAGGGCAATCTTCACTTGGCTTATTATCTTACTTGATAAACTATAATATCACCATTATGAATTATTGTATTGGTGGTTTGATTTAATTATGAATCTTTTCAATATTTAAAAACATCCCAAACTAGTCAAGAAACTGTCACACACTCAAACAACATGCAAACCAGTCAAGAACCTTGATTTCCTTCACGGTACAAACTTGTGCTTTAGATTTTTCTACCTCTTCATGAAATTTAAATAATTTAAAATAAATAACTTTATGGACATAAAAACAAACATATATTTTAATTTTCATTAGGTTTAATCAATTAAACATCAAAATATGCACTTTTTGTGAAATCTAGGCTTGTAGGGCAACAAGCAAGCTAGTTTGCTATATATATATATATATATATATATAGAGAGAGAGAGAGAGAGAGAGGTTCTCAATAGATTATTTAGTTTGTATTTTAAATTATATATACCCATATAAAATCAAAATAACTATTTAGTCATGATAAGTCATAAAAACATCAAGAACACTCATTTTAAGGTGTATAACAACTCAAAAATCATGAACAATGGACCTAGAGAGAGAAATGGGAATATCTTGAGTTTTAAGGGGTATAAATACCTAATTATTTTTTTTAAGATCTTAATATACCCCTATATATATTAAAACTGGTGTATTCATTCAATAATTCAATAAAATCTCATAAAAATACCCTTTTAAGGCTTGTAACAACACATAAATCAAGAATCATGGAGAAATCCTCCTAATGGTTTAATGATTTCTTGGTTTGAGTTATTTGGGTGATTATATTATATGGGAAGGATATTATAATATAATTTTATTAATTTTTATACCATTAAAATTCATATTTAATCCTCATCTCCTTTAAAAACACTTCACAACATCCAAACCTACATGTCATGACAAGAAACAACAAAATAATGAGATTTTCTTACCAATAAAGGTTTGATTAGGGTTTCTCATTTTATATTTGGTTTTTTAAGGGATATTAATATTATTATTATTAGGAATGTTATTTAAACATAATTATGCATACATAACACTCAAAGATGTTTCCAAAAGGATAAAATTGAACTGTTGGGGTTTGTTAGGGTTTTAGAGGCACTTATCTTCTTAGCAATGGTTCATAGAGCACAAGCCCCTAAACCTTGAATTTATGACACAAATATTTAGGTCATATTGGTTCCCTTCAACCCCAAATATCACTAGTTCACACACTCTCTCTCCTTCATGAAACAATACTAAACCTATTGACCTTTATTTGTGAGTGACTCGATGGAGACCTTGAATGATTTTTTACCTTTTTTAGACCTCCACATTCTACTTAAGCATGGTTTTAGTATTGATAAGGATATATTAGTTTTTTTTAGGTATTTATCACCTAATACCATGCTTCACTTAGTTTAATTCACCTCTAATCTAATGTATAAACTTGTAATCTTCCTTAAAATATGTAGAATGCTAAAAGTTACAACATTATGAGACATTCTCAGTCTGAGAACAAATGTCTAAGGAGTTTTAAATCTCCCCTAAAATTATAATAACTTGGTATTGAATGCTCATTTTTTTTGGTATCCCAAAGAAGATGTTTGTAACTAACTTTTTTTGACTTCAAACTGCCATCTCCACATTAGAAAGTGACTCAAGATGCCTTTATATGTGTGTGCCAATGTACATTACCTATATTTAACCTTTTGAATAGATTTAATAATATTTAATCATGTTTTCAAGACACTATAATGATTTAGACAAGCACAAACATTAAACCTTAATTTTTACAAATACCTTAAACTATGCTAAAGTACCGTAAACAATGTTAAAGTCTTCATAGATGAGCATGTTAAGGGGAATAACCAAGTGTCATATCTTACACTCTTGAAAAAAACTTACTAAGACATTTAAACAACTTGATATATTCTATGGCAAGATAAATCAAGGCCACTAAGGCATGACTCTCAATAATACATTAAGGTTAGGTGACTCAAGTACTTAGTTTGCATAGACCTTGGTCATGGGTGGATAAATTAGCCAACCAAACCCATGTATCTATCTATTATAATGTGAATGACCCAAAAAATTTCAATATATTAGATAATATCCCACCTTCCTCCTTTAATGTGTGTGGCAATGTCTTTCATAGAGGTTCAAGATGAGCCACTTGGAGATCTCATCCTTTTGGATGAGGTATGCCAAGTGAATCCTCTCAAAATATATACATAGATCTTGATTTTTTACTTGATGATAATATTTATTTTAACCATACCAAGTTCTTTCATGATCTTAATCCTAACCTTGCCAATCCAAAACCCACTCTTGTAATTATCCCTATCCCTTTTAGACCTATTCCTAAAAAATCTTCTTCTTCAAGCAATAAATGTGTTGGCATCCATATGATCACGTATGCTTATGAAATTCAAGATTTGAATTGATTATTATTATGGAGGTATATATTTAACTGAATTATCTATTGTACCACTTGAGTACATAGAATACCAGACATATAATGGAGCCCCACTTATAGATCTCATTTCTAAAATTGATTCAGATTAACTTGTATGATGATTTTATTTTGTTTGACTAAGATGTTTTAGATTTGTTGATATATTTTTATATGATGTCATTTGTTGATACTTTAAATTTATGCATTACTATGACAGTTAATTTTTGTTCATATGCTCATTTTTTATAGTATGCTCAATATTGATGATAGATTTTCAGTATATTTATGTAGTTTTAGAATTGATTTTTTGACGTAATTAATCATATGGTTTTCATTTAGATAATGTTGAGTTATTTATGGAATTATGATGTTACAAAAAATTTAATCATTATACATAACACTTATTGAACATATAGTTTATATGTACATGAAATAAATTTATTAATGATGTTAGAAGAGTTATGAGGGGCCTCATCCATTGAGAATGGTATATTGGTCTATTTCTAATTTATTCTTGATTCATGATATTTATTACTAAAGTTCAAAGTTATAAATTTAAGTTGTGACTTGAAGCTAAAAAATATTTAATTATTAAATTTATCTTAGAAGTTAATTAAACTTTATAAACTAAACTAAGGTTAGTTATAACTTTCAAACATAACCAGCTCTTATGAGATATTTTAAAATAAGGTCTCGAAGGACATTAAAGGAGGATAAAACATACATGTATTAAGAGCTCTCTAATATTAAAGATTCCACATATTTATTCTTTTTTTGCAAACATATCTAAGATCAATCATCGCTTGCAGATAGATCAATGACATCTTATCTACCAATGAAGTTTCCTACTTGAATAATGTAGGTATATCAAGGTTTATTGGAATGATTTATAAATTAATTATCTATGTTTTTTGGGCATTGTTTCCTTTAATTATTGTAGATACACAATCATATGTGTATGAACTATTTTAATTCATATGAATAATGATTAACACTTTGTAATTTATGACAAATTACCAAACTTTCATATTGTATAATGATTGTTCAGTTGATGATATGATTGTAATCAGTTGAATGTAATAGTTTTCTCAATATATTACTTTCATTTTCATGTTATCTTGAGTTAACTCTTTTTTATTATTTTTGTTTGTTTGTTTTTCTCTTTATTAGATTAGTTTATTTTATTTTATCCTTTTCTTTTATTTTAGTTAGCGTTTTATAATTTATTATTAATTTTATAATCTTGTTTCAACCTATAATATCTTAACTTTTTAGTTTCTAAAAATTAATTATATTAGACATTATTAACTTTAACATATTAATTTTGATCTCTTATTAATTTAGATCAATCTTAGACATGATTTTATTTTTGTTTAGGTGTGATTGATTCTTAGTTTTTTTAGGTTGATAATGTTAGTTTTAGTTATTTTTTATCTATTTTGGTTTATGTTTCTATTTCATTTATCTTTCCTTTGGTTTTTTGTGTTACATTTCCTTTAGCTTGTTTTAAATTTTGTCATAACATTGAGAAGTTGGTTGTGAGAGATCTTGTCACTGATTTTATATTTATAAGAATTAGAGATATTTCCTTTAAGATATTGTCTCTTCCATAGGATTTACTCTATTGGATAGGTTTTATTATATCTTGAAATATGAATAATAATTGATATATATTTGAAGTAATTAAGTTTATTATCTAAAATAGTGAGGTTTGATTACTCTTTGATTGAACACATCTATTCCCATAATTATTTAAAAAAATCATGTACACCTCAATAAAAATTATTTTATCCCTTCAAGTCCATACTATTAAACTAGTTTTATTCTATCCTGGCCATCATGAAAGGATAACAAGTTAAGTCATTGACATGATAGTTTTCACCATCAATAAATTTGGTGACTCTATTGGGGAGTTTTAAAAAAAAATCTTATTTATTTATTTAAAATCATTCTTTCTTTCCCATGACCATTACTGGTCACTTGCCTATCATCCAACTTGAGTTTGATATTATTGAATATCAAGTAGACATTACTTCTAACCTTGTTCATTTTTCTTGGTATAATAAACCTTATGATCTGCATCACATTCTTGAGGTTATAGTCAAAGAAGAATTTGAATCAACCTTTTAGATATATTGGTATACCACACTTAGCCTTGAAACTTAGCTTCATATTCAATAAATAAATCATCAAATTCAATAAGAAATACTCATGAACCAACTAAACATAGGAAGATAATATGACCTATTAAATATTATAATGGAATAACTAATTGAGAGAGAGTTATGGATCTCATTCCTAGTCTGCATAATGATTACAATATGATTTACTCATAGTTATGATTAGGTTTGAGTCTATAGACTATGTAATAAAATTTGGTGCCTAATGTAGTCATCATGAGTCAAGAGAACAAATGTCATACACACTGGCATTATTATGACTATCTATTACATATAGGATATTTAAGTATGCCAAAATGTAGGTGTGTCTTTAACCAAAACAAGATTGAAACATCTTCTTCCTTTGCCATTCATATTAGTTGAGTCTTAATTTTTAAGGAATAGTGTAGTCCTAATTTTCAAATACTATGTAACCCTTTACTATGATTCATGTTATATTTTAAATGTGATTTATTTGATAAAATATAAAGACACATAATACCCTTTACTCAAATCAAGCAAGGCACTTTATACTAGAGGATAAACAAATTTATAGTGACATAAAGGTACAATGAAATTAAACACTTATAGCTAAGGGTAATACTACCCTAGTTTAAAAACATAATACTTAAATGGACGTGTCATTTCAAGTTATCAAATTCTTCTATAGATGAATATTTTTTTTATAAATATTCTCTTAAGCCTTTTACTTTTCATTCCTACTAAGAGTAGTGAGCCACTTTTATTGTATTCAAGTTGTGATTAAAAGCCCTGTTCCTTTTTATTTTAATGGATCTAAGGGATATTACCTTTTGTGTTATATCCATTAGGGAATTTAATTAATTAAACAAATCAAGACCATAAACTTGGTATAACATTCATATAATTATGTTAGAGTTGTCCATGTTCCTTAACATCAATAGTAAACTTTGAGTTGGGGATTTTATTATTATTACACTGAATTGCCATTATTTAGTATATATGAAGAGATGGAATCTTTAAGTAGGTATTGTATTAAGAAAAAACCTATCATATCAAGAAATATCACTTTGGGTTAAGTAAAAAACTATTCCAACCCAAAGACAAGGTACATAATAATACTAATCCTAGATGGTAATGTTATAACACACAACAAATCCATCCAATAATTATATATTGGAATTAAATTCATACCCTAATATTATGAAATTTAAGACATAATAACTTATCTCTATTAAATGAATTAATTACTACCTTTGTTATGTAGGAGTGATCTTTATCCTCAATTGCATGTAAACATAAATCTAGAAATTAATAGACTTATTCTCAAATATCTAAAACAAAATTTATATTATCTTGACATACATTATATTTTTTCATCCAAAATAAGGTAATGTAATTTTTTTATATTTTTAGTCTAAGGCTTCATAAGACCACTATTGGAATTAGAGTATTCATCAAGTAGGGTTACTTGAATTACTAAGCTTATATGAATGTAGTGGTTTTAACAGAGTTCATATATATAGGGAGATCATGTTTTAGGTCCTCTTGTATTCACTCTTTAATTTAAATATGGTTAAGCTCTTAAAATACAACTAAAACTTATCAAAATAATTGAAATATTATACCTGTAGGTCTAGTACGTAATAAATAACCAAATTTTTATCACCCTGGGGTGATATAAAGCAATACAATTGGCATGATGGTTAATAGATGAAAAATTATCCTTACTATGAATTTTGAGAACATCTTAACCCTAAATGGTATAATAATGAACCTCTTCATTCAACATAGTTGGTTACTAGTTAGATTATCAGATAAAATCATGCCTTCAAATAGAATCTAAAAACATAATAGTATATAATGAAATTCAATAGAAAGTAAGAACTAATTCCTTATTTACTATAAACAAGGGTTTTTAACACGTAAATCAAGAGTCATGGTGATACATTGATAACTTTCATGTGGCATACATACACAAGTGACAAATATTACTTCAATAACTCAAATAGTTTATTCCACTTTATATTAAACATGATATAAATGAAGTTTGGTCCTAACTTTTGCATTATGACATATACAATTTTTCCATGCCTTCATCTCAAGATTTAGTTTTCCTCTCTTGACTTGGTAAGATATCAAGACTTTATCAACCTATAACTCTCTTATTCATAGTAGAAACCACTTAGGAATGGAATATATAACAATGATTAACACTTTTTTTTAAAACAAAGTTATTCTCTATTACACTAATATTATCAATTATAACTATCAATCATAAATTTAAAGTACAGGTATACGTAAATAATTTTAATGAGGATGTTTAAAATTATTACTATGTCAATTAGGGAATCAAACATATTAGATCTCAATAATATTAAATATAAGGGTTACACCATATTCTAGATCAAAGAACATGGAAAGTTACCAATTATTTATTAAGAGATTTAGACTTAGCTCAACATTCCTAAAACTATAATTTTTCATCTAGTTAAACCATGTATATCCATGTATAAAAATACAATTACTATGCAATCTAGACTAGTCGAATAGGGTAGAATGATTTTACCCCAACTTACCATGAAATTTTATAAAGGCTTCAGATAAAAAAATTTGCATAGCACATATGTTATCCTGATCCAAGATGATATAAGAAACTCTTAAGTTTTTTAACACTAGTTATGTACCATATGTTTAATCAACTCAGCATACATCTTCTCAAGTTTGTATATATTTAAATAGATAAATTAAAAAATATAAAACTTTTTAATTGGATTAACCCATATAATTAATCATTGAAATTCTTAATACAATGCCCATTTTGAATATTTTAATATTACAATTCTTAAATCATATAGCTTCCATTAAAAACATAAAACAATAAAAAATTCAATCCACACATGAATGTTTTCATGAAACCCTTCAAGAATATCATTCTATTTTACAAAGTTATTATCCTACATTTTCATGAAATATAAGGCTAGCATAACATTGACATGCATTGGATATTGATCATGCTCTAGAGATTAGGCTTGTGGATTCAAATAACAATATTGTTTTGTCCAATAAGGGGCATGAAAAATTTAATTATAAGGACAAGAAATCCAAATATATCACCATCAAAATTCCAAAGGAAAATGAATTTCATGAAAAATCCATAGTTTATATTGAGAAGGAATTCTTTTCTATTGACACCTTTGTTGTTAATAGGGATAAGAGTGCTAGGGATCTATTATTATTGTAGGGATAGAGTTATAGGGTGATGAATTCTAAAGGGTTATACATTATCATTAATAAATATAATACAAATCTAAAAGGGAAAAAGATACTAGGAGAGACTTACGAGGATGTCAAAGTTGTTGATGTCAAGGATGATAAATGCAATTCTATGTTGGGTGATGTTAAAATTCATAAGAGTATTTTGAGGTGGCTAATAAATAAAAATAAGTCTATGGATGAAACCATTAAAGAGTTGAAGATAAATCTTGGTGATAACCATAATCATAAAATTTATAAATGGGATTTAGAGTGGGTGTTTAACAACATGAGAAGGTTGGAAGATAAGTGTGATAAATTGGAAATTAGAAACCTTTAAATTAAGGACATTATCAAAATTGGCTAGTTCAATAAATTTATGGTGTGAACTTATCTTTTGAATATCAATGTGCTCAAATAGGTATTTGAAACAAGGAAAGAGGGGCTAAGTATTGTTATAAAAAGTAAGAGTTAAGGGTACTTAGAAGATTAAGAATGCAGATTCAAAAATCAATAGTTTAGAGGATATGAAAACTATTTTGAATAAAATAATTGAAGTCTAGAATGAAGCCCTGTCGGGACTTAAGACTTAATTAGAATTCTAGTTTTTTTTAATTTTTAGTACTTTATATCTATAGTTTTTTGTGTATGTGTTACTAATTAGCTAATAATAATTAGAATTTTATTTGTTCTTGGCATTTTATATTGTAAAATCTAGGCTTTCAAGGCATTTATGCTTGTTACATGTAAAAGGGAAGGGTCCCTATAAATGATGCCAATCTTACACCTGCATTCATAACATCAAGATCAAATCTCAAACTATTAAACCTTTTCAAGGAATTCAATTAGATATCTAACAAAATTTATTTGTTTATAGAGATTCTATTCAATTCATTCGTAGATTGGTCTTATAAATACCTGTGAGTCTATTCATTACATTTAACTAGTTATCAACTCACACCATGAGTTTGCAAAATCTCACCCATTTGAATAACAAATTTTATTATCCTAATTTTGTCTCACATCACAAAATTGAACGCTACTTTAAATTTTTACAAATTAATTGAGCTCAATGTCCAATGCTTCAAACCTTACTTAACCTTCCAATGTTTCTTTCTTATAACAATCATATAATCACCATATAATATCCCTAGATCCATTAGTTCATGAATTATTGTTGACATTCCTCCAACCTTATGAAGGTCTTCCATAACACGTGTTCCACTAGACTTGAGATCTACAAGAAAAGGCACTTAATCACTAATCCTCTAGAAGTCATCCAGAGTTAAATCCAAACTGACATATCTAACAATGGCAATAAAATGCAAGACAACATTAGTGGAGCCACCAA
Source organism: Torreya grandis (assembly GCA_037957365.1). NCBI lineage: Eukaryota > Viridiplantae > Streptophyta > Pinopsida > Cupressales > Taxaceae > Torreya > Torreya grandis. Next base: position 217,748 of record JARHVA010010099.1, read on the forward strand.
GAACCATTGTGATAACCATTGCATCATGTAAAAATTTTAGGGTGATGATATCCCTCATTTTCAAATCAAGATTTATCAGTTTCATAAGATATTTTCCAATAATATGGCATTCCTCCAAATTCAATGAATTCAACCAAACATTTTTACTCCCAACAAACAAAATAAAAATGTTATTTTATTTTACAACCCTAGGTGATCTTTGAAATGAATTCAAATGCCTCAAGAAACCCAAGCCTAATTAATTTACCAATAATCTTGCATTCTACCAATTATAGAACAACACATTATAGTTAGACAATTTTTCATTATTACATGACTGATGTATCCAAAACCATTGACCAATTCATTATCAAATTTATGATTCTATAAATTTAACAATAAACAATTTTTATAACAAAGAATGCAATGCCTTTCACTTGCATCAGAACTATTTCAATATTTACTCACATAATTGTTTTTTCACACAAAACAAGCTTGGAAGATGGAATTATTAAATTTACTTACTAAGATTATGTATTATATTTCTCAAATCCATAATTCTTAAACATTTTTACTCATTTTGATTAACCTGTTATGGACTTCTCAAACTTACTAATGATTTTCCACAAACTTAATTCTCTTTTTCAATCTATAAGTATTTAAGACTTGCCTGAGAGATTATACAAAAGATGTAGAGTAGCCCATTTGATATCAAAAGCCTATTTATACCTATTTAGATATTACAACACATTATTTTCTTCCACATCATGGTATTTATCAAAAATTTAATTTACATATAACTGATACACAGGACTGTGTATTATATTTTGCATGTAGGACTGTGTACTAATGTGATAATAACTAATTTTATTTATTCCTTATCAAGACCTTTAATGTGCCCAATAGAGTCACATTTAACATCTAATTACACTTTATCAATACTTACACAACTTGTTACATCTATCATGTACTATAACTGAGTCAAAGATCATAATAAAGTCTCTTTCATTCCATTTGGATCAATCAATTACAAATACATCTACATACTATGGCATCTGCTTAGCAAACATTCTCCAAAATATATTATTAATTATTTTATATTACTATTTAAAAAATCATGCAAAAACATACCTTTTCCTTTGACAACATCATTAAACATCCATATAAGGCAAATCATGTTTTTCTTCTCACTATATCAATTTTTTTTTAATATACTTATATAACCTTCACACAGTCATGTAGTCAATTAAACACTTCTCTTTTATTGATCATTCTTCTATATGTATATATGGTCCTACAGACATAGGCCTAGAGGCATTCTTCACTCATTTCTCTCTCTACCACTTACTCTTCCCTGATTAGAACTTATACTTGTTTGTTTACTTTATTAGACTTCTTATTGTATGCTTTAAAACTTATCTCTTTATAAAAAATTATCCTAATTGAGATTTAGTTCCATAAATCATTCAACTAGTCTTTATCCCTAATAATTATTCCTTCCTTAGCATCTTCCATCATAGCCCAAGCTTCTATATGAGGCTTAGTATGAGATTTACATTTACAATAGATAAAATACTTTTACAGCATGCAAATAATCCTATTAATACCACACCTAGTGGTTCAATCACTTCACAACTTGTCTCAAACCTTCATAAGAATTCAAATTTTCAAATCCTTCAATTTGGAGGGAACACTCTAATAATCATTCCAAGACTTCTTTGTAGATCATCTAAGCCTCCCTATACCCTAATCAAGTACATTTTATGCTATTTACATAATAGAAATTGAATTTATCTTGATGCTCCTACATCAATAAATAACCTTCAATTTACTAATATCTTACAAACATTAGCATGCATTTCCACTTCCAAATAGATCATACAAGAGCAAGATTCATTGTTTTCAATCCTTATAAAAATCTAGGTTATAACAAGTATAAACATCTAATAAATTAGTTGTATATATTTATCAATATTAAATGAGAGATAAACATATCCAGATGCTAATAAAAATAAATTTATCTCAAATCAATGTCACACAACCATTTTCTATTCATGAAAACCATACCAAGATTGTTCAAATTCCATAAAAAACCCATAAAACACACATAGGTGTGTATACAAATTTATGTCAATTCAATGCTACTAAATTGGGATATATTTGTATACCCACATGATAGATAAATACTATCTAGTGAAAAACATTCACACCTTTTCAATTTCTAAGAGACAAGATTTAGAAAAAGAAAGAAAATACAAATCAAG